>JAAALK010000085.1:37881094-38262285 GCA_019279435.1 Zizania palustris | reverse complement strand
GTCTTCACCACGCCTTCACGCCGGTAAGAGATGAGCGCGTTGGTACTCCAAAGGGGAGAGTTCGCGGTGATGGAGGCGTAGAACCACTCTTGATCCCACCTCCAGTACCATTTACTGTTGGTAGCCCTAGCTAGGAAGGCATCTTGGTACTCCCTCCGAAGCTTGAAGTTGGCGCTTCCGAAGGCCAAAGCACTCTTGACGTGGTCTGCACCCTCCCTCGGCTTCGGTTCGCCAAAGACGTCGGTGCGACCCTCGCAGCCTTCAGCCCTCATGGCCGATTCATACACTGCAAGCCTCGCCACGGCGTTGGGCGACAGTTGAGGAAGCTCGAGTTTGTAAGCCTTCAAGACTTTGCTCAGCAACCCCATGGCTGGCAATCCGAGGCCAGCTTCGAAGAAGGCCTTGAACAGCACCACTTCGTCAGCTCGAGGCCTCGGTATGGCCTCCGACATCTCAGGCACCCGAAGTTAGATCTTCAGTGAGATCTTCCCCGCACAGGCCCTTCAGATAGACTCCTCTACTGAGATCGAGGCCCTCATCTCAAAAGTTTGCTTGAACTTATATGATGGCGATCGGAGATCCTTCGGCCCCAACCGCCTCGCTGTAGGCTTTGCTGCCGCTGCTACTGCTGCCTACGCTTGGGTGGAGCTCGAGCTCGAGCCCAAGGCCAAAGCCTTTGAAGCTACTTTCTTCGGCATTTCTTTGGAGCTTCAGCACTAAGGGCGCTAAAGCTTGCGAAGGGTGCTTCGTGCGAAGCTGAGGAGAAGAGAGCGAAGGATGTAAGGCATTGAGAAGAAAGAAAATGAGAGGTGTATCGAATGCGTGTGCGGTAAACCCCTATTTATAGGCAGAAAAAATCCCGACGGTTCGCGTGCCGAAGCCACTGACAGGTGGTCCTCCAGCGAAGCTGAAGCGAACCGGCGCACTAGAACGGTCAATTTTATAGCCTATGCGAGGTCAATTGATCTCCCCGAGGTCATTCTGACAGCTGACGCAGGCAATAAAAACAGTAGGTACAATAAAACAGTAGGTTTATTTTGATTATTGTATGTTTATTTAATAAAGTATTCAAATATACTTTAGGATAAACTAAAAATTTGTCCATTTCAACTTTATGAAAATGTATCTTTTATCCCCTTCATATTGGTGTAAATGAAACACTAGGTTCATTCTGAACTTTTTATTTTAAATTAATTGGAAGTTTATAATACATTAGTTTACATTTTTGTTCCTTTTTAGAAAAATCCCTAACTCCCTCTAAATTCATTTTAAACATTCCTATAGTAATTTTAGAAGTTGAATAACTTTATCTTCCTTAAATTTAACCCAATCAAAACCTATATGATTATTGTGTGATTTTGGATTGTTTATTGGATGTTATGTTTATTATTCATATCGAAAAGACTACGACGCCGCCGAGGAGCCGGAGTACTTCGCGGAAGTCCCTCCCTCACCTTTCGCTGAACAAGGCAAGTCACCAAACCGATCTTTTGAGCATATTGAACCCATGTTTTATTAAACTATCGCTAAAACACATAGGATATACATGCATTAGTCAAATGAAAGTCTTACAATGTATTTATTTAGATCCCCCGACCTTGATGTGCAACCCAAGCCATGCTATCTAGCCTAAACTCCTTGTCACCATATTATTCGTAGTATTAGCTAGTGTCCAATGTATCGACATGATTGCTATAGGATTAAAAATGAGTCGTAGAAATTGGAATCTACTATATATATGATCCTTGTTTATTCTTATCCCTGGAAATCTGTTGGTGATAGATTGATGGTTTAGTATATGCATGGTGGGTTCCGGGTGCAAGCTAGGGCATTGGTCGGTAGCACCCGGGGCACTATAAGGGCCGGTCGCATACTGGTTGACGGGGGGAGTTCCGCTGACATCATCCTTGTGCAGGCCTTCGATCAGCTGTGCCTGTCACGCGAGCACCTGTTGCCGGCTTCACGACCCCTCCAAGGCTTCGCAGGCCCCCTGCTCGATGCCCTGGGCCAGATCACGCTGGAGGTGACCTTTGGCGGTTCCCCCCTTCAGCGATGCGAAGAGATCTTGTTCGACATGGTCGATGCTCCGTACGCCTACAACGCCATCTTCGGAAGAGGGATGCTCAATCGGTTCGGGGCCATCGCACACCACAACTACCTGTGCCTCAAGATGCAGACCCTAGGAGGGGTGTTGTCAATCCTGGGCGACCAGGCTGCAGCCTGCCGGGTCGAGTACGGTCACTCGGCGCCATTGGAGCCTCGACAGATCCACAGCGTCCGTGAAGGAGCCGAAGGAGCCAGCCTCCCCGGAGCCGTGGACCCCGGGCAGAGGAACCGCCCAGCCAAACCTATCCCGGAGGGGGAGGTCATCACCAAGGTCCTAACCCAAGACGGGAAGGAGTACCCGATCAAGTTCGGAGGGGGTCATGAGCCAGAGGTGTCGGCACAGCTCGAAGGCATCATCTGCGACAACCTCAACATCTTCGCATGGTCCGACGAAGACATCACCGGCGTCGACCGCTCTGGCTCTCGGGTTCCGAGCTCTAGCTCGACGCACCCTCACTATCGGGTTCCGAGCTCCGGCTCGATGCACCCTCGCTATCGGGTTCCGAGCTCCGGCTCGATGCACCCTCAAACTCGGGTTCCGAGCTCCGGCTCGACGCACCCTCACACTCGGGTTCCGAGCTCCGGCTCGATGCACCCTCGCTATCGGTTTCCGAGCTCCAGCTCGACGCACCCTCGCTATCGGGTTTCGAGCTCTGACTCGACGCACCCTCGCTATCGGGTCTCGAGCTTCGGCTCGATGCACCCTCACACACGGGTTCCGAGCTCCGGCTCGACGCATCCTCACACTCGGGTTCCGAGCTCCAGCTCGACGCACCCTCACTATCGGGTTCCGAGCTCCGGCTCGACGCACCCTCGCTATCGGGTTCCTAGCTCCGACTCGACGCACCCTCGCTATCGGGTCCCGAGCTCCGGCTCGACTTACCCTCGCTATCGGGTTCCGAGCTCCGGCTCGACGCACCCTCACACTCGGGTTCCGAGCTCCGGCTCGACGCACCCTCGCTATCGGGTTCCGAGCTCCGGCTCGACGCACCCTCGCTATCGGGTTCCGAGCTACGGCTTGACGCACCCTCGCTATCGGGTTCCGAGCTCCGGCTCGACGCACCCTCGCTATCGGGTTCCGAGCTGCGACTCGACGCACCCTCGCTATCGGGTCCCGAGCTCCGGCTCGACGCACCCTCACACTCGGGTTCCGAGCTCCGGCTCGACGCACCCTCACACTCGGGTTCCGAGCTCCGGCTCGACGCTCCCTCGCTATCGGGTTCCGAGCTCTGGCTCGACGCACCCTCGCTATCGGGTTCCGAGCTCTAGCTTGATGCACCCTCGCTATCAGGTTCGGAGCTCTGGCTCGACGCACCCTCGCTATCGGGTTCCGAGCTCTGACTCGACGCACCCTCGCTATCGGGTCCCAAGATCTGGCTCGATGCACCCTCACACTCGGGTTCCGAGCTCCGGCTCGACGCACCCTCACACTCGGGTTCTGAGCTCTGGCTCGACGCGACCTCGCTATCGGGTTTCGAGCTTCGGCTCGACGCACCCTCGCTATCGGGTTCCGAGCTCCGGCTCGACGCACCCTCACACTCGGGTTCCGAGCCCTGGCTCGACGCACCCCCACTATCGGTTTCCGAGCTCCGGCTCGGCACACCCCCGTAATCAGGCAAGATACATTCATAGCGCCTTCCTCCTAGCTGGTTAGCCCCCACTCGGCAAGCCGACTACCCGCTAAATGGGGGGAAAGGAAGGAGCAAGAAGGAAGGCTTCAACCACGTATATTGGAAAAAGTGGGGCGTACAATGTCTATTACAAATCAAGGACAGAAGAGAAGGATCAAGAACAATTTTCGTCCAAGCCAAGCAAGAACCGAAGGCCCCCTCGGTCGGAGGGGCCACCGGCGCCAGAGCGCGTTTCGGTCGAAGGCCCAGACGTGGTTCGCGCGGACTTCCCCTTCCTTTTCCTCCACTCCTCCTCCTTCTTCTGGGCACAAAAGGCCCTCTGGTCTTCTTGAAGTTGGGCCCAGCTACGCAGATTGTCCCCCCCGGAGGGCGCTTCGTCTAGGCCGGCTTCCGTATCAGACCAGTCCACTGGTTCGGGAGACGAAGACAAGGAGCGGGACCCTGATTCCTCTTCCTTGATGAGGCCCAGAACCCCTCGGAGGATGTCGGGATCCACCCGTCCGTCGCCACTACGGGGGAGGATGAAGCGAGAAGGCCAGTTCGCTTTCAAGGCTTCGTAGATAGCCCATCGGTGTCGGAGAGCGTCGTCAAGTTCAAGCACTTCGACATCACAGTCGCGATCGCGGACACCCTGAGTGAACCCCAGAAGGTATTCTTTATTAATACATGATTAAGTTACCTAAGCTATTACAGACTAATACAATAGAAGATCTCGAAGAAGCTACACCTTCGGTTCTGGCCGGCGGGCCGAGACCGAAGGCTTCGAAGGAGCCGAAGGACCGCGGCCACGGAGCACCTCTTCCAGCCAAGCCTTGATCGCCTCGGGACCCTTGGTCTCCCAGACCGCCTTGAGCGACCGCCAGGATCGATTCAGCGCAAGGCTCAGCGTTCGAAGGTGATCTCCCACGAAGGTGACCGGATGCGGGCTCGAAGGCAAAGGAAGGTGATCTCCTACGCGCCGCATCCAGTGCCGTAGGCGCCAGCACCTTCCGGAGGGATGCCGCAGTGTCAGCTGCCGTCTTCCCCGCCTCGGCAAGCGCCTCGGTCATCTCCCCGTTCCGGGTGGTGAGGTCCACTTCGGCCCGCTCCATCTGGGCCACTCGCACCCTGAGGGCCTCAGCGTTAGCTGCCGCCTCCCGAAGCTTACCTACCTCCGAGACTTGAGTCCGGAGTAAGGAAACCTCCTCTTCGAGCCGCCCCGCTTCTGTGGCCCAGGATCGAAACACCTCCGCCCCAGCAGCTCAGGCCCGGAGGACGTCGACTTCCACCTCCAGCTCGTTAGCTCGCGCGGCTCGAGCCCGGAGCCCTTCTAGCTCCGCAACGCGGGCCTTGAGGGAGTTCATCTCCGCCACTTGGGCTTCGAGTGCTTCGACCTTCGCTGCATGGAGCCGAAGAACTTCGACCTCCGCAGCTCGCTCCCGAGCCAGTCTCTCCGCGGTGTCTGCTCAGGCCGTGAGCCCCGCAACATCTGCCTCGCGGCGTTGGCGCTCGGAGAGCAGGGCGAGCATCTGACCCTGCGCCAATGCAACCACCTGCACGCAAGGAAGATGAGCAAGAGAAGAACTAGGGGCTCATTGAAGGCACTCTGAGAAAGTACCTGGCCCGCAGCTGTCTCGATGGCCCTGCCGAGGTCCAGGCCATCGGACATCACCAGCTCCTCTACCACCGGGGCTTCACGGAGCCACAGGTAATAGTTGTGGACCAGGGCCACCATGGACGCGAAGTCCTCGCCGTCCGCCAGGAAGGGGCGCAGGAGGGGCACGGTGGCGCGCGCGCCCCGAGTTGTGGAAGGGGACTGAGATCGGTCCCCCGCACCTTCGGCAGCGTCCGGAGAAGCCCCCTCAGAGGCTTCATACCCCGTTCCGCCCCGTCGCTCCGAAGCCCTCGTCGCGTTGACAGGGGCTCCAGACCTTATATCTGCAACATCGTCCGGGAGCGGAACGACCGGCTCGACGCCCCGGGCAGATTTGCCTGCGTAGGCGAGCAAAGTCTGAGTTCGAGAAAACCCCAACGTTTGAAGAAAGGATGGGTAAGCTATCATACCTTCGTCTGCGCCAGCGTCAAGGTTCTCCGAGGGCTGGATGGGTCCCGATGGGCTCGGGCGGAAGAAGAGGGCGTCGATCGAGTTCATGGGAGAGCCCGCCGCCGCCGCGGTGAGCTTGGCTTCCATATCAGCACTCCCCTCGACGGCGCCAAGCGGGTCGGCCAGCCCCCCTTGGTCCAGGCTGTCCGTTGCCCTCCTCCCGTGGGAGCCGGCGGAGCCCCCCTCCGAAGCCGGTTCGTGCGGGGTGGCAGCCTCCAGAGGCAGCGGCGCCCCGGCGATGGGTGCTTCCTGCCTAGCTCCCGGCGCAGGCTCCACTTGGCCCGAGCAAGTGGGAGCATCCCCGGTCCTTCCGGCGTTCGGGTGGACCGACGGGGCCGGGTCCGGAATTACTGGAGGATCCCCCGACTCCGATTGGGCCCCGTCGCTAGATCCTCCTCCCTCGGAGTGGGAGGCGGAGGAGAGCCCCGGCGAAAGATGCCTTGGGCCCTTCACTATCCATTTCTTCTTGGAGGGGCGCCTAGGTGAGAGGCCACCATCGGGGTCGCCCACCTTCCTCTTCGAGATAGCCCGAAGGTCCTCACCCTCCGGAAGAGGCGGAGGCGAGAGATCGAGCGCCCCCCACACTCTGTTGGAGCGCTCCCAGGAGCCCACCAGTTCCAACCGCCGAGTGCATTCGGCCTGGGTAGGGGCCCCGAGGATCCCCTCCGTCGCGCGGGCCACCTCCTCGGGAGTCCGAGCAATGAGCGACCCTACGATTCGAATATCAGAACTAAGGCACCCTTCGAGCACGAAAAACGGGATCGAAGTAAACAAGTGCGGACGCTTACCGAGCTGGCGGGAGAGCTCCGCTGGCATCGACTCGTCCCGGCTGCTCCGGAGTGACGCCGGCCATTCCTCCTTCAGCGGAGGGATCTCGAGGGCCACGAACTCCTCCGCCAAGTCGTGCATGCTCATTCGGCGAGCGACGATCTGAAGAAGCTTGATCCTCGCAGAGATCGAGCCGGAGTTGACCTCGACGCGCGCCTCCTTCTGGAACCAAATGTATCGCGGAATCCCGGCGAGGCCGGAGCTAAGCCGCACGCGGACGTAGAACCACCGGCTCACCCACTTGGAATACCACCTTTCATTGATGGCCTTCGCCGGGAAGTAGTCCGCGCACTTCTTCCGGAGCTGGAAATTGATGCTCCCGAAGGCCAATATTTGACCTCCTTTCTTCTTTGGCTGGCAGAGAGCCTCGTGCATCTGCGCGAAGACCTCCACCCTCCCTTCGCAGCCTTCGGCGCGCATGGCCCACTCGAAAATGGCGAGGCGGGCCACGGCGTTAGGAGACAACTGCAGGAGCTCCACGTGGAACGCGTCCAGCACCCTGGCGAGGAGCTCCGAAGCGGGAAACCCTAGCCCCGCATCGAAAAAAGCTTCGAAGACAACGACCTCGCCCTCTCGCGGCCTAGGGGTCGTCTATCGACCCGGCTTCCTCGCCGGCGTCTCAGGACCGAGGCGGGCTCTGGTTGCTTGCTCGATCGACAATTCGGTGCACGAAGACGGGCCGAGTTCCAGAGTTTGCTCCCGGAACCGCTCTGAGGCGGGACGGAGCTCACGCGAGCCACGTGCCTCCGACGAGTCTGAAGTCATCGCCGCCGCCGCCGCCGCCATCTGGCATTGCAGAAATCGCGGATCCATCGCCATAGTTGGAGTATCACTCCTCACCATTGCGCAAGAAGACGAGAAGAGGACTAGCGTTCGAGGAGCAGGACGGGTGCTGTCTGAGGTGGCTAGAGTGCGCGCGGTGAAGTGAAGAAGGGGGAATCGGGCGTGCAACGGAAGATATTTAAGCGCGGGGCCATCGGTTCTGTTTCCGCTCGTTCAGCGTGTGAACGCGGCAGTTGCATGGCACCCGCATTTAAGGCCAAACCGGCGCATCGGGGCACGGCGGCCCACTAGCGGTTCGCCTTCCCCAACGCTGTTTACACACGCGCGGCATTAACTGCCTCAGATAGCGTTTGGCCGCCTCCTCGGGGCCAGAGCCCCGCGGTCAAAGGCGCACAAGCACCCAGCGGGCCTGGTCAAACTCCTCTCAACCCTTCGGGGGAAGGGTTTGAAGCGGTCCTCCGCCTCCAGATCCGATCACGCCTGCACGCTTCGGAGCCCTTCCGCGTCAGGAGAACAGAGCCCACGCCGCGAGCCAGCACCCCAATGTAAGTTGCGCTCCTTATGTAAGTTCTCGGGATTATCATGTGCGCTTCCACCCTCTCTTAACGCAGGGCTCCTGAGAGGAAAGAAGCGAGGGGCTACTGTTGGGGGAGATAATCCCGACAGTTGAAGGTGGGTGTTGGGGGAATATATTTCCCTTGAACAGGGGGCCAAATGACGTCAGCCCTCGGCCCAGAGCCCAGCACTGTCAGAGCTTGTTCTCTCTCTAAGTATTGTTTTCAGGTCCCAAGGCGCCCTTCGGAGCCTGTAGCCTCTGAGCCCTCAGAGCGGTCGGTCTGGCCCGCAGCCCCCAGCTCGGGCCTACCCTCCGGGCACAGGGCGCCGGAGGCCACCCTCCGGGCGCAGGGCGCCGGAGGCCACCCTCCGGGCACAGAACGCCGAAGGCCACCCTCTGGGCGCAGGGCGCAGGGCGCCGAAGGCCACCCTCCGGGCGTGGGACGCCGGAGGCTAGGGTGTCGGAGGCCGCCCTCCGAGAGCCCACTTCGAGGCCCCAGTTCAGCGGACCCGGTTCGAAGGCCAGATCGAGGTCAAGGCTCCGAGCCCCCAGTTCGGAGCCTTGTTCGGAAGCCTCTTCGCAGCCTCCGCCAGAAAAGCTCCGGCCCCCGCTCCGAAGCATAGGAAATACCTAAAGCATACTGGCCATACCGGGGGCCCCTCCGCCCTTGGTATGTCGTTTAGCTAGTCAAAAGCATGGCGCAGCCTGACACATCTGTAAAGCTGTCTAGTACGTCTGTATAGTAGCTAGCCCTTTTTCCCTGTCCACCCCTACGAGCCTAGAGGCTGGTAAAGGGTATTTCGGTCTTCTCCTTAAGGCTTGCATGCCTATAAGAGCAGGGCCAAGCCCTTGTAACACACACACGCTCCAGGAGGCCATGAGACCCAGGAGTTATATTGTAACACCCCAAATTTTCAAAACAATAAAAATATTATTAAATTCAATTTCTTGGAATTTATATTTCTGAAAATACTTTTAATACTCTTTTATACACTTTTGAACTACAACATAGAGTAGATGGCCAAACAAGTAGCTGAAAATTTTTGTATAGACTCCCAAGGCCAAGAAATGTTTTTGAGAATTTTTACAAATTTTTACCCACTTTGGAAATGCCCCAAAAGGTTTAAACTATTTTCTGCAATTATTTTAATCAGAAAACCTTGGGAAACAGTAATGGGCTCCTCCCCCTCCCTTCTCTCTCTCCCAGCCGGCCCAGCCCGTTACCTCGCGCTCCTTAGGCTGACAAGCCGACCCCACCTGTCAGCGCCGATTTCTTCCCCTCGCGCGCGCACCCGACGCCGCGGCCCCACCCGTCAGTCGGCACCCTCACTCACCCGCGCCCGCTGGCCAGTGGCCCCCGCCTGTCAGCTTCGCCTTCAACCTCGCGCCGTCGCCCCAAACCACGCCGACCACCTTTACTCCCTCGGATCCGCCCCCGCCGGCCCCCTCACCCTAATCACTCGCCGACAATGAATTCCCCTCAACGCGCCGACCGTTTCCCCCCTATTAATTCGGCCGATTCGCGTCTAGGTTCGATGAACCGCGTCAACCCGAGCTCACCGGCGTCATGGCGTCATTAACCTCGGCCACCGTCAATTGCGCCCTCCCTGCCCCCGCCGGTACCTCTATTTAAGCCCTTGCCCTCCACCGCATTCGGTCCACGCATCCATTCGCACTCAAACCAAGCAGAGCGCCCGCACTTCGCCTGTTAGAGCACTCCCTCTATTTCTCCTCCGGCCACCGCTCGCCGTCGCCTCGGACCACCTCCGCCCGTGCCTCCGCCACCAACGTGACCGTACGAACGACCCCGACCTCGGCCACCCCTCCGCCGACGTCGAACCCCGCCGGAACACCATCGCCGACGAGGAGCCCGAACCACTCCGCCGTCTACCCTCGTCGCCAGCCATGCCCCGTCGTCCCCGGACCACCGCCAAGGTACCATCGTGACCACCGTAGCGTCCCCCTTCCATTTCTAGGCTTAGCTAGGACCGCCGTCGCTCGCCGTGGCCGCTGGCCCGCTCGCCGTCGCCGGAGAAGACGACCGGCACGGGTCGAGTACCCGTGCCGTGTCGGATCTAATCCTGGCCGTCGGATTTAATCCCATGTGCGATTTAATCTGCGCCGTCGGATCTGAGCGAAGGGGTACGTTTTAATCTCGTGCGTTCGTTGGTATTCAAAACCCGCGTTTAATCTCGTGCGTCCACGTGGTACCGGTTCGAACGTTTTAATCCTGGCCGTCCATTATAACTTAAGCGCCCCGCCTCGCCCTCGCGCGCCGGATCTGGATCCGACGGTCCAGATCGATCCGGTGCACGCGCACAGTGCACGGGTTCACCGTGGGCCTGGCTCACCGTGGACCCGAGGGATTTAAAATTTGAAAATAAATTCCAGAAATGCTTTTAAACTTGTAAAATTCATATCTGGTGCATTTGAACTCTAAAAATTACCATTCCAATTTCAGAAAATTCATAAAATTATTCTCTACATGTTTATGCAATAAAAACAGTAGGTTTACTTTGGACATTTCATGTTTATTCAAATGGACATTCAAATACCCCTAGGTTAAAAATGTAAATTTAAATTATTTAAATTCCAGTAAAGTTGTATTTGTTTATTTCCTGTTGATATGAACAAAACACTATGTTTTATATGAAACTTTCATTTTAAATTTATTAGAGAACTTAAAAATGAGGGTAACCCCTTTTAAAAACCCTCTTCCAGAGGACACCACCTTATTTTAAATTTCTTTTAAAGATTTATAAACTGAATTTCAGAACCCTAACAACTTGATTAATTTTTAATTATTCAAACCATCTTAAGCCTATGTGCTTATCATGTAATGTTATATTGTTTGATTGAGTATTGTGTTCTTTTTATTTTTACTTTACTATATCAAAAGACTACGACGTCGCCGAGGAGCCGGAGTACTTCCCCGAAGTCCCTCCCTCTCCTTTTGCTGAACAAGGCAAGTCACCAAACCAATCTTTTGAGCATATTGAACCCATGTTTGATTAAACTATCGCTAAAACACATAGGTTATATGTGCATTAGTCAAATGAACCCTTACATTATATTTATTTAGGATCCCCCGACCTTGATGTGCAACCCAAGCCATGCTATCTCGCCTAACCTCCTTGTCACCATATGATCAATGATATTAGCTAGTGTCCAATGTATTGACACGATCGCTATAGGATAAAAATGAGTCGTAGCAACATGGTTCTTTTATATGATCCCCGTTACTTCTTATCCTTGGAAATTCTGTTGGTGATGAGTTATGGTTGTGAGTGTATGCATGGTGGGTTCCGGGTGCAAGCTAGGGCATTGGTCGGTAGCACCCGGGGCACTATAAGGACCGGTCTGAGGGATCCGTTGCAATACACTTACGTACTAACCACAAGTCTAGTGGGTAAGTCCTAACTAAGGTATGGGTTGTTCCAAACCGAGGCCACCATTTGGAGATGGGTCAAGTTGCACCTGCGGGTGACTTGTACCAATGTGGCGCAAAAGGGGGTGCGACGTTAGCCGGGATGCGTCCCGGCGCGCCGGCGAAACCTAGAGCGGGTGGTTATCGCTTGGAACATCTCATATTGAGGTTTTGGCACGAGTTCCCGTGGTATGGGTCATCTCGTTTGGGATGAGTGCGTGCCTTGTGGGTACAGTAGTACAACTCTGATCAGAGTTATAAATCTTTTCGAAAAGCCGAGCCCACGGTCAAGGGCGGGTTGCGTGACATCCCCCAGTTAGATTACTTTGAACATGTATGTGCATGATGGATTGACATGTAAGGACTGTTGTGCGAGGAGGTAAAATGTACTCCTCGAGTTAGTTGATGTTGTTGATATTCATGTTTACTTTTCCGCATGATTAAAATATGATTACACTAAATGCAATAACTGAAACTGTACTTTTCCGCAATGTTAGCCATTACCCCTCCTTGTTTATTTTCCTGCATTATTACTTGCATTTGCGGTGTGTTGGGACAATTGCGTTAGTTCCAGCAGGTTTTTGTGTGGTGGAGTGTGATGTGGAGAGTGAGCCTCGAAGGACTCTAACAGAGGGAGAAGAAGGTTTATACTGGTTCGGGCCTCTCCTGGGAGATAATAACCCTACGTCCAGTTGTGGTGGATTTGGCATGGTATGCCCTAATATGAAGCAATAGTTCTAGGGTCTCTTGGCCCTCTACCGCCTGTCCCTCGTTACAAGGGCTTGGCCCTGCTTTTATAGGCGCACAGGCCAAAGGAAAGGACCGGGATGCCCTCTACGAGCCCCAGGCTTACAAGGGCAGAGAGGGGAAAAAGGGCTAGCTATGGTACAAAGGTACTTTGCAGCTTTACAGCTTTACAGGCGTGTCAGACTGCGCCAGGCTTTGACCAGCTAAACGACATACCAGGGGCGGCGGGGCCCCCGGTACGGCCTGTACTTAGGTATTTCCTGAGCCCGAAGTAGGGGCCGGAGCTCTACTGGCAGAGGCCGCGAAGAGGGCTTCGAAGTGCACCCCGAAGGGGGGCTTCGAAGCATGCTCCGAGCAAGGCTCCGAACTGGGGTCTCGGAGCCTTGACCTCGAACTGGGCTCCGAACTGGGGTCTCGGAGCCTTGGCCTCGAACAGTCTTGACAGGGTCCGAAGACTGGTTTTGGGAGGAAGGCTTCGAAGTGCACCCCGGAGGGGGGCTTCGAAGCATGCTCCGGAAGGCGGTCTCCGGACCTGGCTCCGGAGGGCGGCCTTCGGACTTGGCTCTCGGAGGGCGGCCTCCGGACTCGGCTCCGGAGGGCGGCCTCCGGACTCGGCTCCGGAGGGTGGCCTCCGGCGCGCCCTGCGCCGGGGCCCGGAACGGGGGCTCGAGCCGGACCCCTGAAAGGCACCTTGGGACCTGAAAACAATACTTAGAGAGGAAGCAGGCTCCGACAGTGCTGGGCTTTGGGCCAAAGGCTGTCGGAGGCTGACGTCATTTGGCCCCTGTTCAAGGGAAATATATTTCCCCAACAGTAGCCCCTCGCGTGTAGGCCTCCGGGACGGAGGGGTGCACGCGCCCTTAGGACAAATGACCTGAAAACACAACTTCAGAGAAAACATACCTTCGGAACCTGGACCGAAGGTGACCTCGATACCTGGGGGTAATAAATGCCCGCGCTTGCCGCCAGAACGGCCTCGGGGAGTCCGAACGGCTTCGCAACGGTCAAAAAAGTTACCGTTACCTTGCTCCGGGCCGGTTCGTCTTCGCCGGAGGCCCACCTGGCGGCGTGTTCGGCCCACGACGGTTGAAATTCTTACCGCGCCTATAAATAGGGACTTACCGCGTGCGGCTTCGTCACGCCTTCATTTGCTTTCTTCTCGTTGCCTTGCAACCTTCGCTCCCTTCTTCTTCTAGCTTCGCTTCGAGCCCCCTTTCGCTAGCTTTAGCCCTTCGCGGCGAAGTCCCATCAACATGCCAAAGAAGGCGATGGCGAAGCCCCTGGCTTTGGGCTCGAGCTCGGGCTCCGCCCAGGTGCAGGCAGCGGCAGCTGCGGCGGCGAAGACTGCGCCTAGGCGGCTGGGGCCGAGGGACCTTCGGACGCCCTCCGACAAGTTCAAGCAAACCCTGGAGATGAGGGCCTCGATTTCCACGGAGGAGTCCGTCCGAAGGGCCTGCGAGGGGAAGATTGCAGCAAAAATCCAACTCAGGGTTCCTGCGAAATTGGAGGCCGTACCAGAGCCTCGGGCTGACGAAGTGGTGGTGTTCGAGGCCTTCTTCGAAGCCGGCCTCGGACTGCCTGCAGTGGGGATGCTGAGCGAAGTCCTCAAGGCTTACAACCTCGAGCTCCCTCAGCTTTCGCCCAACGCCGTGGCGAGGTTAGACGTCTTTGAGTGGGCCATGAGGGCCGAGGGCTGCGAGGGCCGCGCGGACGTCTTCGTCGCCGTCCACGACGCCAACTGCCAACCGAAGCCGCGGGAGGGGACGGACCGCGTCAAGAGGGCGCTGGCCTTCGGCAGCGCCAACTTCCAGCTCCGGAAGGAGTATCAGGACGCCTTCCCGGCGAGGGCCGTAAACAACAAGTTGCACTCGAGGTGGGACCAAGAGTGGTTCTATGCCTCCGTCGGTGCCAATTCTCCCCTTCGGAGTACCAACGCCCATATTTTGTACCGACGCGAAGGGGTGGTGAAGACCAGCAAAGATATCCTTTGCTCGAGGATCTCGCTGCTCCGGAGAGTGGCGGCGAAGATGAGCATGAGGGACCTCGCGGAGGAGTTCATCACCCTCCGGCTCAGCCCCCTCGCACGCTCCTGGCCGGAGGGCCTCTTTCAGGCTTCGGGCCGAGGTGACCTGAGCGAGTTGGCCTTCGACCGCTTCTGTAAGGCTTCGTAGTCTCTTTGCTTTTAATACTTCGCAGACTTCACTTCTAACTCAAACTTCCCATGAAGCCACCCTCGAAATGAGGACTCCGGAGGAGGCCACCGTGGCGGCGGAACGAGTCGTCGGGACTCCGACCCCCCAGGAGCAGGCCCAGCGCCTTGCACTGGTAGGGTCCTGGGAGCGCTGGAACAGGGTATGGACCGCGCTCGACCTCGGAGGGCTCCCTGCTCTGCCGGACTTCGCCCACCTGGCTACCTCGTCGGCCGGAGCCAAGAGGAAGAGGGGGGACGAGGACGAAGCGGATGCCTCGGAGGAGGTTGCGGCGAAGCCCGCAGCTACTCCGACCTCCAAGAAGGCAGCGAAGCCCCTGGCGGCGAGGCCTTCGGCGGCGGAGGCTGACGCGCACACTCCAGCTGCTAAGGAGGCCACGGGTGCTCCGGCGGAACCGGCTTCGAGCGCGGAGGTGGATGCGCCAGCTTCGCAGCGAGGGAGCTGGAGGGCGCACTTAGCCCCACCTGCCTTCCAAGAAATCTCTGACGAAGGTAAACCTTTTTGTCTTCTTCTTTTCAACACCCGGATCCTGATTCGGCTTCTCTACAGATGACGAAGCCGATGCGAGGCCCGTAGGGGCGAAGCCGTAGCGAAGCTCGATGAAGCGAAGTCTTCGGAATCTTCGGGAAGCGGCAGCAGCGGCAGCGAAAGTGAATCGGACTCCGAGGGGACTTCATCCGAAAATGGAAGCAGCGAAAGCCGTGGCGCGGAGGACCCCCAGAGCGAAGAAGATGTCGACGTGGTGGGCCTCAGCCCTGCCAAGCCGAAGCCCGCGGAGGCGACCGTGGCCATCGTCCACCCTTTCAAGCCGAAGGGAGGCGTGACGGAGGCAGCAATCAATGGCTTCCGCGAGGCTTGTGCTGTTGCGGAGGCAGGAGACTTGGTGGCCCAGCTCAGCCATCGAGACCCCACAGATCTCTTTGTTAGTTCGAACGAAGTCCTCCTGCGGGTGAGCGAAGCCCCTTGCGATCCTCGACCTATTCTCTATTCTTTGGCTGATACTTATGATTTCTTGAATTCTTGCAGGCCCTCGCACTGAACGCGGCAGCTTCGACTTCTGCGGACAGGCGGATAGAGCGCCTTGCGGAGGAGAAGGAGGCCCTTCGCCGCGAAGTCTCGGCGGAGGCCGAAAAACGAAGGCGGGTCGAGGCTTCGGCTGGCGCGGCAGAGGCGGCGAAGGCTGAAGCCGATAAAGCTAAGGAGGCTTTGGCTTCGTAGGTGAGCCGGCTTCGCGCGGAGCTCAAGGCTTCGAGGGACACCGAGGCCCGGCAGGCGAAGGAGAACGTGGTGCTCTGTCAACGGGCTAAGGACCTCGAAGACTTCGTCGTGGCCAATCTCGGCGAAGCCACCCAGAGCCTGACCGAGGTCCTCCAGAAAATAGGGACCGAATGCCGGGCTCTGGACTTTGGCGATCAGGACCCGATAGGGGACCGCGCCGATTTCTTGAAGACGGCAGCTTCGATCTCGGAGGAAGCGCTGACAGGCTTCGCTCTCATGGCCGGTCGAGTTGCGGGCCAAGGGGTGTTGCATATGCTTTGTGAAGCGGGGTGCACCCATCTTCAGGCAGCAACCTCCGTGACCCTAGTGGTCTTCGGGGGTCAGCACTTGGTGACGCCTTCGCCTGACGTCCGCGGAGCTTGGCGGCGGCTGCAGGAACCTTGGAAGGAACAAGGCTGCGGAGCAGTCCTTGACCTCATGAAGGCCCTTCGACAACGCCGGTCCAAGGGGCCCGCTGCGCCGGACAAGCCTTCGACCTCAATGCCTCCGCCTCCGAAGGTGTAGATCTCCTTAGGCTTCCTTGTAATACTTAGCTGTAGGCTTGTAAAAACTTATCAGCTTATTAATATGAATGCGGGGGTTTTTTATACCTGCCCAGGCTCAGGCTTCGAGCGTAGACCTCGAAGTCCTCGAGGACTCCGAAGAGCTTCAACAGCTGTGGGCGATCCTCGAAGTAGCTAGGTCCGAAGGCCCCCCTCGGTTTAAGCTTCCGAGGGGGCCTAGCGGCGAAGCCATTTCTGAAGTAGCTCAGGATTTACTAGCCGCTGTGAAGATGGAGTCCCTTCGGGGCCCTTTGTCTTTGCCTTCGTGAACGGCCATAGCAGGTGACGAAGCCCTAGATTTTTCTGCCTTCGATACGGCACCGCCTGCTTCGCGAACTTGGAGTGACCTGCAAAGCGGAAGTCGAAGCCTGCGGGCTTCGGAGCTTGGACGGGCCGGTCGAAGGAGAGCGGGCTCCGACGAGGCAACATCCAGCCGAGGGGGCCCCCGCCGAAGGAGAGGCAAGCGAGGGTTGAGGCCTCGCACTCGGTTCTTCTTAGGTTTAGATACGGATTATACGTAGTTTTGCTTCCGAAGTATGTTTGTAACACACTTTTCACTATACAATAAATGGAGTTGTTATGTTTGCATACTTCGTATGTATGCTTCGCATTGTTTGGCTTCAAACATTTTAGCTTGCCACGCTCGTACTGCATATTACATTCGCACACCTCGCATACATGCTTCCCCCCTTTTGCTCATGGCAGTTAGGGACTTAGCCATTGCTGATGCGAGCAAAAAGTAAACGATGCGAAGGGTGCGCCTCCTGGCGGCTTCGACGTATGAATTTTATTTAAGCGAAGGCCTCTTTGGGCCTCGAATGCCTTAAGTTGGTGCGAAGCGGGGCTTCGGCTGCTCGCAATTTCATTGAGCGAGGGCCTCTTTTGGGCTTCGAACGCGCTAACTTGGTGCAGAGCAAGGCTTCGGCACAACCAAGCTTAGCGGGGCATGCTTCGGCATGCCAGGATTTGGATGCTGTGCATGAACGAGGCTCTGAAACACACTTAGATTTTTAGCGAAGTATGACTTCGACAGGCTTTTTAATCTTTAGCTTAGATCACGTCACACGAAGCGTGGCTTCAGTGCGTGTTTAGATAGCGAAGCAAGGCTTCTGGAGCTTGGTCCTGTATTGAAAATGATATTTGGTGTGGATTCACCGAACCTGGGATAGTTGAGTCACCTTCGACTCTAAGCCACCTTCGACTCTGGGCCACCTTCGACCCTGGGCCACCTTCGACCCGGGGATGCACCAGGCCGGAGCCTGGAATCCCGGACTTGCCGAGCCATCGCTCGAAAGTCTCAAAGCCCACTGCTACGGGCCCGGAGGCGCTGTGTAGCCTTCGGAGGGGTGCTCCGGATTTTATAAAGCGAAGCAAGGCTTCGGTTTTAAATAAGGCGAAGTATGGCTTCGGTTTTGAACAAGGCGAGGCATGGCTTCGGTTTTAAATAAGGCGAAGCATGGCTTCGGTTTTAAATAAGGCGAAGCATGGCTTCGGTTTTGAATAAGGCGAAGCATGGCTTCGGTTTTTGAACAAGGCGAAGCATGGCTTCGGGTTTAAATAAGGCGAAGCATGGCTTCGGTTTTAAATAAGGCGAAGCATGGCTTCGGTTTTAAATAAGGCGAAGCATGGCTTCGGTTTTAAATAAGGCGAAGCATGGCTTCGGTTTTTGAACAAGATGGAGCAAAAAATTGCATTCAAGGGCGAAGCGGGGCTTCGGCTTTAAGGCGAAGCAAGCTTCCGAGCTTATATTAATGTAACTGCAGATTGGTGCATCGAAGTAAGGCTTTGGGCTGTACGTACCTTGTAGCCCTCGGGGCTTCGATGGCCTTTGAAACGTGGAGCGGAGCCCCTTGCCGGAGAGCGAGCTCCGGTATGTGAAGGATGGAGAAAGGCAAATGTGGCCTTCGATCTGCACCCGAAGCCCCTTGCCGGAGGGTGCGCGAGAAAGCCTCGAAGCTCCCCCCTCAGGTGCACTTCGGGTTGCAGGCAGTGGTAGAGAACTTAGCTTCTAGGACTAGGTTCCCCACGGACGGCGCCAACTGTTGGGACAATTGCGTTAGTTCCAGCGGGTTTTCGTGTGGTGGAGTGTGATGTGGAGAGTGAGCCTCGAAGGACTCTAACAGAGGGAGAAGAAGGTTTATACTGGTTCGGGCCTCTCCTGGGAGATAATAACCCTACGTCCAGTTGTGGTGGATTTGGCATGGTATGCCCTAATATGAAGCAATAGTTCCAGGGTCTCTTGGCCCTCTGCCGCCTGTCCCTCGTTACAAGGGCTTGGCCCTGCTTTTATAGGCGCACAGGCCAAAGGAAAGGACCGGGATGCCCTCTACGAGCCCCAGGCTTACAAGGGCAGAGAGGGGAAAAAGGGCTAGCTATGGTACAAAGGTACTTTGCAGCTTTACAGCTTTACAGGAGTGTCAGACTGTGCCAGGCTTTGACCAGCTAAACGACATACCAGGGGCGGCGGGGCCCCCGGTACGGCCTGTACTTAGGTGTTTCCTGAGCCCGAAGTAGGGGCCGGAGCTCTACTGGCAGAGGCCGCGAAGAGGGCTTCGATGTGCACCCCGAAGGGGGGCTTCGAAGCATGCTCCGAGCAAGGCTCCGAACTGGGGTCTCGGAGCCTTGACCTCGAACTGGGCTCCGAACTGGGGTCTCGGAGCCTTGGCCTCGAACAGTCTTGACAGGGTCCGAAGACTGGTGTTGGGAGGAAGGCTTCGAAGTGCACCTCGGAGGGGGGCTTCGAAGCATGCTCCGGAAGGCGGCCTCCGGACCTGGCTCCGGAGGGCGGCCTCCGGACTTGGCTCTCGGAGGGCGGCCTCCGGACTCGGCTCCGGAGGGCGGCCTCCGGACTCGGCTCAGGAGGGTGGCCTCCGGCGCCCTGCGCCGGGGCCCGGAACGGGGGCTCGAGCCGGACCCCTGAAAGGCACCTTGGGACCTGAAAACAATACTTAGAGAGGAAGCAGGCTCCGACAGTGCTGGGCTTTGGGCCGAAGGCTGTCGGAGGCTGACGTCATTTGGCCCCTGTTCAAGGGAAATATATTTCCCCAACACGGTGGCTTGTTGAGTACTTTTGTACTCATACCCGTTGGACCCCACAGAGGATGCTTATTATGAGGACGGTCTGGAGTAGCGACCCAGTCGAGAAGAAAGATCCTGAAGAAGATGTTCGTCATGCCGCTTTTTATTTATTTTTATTACTGTTTTTACTAAGACTTTGATGTAATAAATATGGTCTGCGCACCATGGATATTGTCGTATGTACGTTGTCGCATGATGAACCTCTTGTATTATTGTTTTTCTTATGAAATTCAATAATGTCTCGATTGGATAAATCGGGGTGTGACAAGATGGTATGAGAGCCGACTTGACTGTAGGAAGCCAAACAGACCCGCCTAGCCATTAGCCACCGAAAATTATTTCTTGAAAATCTACTTTATAAATTTTGTTCCTCTTCTCACTTTTATTCAACTTGCTGTTTTGTAGATGCCTGTCTACCAAGTCCACAGCTACTGCCGCCACTACGAGGGCTTCGTCCGGGAGCTCCGCATGATGCTCACCTTCCTCGGTGTTGGGGGAAAATATCTCATCTTCGGGGTTATTGCTAAAGCAGCATGAAGACAGCCAACTACTTCGAAGATTGTTCGAAGACCTTCTTCGAAGATGCTCGGAACCTGGTTCGAAGCCCGAAGACAGACACTGGTTCGAAGTATGTCTTCGAACCAAAGCCCTTCAGGATCTTTTCTGCCAGCTAAGATGGAAGACTTATCTTCTATCCTATTAGATTAGTCTTTTACCATTTTAGCCCTATTAAGGAAACCAAATAGTTTCCTTAATGTCGGTTGTAATAGAGGGGTAAATAGGTCTTTTCCTTAATGTTTGGGCCTATAAATACCCCCCATTTCACCCTGTAATAGGGACCGATTACAAGTGAATCAATATACACTTTCGAACTATTCTAAGCTATTATCCTTTCGGAGGCTTAGAACAGTTTGCTTCGCAAACACTTCGTTTGTTAGTTTCTTTTCTACAGAAACCTGTTAGCGTAATCTTTTACGCCAACAGTTGGCGCCGTCCGTGGGGAACCTAGTCCAAAAAACTTCGTTCTCTACCAACCTCTTGCATCATGCCTCCTAAGCGGAGCGCACCTCGCAATCCCACTCGGAGGTCCTCTCGGATCTCCGGAGAGATACCCTTCGACACAGTCGAAGTCGGAGGGTCTTCGACTATTCCTCCACCTCAAACTCCGCAAGGGGCTTCTATCCCTCGAGGATACGAAACCTCTCCACCAACCCCTTCTACACTCCGACCGCCCGGAGCCACTCTGCCACCCTCCATTCCGATTCAAACTGATCATACCAGTTCTCAAGACCCGGAAGGTCCTTCCGGAGGAGATGAAGATAGCCTTGGAGACATGGCCACTCAAATGGCCAATCTTCAAGCCGAGGTAGCGAGGTGGCGACAGGAGGCTGCGAACAGGCTTCGCCCTCAAGCCACTCCAGCTATCCCCGAAGTGCACGAAGACGACGATCTTGATTATCCCGAAGCCCCGGAGAATGCTTCTTACGACAATGAATCTCCGTTGCATCCCGAGCTTCAGAAGGTTCGCTTCGATCCGAGGTTCAAAACTTCGAAGCTTTGCAAGTATGCCGGAGACGAAGATCCCAGTGAGTTTGCACGTTCTTATGCCCTAGCAATTGAGGCTAGTGGCGGAGACAGAGAAACTATGGCGAAGTGCTTCCCGTTAGCCCTTCAAGGAGTGGCGTTGAGATGGTTCTGGTCTTTAAAACCAGGATCAATCACGACATGGTTACAGTTGAAGAAGAAGTTCATAAGTAACTTCCAGGGTACCTTCGTGCCCCCCATGTCGACAGGAAGCCTTTTCCAAGTGAAACAGCTCCCCGGAGAAACATTGAGGCAGTACTTCAAGCGCTTCGCTCACACGAAGTCGCAAATTCGGGGGCTGTCCACATCCTCGGTGGTTGATGCGGCTCGGGAAGGCGTCAGTCATAAAGGCCTTCTGGATAAATTGCATCGGAAGAGCATCACCACAGTATCACAGTTGATGTCATACTTCGAAGAGTATTCGAAGTCGGAAGAAGGTTGGCTTCGGAGGACTACTGCTACTTCGACAGTGTTGACAGAAGTTAAAGCAGAAGTGAAGACTTCGGCTCCGCCGCAAGAGCCAGTCCCCGAAGTGCAACATGATAGAAGAAGAGGGCAAAAGCACCCTCGTTCTGAGGTCTTAAACATTGCACCCCCGCAGAAGTTTGCACCAAGAGCTCCACAGCCTGCGGGGAACAAGTCCAGCGGCTGGAGGCCGCCAGGGAAAACGGCTGGCAAAGGCCAGACCCTTTTTTGCTGTATTCATGGAGAGAACCGAAGCCATGCAACTGACACCTGCAAGGCTATTCTTACCCTTCGGGGAGAATACTTGGAGAGAACTTCGGGTCGAGGTAGTACCGACCGAAGTCCAGCAGCAGCAGTGCGCTCGGAGCCGGTCCAGGCTGTAGCGCGAATAGAAAATTTTGATGCTGCAAGACATCCTCCGGTGGCCAATGTTATGCCACCTCCGAAGCAAGAAGAAGGGCAAGATAGAGGGAAGAGAGTAGTTCTCCCTATCTCCGGAGGAGGTACTCTCGGAAGCATGTCCAAGAGACAGCGAAGAGAGTACGTTCGAGAAGTAGGCCACATTGGAACTTCGTCATCTGCAGCTGCAATGCCGGAGTGGTCTCATGTTCCAATATCTTTCTCTGCGGAGGATGCAGCTGGTATCAAGTTCCCGCATGCAGATCCATTGGTTATCACTGCTGATATTGCAGGGACTGAAGTCCGAAGGGTGCTAATTGACGGAGGTAGCTCGGCAGATATCATATTTGTGCAAGCCTTCGATCAGTTATGCATTTCCCGGAAGCATCTCCTCCCAGCGGCTCGTCCTCTGCAAGGCTTCGCAGGACCTCCGCTAGATGCACTTGGCCAGATAGGCCTGGAAGTAACCTTCGGAGAAGGTTTACTAGCCCGAACTGAGGAAGTTATCTTTGATGTGGTGGATGCCCCGTATGCTTATAATGTCATCTTCGGGCGAGGCATGCTGAATCAATTCGGAGCTGTGGCGCATCACAACTACTTGTGCATAAAGATGCCCACACAGTCAGGAGTTCTGACAATCTTCGGAGATCAAGCCATAGCTCGGAGGGCAGAATATGGTCATGGTCCTCCTCTTGATCCAAGGCAAGTAAACAGTGTCCAAGATAGTGGGCAGTAGAACTAGCACCCTTCGGCATATCTTTCCTGGCAAGGACAGCTATCAAATCTCAAGTCCTAGCAGACTTCGTAGCAGAGTGGACTCCACCTGCGAAGTTGACTCCGGAGAAATCAGATGACGGAGTCCGGACTATTTACTCCGATGGGGCTTTCCAAGCATCCGGAGCAGGCATTGGGGCAGTATTAATTTCTCCGTCAGGACAAAGAGCAATGTACTTCGCAAGACTCAACTTTAAGTCTACCAATAATATAGCGGAATACGAAGGAATTTTATTGGGACTCCGGAAAGCACGTGCTCTAGGGGCTACAAGGATAATTATAAAAACAGATTCTCAGATAGTAGCAGGGCACGTAGACAAAAGTTTTCAAGTCCGGCATCCACAGCTTGCAAAGTACTTGGAAGAAATTCGCAAGATCGAAGCACATTTCAAGGGTATTTCCATTCGGAGTATACCAAGAGCTGAAAACGTGTAAGCAGACATTTTAGCGAAGGCTGCTGCCGGAGCTGTGGATGTGCCTGACGAAGCTTTCTATGAGGAGCTCAATATACCTTCGGTGCCACAAGTTGCTTCTGCAGAGATTCTCGGCATTCCTAGTGCAGATTGGAAAGATTCAATCATAGAACTCTTGCAAGGAGGAACGAATTTGCCCGAAGAGCCCCAATTGTCAAGATTAAAGCTCAGAGCAAGAAACTATCAGTTAATCAACGGTATATTATACAAGGCCGGAGTATGTTCCCCTCTACTCCGATGTATATCTCAAGCCGAAGGCCAAGAAATTCTCCGAGAAATTCACGAAGGCCTTTGTGGAAGTCATTTAGCCCCTAGAGCTCTGGCAGGAAAAACACTTCGCCAGGGGCTTTATTGGCCCACAATAACAGCTGATGCGGAGAGCTTAGTCCGCACTTGCCAAGGATGCCAGTGGATGGGTCGACGGAGTCATCGCCCACCAACAGCTCTTCAAGTCATTGCTCCGGTATGGCCTATGGCCAGATGGGGTATGGATCTAATTGGTCCCTTTCCGTTAGCAAAGGGAAATCTGAAGTTCGTAGTGGTAGCTATTGAATATTTTTCTAAGTGGGTCGAAGCAGAGCCCTTAACAGCTATCACTTCGAATAATGTACAAAAATTCTTCTGGAAAAACATTATTTGTCGGTTCGGAGTGCCTAGATATCTCACAGTTGATAATGGAACACAGTTCGACGCAGAACCCTTCAGGAAGTTTTGCGAAGACCTAGGCATTCAACTATGTTTTGCTGCAGTGAGACATCCTCAGTCAAATGGAGCCGTTGAGCGAGCCAATGGAAATATTTTATCAGGGCTAAATCGAAGAATAGTAGGACTATCAAAGGGACTGTGGACCGAAGAACTTCCGAAGATTTTGTAGTCCATTCGGACTACACAAACAAGGTCCACAGGTTTTACTCCGTTCAGACTGCTATTCGGAGATGAAGCTATGACTCCAACGGAGCTCAAAGGGGGATCACTTCGCAGCACCGAACCAGACATCGAAGAAGAAAGACAAGCTTCGTTAGATTTGTCAGAAGAGACAAGACTTCGAGCTGTAGCCAATTTATCAAAGTATCATCAGCAGACGAAGACTTGGTATGACCCGAAGGTTAAGCTCAGCGAGTTAAGGCCGGGTCATCTTGTTCTACGAAGCATTATAGCACCAGGGAAGTTAGGCAATAAATGGGAAGGTCCATATCTAATCGTCCGCTCGGGGCGCCCTGGTTCATTTAAATTAGCTAATTTAGAAGGTGAAGAATTAGCACACACTTGGCATGCGGAGCACCTAAAGCGATACTTCGCATAAGGGCTCCTTGTAATCTGCTTGTAATCACCTCTAAATTAATAAAACATACACCAGTGGTTTGCCCTTCCCCTTGACACTCCTAGTTTCCCGAGCGGACGCGCTGGGACGGAAGTCGATCGAGAGGGAAGTGTCATCAAGCTGGCTGTATTTCCGGACTTCGTACCCATAAAGTCGAAGCCTCCGGCGTGGTGGCTGAAATCCATCCGGAGCCCAAGCTGATACCTTGTAGGCATCCGTAAAAGAGCCAATACCACATTCTACGGAGTCCAAGCTTCGGCTGGTAGACTTCCGTAAAAAGAGCCGAAGGTGGCCAAAATCTGCGGAGTCCAAGCTGCAGCTTGCAGACTTCCGTAAAAAGAGCCGAAGGTGGCCAAATTCTGCGAAGTCCAAGCTCCGGCTGGTAGACTTCTGCAAAAAAGAGCCCAAGTGGCCAAATTCTGCGAAGTCCAAGCTCCGGCTGGTAGACTTCTGCAAAAAAGAGCCCAAGTGGCCAAATTCTGCGAAGTCCAAGCTCCGGCTGGTAGACTTCTGCAAAAATAGCCGAAGGTGGCTACAATTTCTACGAAGTCCAAGCTCCGGCTGGTAGACTTCTGCAAAAATAGCCGAAGGTGGCTACAATTTTTACGAAGTCCAAGCTCCGGCTGGTAGACTTCTGCAAAAATAGTCGAAAGTGACTATAATTTCTGCGAAATCCAAGCTCCGGCTGGTAGATTTCCGCAAAAAACAGTCGAAGCTGGCTAAAGCAAAACAGCATTTAAGCCATGAGCTTCAAATGTCTGTTCTTATAAGTCCAAAGTGACAAATTTTTTAAGGCACTAAAGTGTCCTGGGAGTTATCTCAATTGATTTCTTTCATGAAATAAACAAAGGTACCAAGTTACCATTCTTCTGACTACAAATAGTCGAAGACATCTCATAAAGATTTCAAAAGATCTTTAAAAATGACAGAGGGGCTCCGAACCCCCACAAAATTGTACTCCGAAGTTTTTTCTTTGCGCATAACCATCTTTGAATACAGTTCGAAGTTGCTTATACCCAAAGAGGGGCTAGTAAATATGGAGACAATTTTAAATCGGCATTCATTATTAAAACAAATATGTTTACAGATTACATCATGAAAAATTGGTATCTATACCAAGAAGGAATCGGAGACCTCTTCGGTCCCGAGAGCTAGGGGTGGAACGACTAGTTCCAACATCGGAAGTTTTAAGAACTTTACGTTTAACTCTCTTCCTCCCCTTCGAAGCTCTAAAATCCTTATGTTCTTGTTGAAGCTCGGCCCAAGTTCGAAGCCGCTCGGGGCTTCTCTCCCAGCTTCTAGGATCTTCAGATCTTTTATTTTGGGCTTCACCTTCGTCTTCGGACCAATTAGTGTCTTCAGAAGACGAGGTGTTTGCGTCGCTCTCTTTATTTTCCTCTTTAATATAAGACAATACGTCTTTGATTACTTCGGGCGCAATAACGCCGGAGTCATCTCGAGGGATAAGGAATCGAGGACGCTTATAACTCTTTAGAAGTTCGAAGGTGTTCCACAGTGAGCGAAGTTCGCTGTTAAGCTCTAACACTTCGATATCTTCGATAAGAGGCAAAGCCTAAAAATATAACAAACAAGATTTTCATTGATAAATGTTTACAAGCATCATCTTTACATAATCAAAAAATCCTAAATATTCCTAAACCTGCGGGTCCGGAGGAGGCTGACTGATCGAAGCTTGACTCCGAACTTGCTTTTGGCGTTGGCCTTCATCAATCCAAGCCTTGATCGCAGATCGACCTTCGGCTCTCCACGAAGTCTGGAAGGCTCGCCAAGCAGTAGCTACGCCTTCGGAAGGAGTCAAAAGTCTCGCGTCGTCGAAGATGATGGAGCCCTCTGCGCTCGGAGTGATTGTTCGGCCCAAATCCTCGTAGTAGCGAAGTATTCCAAGGGCAGACACTTGTCCGGAGAGTTCTCCATAACGTATGCCTGCCGTCTTCATTTGCTTCGCTGCTCCTTGAATTCTCTTTAGCCGGCGCAGTAGAGTTACATTGTCATCCGAAGGTAGTGATCCAGTAGTACCGAAGTACTCCAAGACACTTAACATCTGTTCGATGACCTCCGAAGCCACCTTCTCAGACTTAACCTTTTCTTCGATAAGCATATCCTTGGCCGAAGTCGTTTCAGCTAAAACTCCGGAGATTCTAGCATTCTCCGTAGCCAAAGCATTCTTTTGAGTTAGGAGCTGGCCAGCCTCTTCTTGTAGCCTTACAAGTGCGGAGTCCTTTGCAGCATCCTCCGTCCGCAGTCTTTCAATCTCTGCCCGAAGCACAATTCTTTCTGCTTCGAGCTCCTTCTTAGCAGCCTCCAAGCTTTGCCTAGCCCTTCGCTCTGCTAGTATTACGTTGTCCATTTGAGCTACTCGACCTTCGGAGAAGTTAAAATTCCTTTGAAGAGTTTCATTCTATTCCCGAAGTTGAGCAATTTCGTTTTCGCTCGATAAAGCTGCAGCGCGGGCTAAGACTGCTTGCTAAGAAAAAAGAAAAAATGAAATAAGAAATTATTCATATGTAATTCACTAATTGGTTCGAAGATGCTTTATACCTGATAAGCTGCTCTTTCCACAGCAAGGTTAAGCTCCGAACCCTTCACTCTGCTTAAGCGGGCTACCAATTCAGTTTCCCCGACTTGGCGACTGGCTTCACCCAAAGGTTTAACCAAAGTCCCAAGTCCGGTTTTCTCCTCCAAAAAAGGAGTTATGAGAGGAAGCAGTTTTGAAGCTTTCTGGTCAGCCCTGCTTAGCGAAGGTCCGGAGGGCTCTTCCGAGGCCCTTGGAACTTCTGAAGATGGCCTCCCCTCAGTCGATTCACTTTCATCTGTCGATTCAGATGAAGTCGATCCTTGAGCAGGGAGAGGCTCGATGTGTCTTTTTCCTCTTCCAGGCCCCGGTAGAGCAACTCCCGGTTGCGGCCCTGAAGTTGTCGAAGGTCTTTGAATTGTATCTTCGAGGGATACTTCGACAACAGGAGGCTCTGCGAAAACAGAAATATTATACATTGTATAATTTTGCAAAAAATCGATAGAAATTATGCAGAATTTACCTTCGACATTCTCTGGAATATCGAGTACAGGACTGATCGGAGGATCAAAAGTGTAGTCCTCATCCGAATCAGCCGCTAAATCTTGGACTACAGGAGCATCGTCCTGAAGAGTCCTCGTTACTTCTTCGAGAATCGAAGCCATAGTTACTTCGACTCCACCTTCATCCACAGGAACTCCAGCCTGAGTTGTGTCTTCTTGAACTACCGAAGTCATTGGTTGATCAACATTGTCTCCAGACTCCGGTATGTTCGCAGGCACTTCGGCCTCATTTACACCCATAGGGGCTTCGTTTTGATCTTCTTGAGTATCCGGAGCTCTTACTTCTTCGATGTTGGCTTGAGGCTCCGGAATACCTGCATTGTCTTCAATATGAATACTTCGTTGAGCCGCATCTTCGTCAATTAATTTTACTAGTAAAATACCTTCATCCTCTTTAGAACCAGAAAGTGAGGTTCTTGAGCTTGAAGGAGCAAGATCCGAAGGTGCGAGATTTTTTGGCTTCCGAGCCACCTTCTTCACCGGAGTCCTTGATGTACCTGAAGCTCCGGCTTCGGCTACTCTTTTCTTGGGGCCTTTCTCCTGAGGCACCCAGTCTGTCAGAGGGGGAGGAGTGAGTTTCAGCATTCCCCATACTCTGTTAAATCTTTCCCAACTCCCAACCAGTTTAATTCGCCACTCTTTTTCGGTTGGAGTTGGAGCACCCAAGATTTTTTCCGAAGCCCTTATAATCTGTTCTGAAGTAACAGGGGCTGAAGATTCTACAAAATAAATAATTCAAGTCAGTTTTTCTTCGAAGTAAATATGTTTAATGCATGTTGTTTTCGAAGTTACCTGTAGGACTTGAAGTCAAGTTAATTCTGCGAAGACCACCTTCGGAATCATCTTCGAAGATAATAGGCCAGTCAGCCATCAACGGAGGAATTTGAAGACCGATGAACTCTTCGGCCAAGTCCCGCATACTGAGTCTTCGGCTAACTTTTTCAAGCAAGTTCAGACGGGCTTCGAATTGGCCTTCGTCAGGACGCACCAAAGCTTCTTTTCGGAACTGGATCTCTCTAAGAAGTCCGGCCAGAGGATTGCTTGCCCCGACTTCGGCATAGAACCATTTCAGCACCCAATCAGTATACCATCTAGCATTGATGGCCTTAGCAGGGAATCGCAGAGCGTATTCATCTCGAAGCCTAAAATTGATGCTTCCGAAGGAAACTACCACCTTCTCACCTCCAGAGCCTACGAAGGTCTTTGGCTGACAAGTCGCTCTATGCAGCGCAGCGAAGATTTCAGCCCTCCCCTCACAACCTTCGGCCCTCAGTGCCCACTCGAAAATAGCTAGTCTGGCTACAGCATTCGGAGACAGCTGGGGGAGGGTTACGTGAAACAAGTCAAGTACTTCGGCTAAAAAATCCACAGCCGGGAGGCCCAAGCCCGCTTCGAAAAAAGCTTCGAACACTACAACTTCTCCGGGTCTCGGTGATGGAATTGATTCTTTGCCCGGCTTCCGAATCATAACCCCATTACTAATGTTTCCCCCCGCTGTGATTGCCAAAGACTCTTTCTTGCAGGTAGACCGCCCCAACTCAAAAGATTGATCCAAGTACTTGGTTGAGGGTGGGCACAGACCTTGGACATCGGGGATTTGGGGATTTTTTCCCTTTGCCGCCATGGAAGTTGTCGCCTGCATCGAAGGCGTCGCCGCCACTGTTGCCGCTGTCGCCGCCGCAGCCGCTTGTTGACGAGCCAAGGTCGAAGGAGGTGCAGAGCCTTTGGTCTTCGCCATCACTATTGCTAGATCGATCTGAGAGAGTGGAGATTAGGGTTTAAGAACTCGAAAGCTAGGGCTCAAGAACTCAAAGGGCTAAAAAGCTTTTGACTGAGAAGAAGCAGTGAAAAGGTAATCGGTAAAGTTTTGAGGTTCTTTATTTATAGCCTAAACTTTCCGTTTGTTACCGTTTGGGCTCTGCCCTTTCGCATTCCCGCCTGTTATTTTCCTCCGAAAATAACGCTTCATATAACTCCGTTAGAAACAGAAACTAACGGTTATATTTTCTAAGTCTAAAAGGACTTTCGAACTTCCTGAATCGGTTCTAAGGTAGTTCGAAAAGTAATTACCTTATGACTGATTCGAAGTTCATATCTTCATGCATTTCGGAGATAAAACAAAAATTAATAACCCCTATGATTGGTTATCTTTTCTTTCCGTATACTGCTCTCCTAACGTTACAGGTCGAACGGAGAAGCGTATTCGAGGGGCTACTGTTGGGGGAAAATATCTCATCTTCGGGGTTATTGCTAAAGCAGCACGAAGACAGCCAACTACTTCGAAGATTGTTCGAAGACCTTCTTCGAAGATGCTCGGAACCTGGTTCGAAGCCCGAAGACAGACACTGGTTCGAAGTATGTCTTCGAACCAAAGCCCTTCAGGATCTTTTCTGCCAGCTAAGATGGAAGACTTATCTTCTATCCTATTAGATTAGTCTTTTACCATTTTAGCCCTATTAAGGAAACCAAATAGTTTCCTTAATGTCGGTTGTAATAGAGGGGTAAATAGGTCTTTTCCTTAATGTTTGGGCCTATAAATACCCCCCATTTCACCCTGTAATAGGGACCGATTACAAGTGAATCAATATACACTTTCGAACTATTCTAAGCTATTATCCTTTCGGAGGCTTAGAACAGTTTGCTTCGCAAACACTTCGTTTGTTAGTTTCTTTTCTACAGAAACCTGTTAGCGTAATCTTTTACGCCAACACTCGGGTTCCTCTTCGAACCCGAATTCCAAGGAGTGTACCCCGACGAGTTCGCCGGGCCTTGCGACGTATCCCTCACCGTCCACGGCTCCGGAGAACACCTGTCGCCCTACACCACCGCACTTGGAGGCCCGACTTTTGACGTCGCGTGCCAACGAGTCGCCCTCCAGGCCCTCATGGAGCTGAGGATGATCTACGACGATCGTCTTCAGAACTCGTCCTTCCGGCTCGTGCCGAAACGTACTCCCGGAGCCCACCGTAGCATCTACCTCGGAGTTCACTCCGTGCGTGATCTGGTCATGGCCCGGCAGTCGCGTCTGCTACAGGCCATGGATGATCTCCACACCGAGGCGGTGCTTGACGCCGACGAGCACCATGAGGCGGTTGAGTTCCTTCGTGAAGAAACGAAGAACTTGATCCAACAGAACGACGAACTGCAGCGCAAGATCATGCAGCTGCAGAAGGATATTGCGGAGATGGTTCCCCTTCTTCCAAGGAAGAAGAAGCCCATCCGTGAGCCCCTCCCTCGCCCCAAGAGGATCCCGCCACGACCCTCTCCCGCCAGAGCCTCCACCAACGCCCCTACACCACGCCCCGGCCTCGTCTCTGACTCCATCATCGAGAACTTTCTCGAGCCCACCATCACTTCGGAGGCGCGTACCTGTGGTTCCGAGAGCACGGAGACCGCCTCCGGTGGCGAGTAGGCGTTAGGAGATGCTATTTAAATAAAAATCATAATTTTGTATGTGGTGCCGTCTGCAACAAGTTGTGTTGTAGATGGAATAAGATCTTGGATGTAATGAACTATTTATGCCACTCTATATATTTATGTGCTTGGTGCTTTTGGTTGTATTATTGTTCGTCATCTTTCGCTTTATCACTATGTATCTTCAGAAGATGGCCGATCACCAGAACACCGGCTCCGACAACGGAGCAGGAGGAAGCCGTGATGCGCCCGAGGGTGTTGTACCCAACTGGGGTGCAACGGGCCCGCGTCACTCTGGATCGCCTTCTGCCAACCACCCCACCTTAGCAGAGATGATGGCGAATCAGAACCACCTGATCACCGCCCTCCTCACCCAAATGCAGAACCAACAGGCTCAGTTGGACCGTCTGCAGAACGGGGAACCCGCCCCTCGCGCACCAGCACCCGCACCCGCTCCACAACTCTCAGAGTTTCTGCGCGTGCGCCCTCCCATCTTTTCAAGCACCACCAACCCGATGGAGGCCGGAGATTGGCTTCGCACCATCGGAAAGAAGCTCGACCTCCTCCCCTGCACCGACCGGGAGCGAGTGGCCTTCGCCACTCACCAGCTTCAGGGTCCCGCCGCCGAATGGTGGGACAACTATCGTGAGTCCCAGCCAGATGACCACGTGGTGACTTGGGCGGAGTTCACCATCGCTTTCCGTGCCGCCCACGTCCCCGCCGGTGTCATCGCGGTGAAACAGCAGGAGTTCCGCGACCTGCAACAAGGCAATAGGACCGTCATGGAGTACCTCCATGAGTTCAACCGCCTCGCCCGCTACGCACCAGAGGAAGTGCGCACCGATGCCCTCCGCCAAGCCAAGTTCCTCCGGGGACTTAAGGATGAGCTGTCCATCCAGCTCGTCGCTACCGACTACGCCAACTTCCAACGGCTAGTCAACAAAGCGCTCGTCCAAGAGACTGAGCAGAACAAGCTAGACCTCAAGAAGAGGAAGATGATCGCCTTCAAGCATCAACAGGCGAACTCTGAGAGGCCCCGCTTCGTCCCTCCGCCACCAGCGCCAGCCTACCATCCCCGGCGTGCCTACAGGCCACCTCACGCCGCCAGCGGATCCAACACCGGGCATCCTCGCCCCGCCCCACCAGCTCCGGCCGCTCAACCGACATCAGCCGCCAAGGCCCCGATCCTGAAGGATCGACAAGGAAGGCCGATCGTCTGCTTCAACTGCCGCAAGGAATGGCACTATTCACACCAGTGTCCCCACCCCAAGTAGCCCCAAGGCGCGGCACCCAACCAGGCGGTGCGAGCCCGCGTCAACCATATCAGCGCAGAGGAAGCTCAGGAGGCGCCTGAAGTCGTACTCGGTGCGTTTACTGTGAATTCCGTACCGGCCGTCATATTATTTGACTCTGGAGCAACCCACTCCTTCATCTCGGAAGATTTTGTGAAAACCAACCAACTGGACGTGCTCCCTCTACCCATTCCCTTGGTGATTGCCACCCCCGGCAATAGGACCTTAGCCCGCTTATACAGCCCTAAGGTTCAAATTGACATCCAAGGAGTACTGTTTCGGGCCGAACCAGTCCTCATCCAATGCACCGGACTCGACCTCATACTAGGGATGGATTGGTTGATGAAGCACAAGGGAGTGATCGACTGTGCCAACAAGTCCGTCACGGTGACCAACCCTGAAGGCGAGGTCGTCACCTTTCGGATGACCAGTCGCAAGCCACTCAGTGCATCTCTTCGATCGATAGCCCTTGAAGAGGTACCCATAGTCAAGGAGTTTGCGGACGTCTTCCCTGAAGATCTACCGGGAATGCCTCCCAAGCGGGACATCGAATTCAGAATCGAACTTGTCCCCGGGACCACTCCAATCTCCAAGCGCCCGTATCGGATGGCCGCCAACGAACTAGCCAAGGTCAAAGCCAACATCGAAGACCTAGAGCAAAAAGGGTACATCCGACCGAGTACCTCACCCTGGGGTGCACCGGTCATCTTTGCCTTGAAGAAGGACAAGACCAAAAGGATGTGCGTGGATTATAGGGCCTTGAACGATGTAACCATCAAGAACAAGTATCCACTGCCTCGGATCGACGATCTGTTCGATCAACTGAAGGGATCCTCGGTGTTTTCCAAGATTGACCTCAGGTCAGGATATCACCAATTGAGGATTAAAGAAGAAGATATACCCAAGACAGCCTTCACCTCCCGCTATGGACTCTACGAGTATACAGTGATGTCGTTCGGACTCATGAATGCCCCGGCATTTTTCATGAACATGATGAACAATGTATTCATGGAATTCTTGGATAAGTTCATCGTGGTGTTCATCGACGATATCCTCGTTTACTCCAAGACCAAGGAATAACACGAGACTCACCTCCGCCTGACCCTCGGAAAGCTAAGGGAGCAGCATTGTACGCCAAATACAGCAAATGCGAATTTTGGTCGTCTGAGGTGAAGTTCCTCGGCCATGTTATATCTGCCGGAGGAATAGCAGTAGACCCAACCACCGTTGAAGCGGTAACCAACTGGCTACAGCCAACGACCGTGACCGAGATCCGGAGTTTTCTCGGATTGGCCGGATACTACCGCCGGTTCATCGAGAACTTTTCCAAGATCGCCAAGCCTATGACCAGACTTCTGCAGAAGGAAGTGAAGTTTGAATGGACCCCCGACAGTGAAGAAAGCTTCCGGACCCTCAAGAAGAAGCTAGTATCAGCTCCTATTCTGACTCTGCCAGACATCCGGAAAGACTTCAACATCTACTGTGATGCCTCTCGTCAAGGATTGGGATGCGTCTTGATGCAAGAAGGGAAGGTGATATCCTACGCCTCCCGGCAACTGAGACCGCATGAGCTGAACTACCCGACCCACGATCTGGAGTTAGCAGCCGTGGTTCATGCTTTGAAGATATGGAGACATTACCTTGTGGGGAATCGGTGTGAGGTCTTCACCGACCACAAGAGCCTCAAGTACATATTCACCCAACCAGATCTGAATCTCAGGCAAAGGAGATGGTTGGAACTGATCAAGGATTATGACTTGGGCATCCATTATCATCCGGGCAAAGCGAATGTGGTGGCAGACGCCCTTAGTCGAAAAGGGTACTGCAATGCCATCATGGTTCAGGACCAAGCTCCTTTACTTTACAAGGAGATGGAGAGACTGAACTTGGGGATCACCACGCGAGCATACCTCGCTACATTGGAGTCTCGGCCTGTCTTAATAGACCAAATCCGAGAAAAGCAGAAGGAAGACCCGGACATCCGGGAGATCCAGCAGAGCATGAGGAAGGGTAAAGCCCCCGGATTTTCCGAGGACGAGCATGGTACCATCTGGTTCGGAACTCGGATCTGCGTACCCAACCTACCTGAACTGAAGACCCTCATCCTTCAAGAAGCCCACGATACTCTATACTCCATCCATCCCGGGAGTACAAAGATGTATCAGGACCTGAAGGAGAAATACTGGTGGGTCAGCATGAAGAAAGAAATAGCTGAGTATGTGGCCAAGTGCGACACATGCCGGCGAGTCAAGGCAGAGCATCAGAGACCTGCCGGACTTCTTCAACCTCTCAAGGTCCCTGAATGGAAGTGGGAAGAGATAGGAATGGAAGTTGGCTGAGTTGTATATGACCCAGATCGTGTGCCTTCACGGAGTTCCTAAGAAGATTGTATCTGACCGCGGGAGTCAGTTTACCTCCAAGTTTTGGAAGAACCTTCAAGAGGAACTCGGCACCTGGCTGAACTTTAGCACCGCCTATCATCCACAGACCGACGGTCAAACCGAAAGGGTCAACCAGATATTGGAGGATATGCTTAGAGCTTGTGCTCTAGACTTTGGAGGAATGTGGGACAAGAACTTACCCTATGCAGAGTTCTCCTACAACAACAGCTATCAAGCCAGCCTGCAAATGTCCCCGTTCGAAGCACTCTATGGACGTAAGTGCAGAACGCCGTTGCTCTGGGACCAAACCGGAGAGTCGCAACTGTTTGGGACTGATTTATTAAGAGAAGCTGAAGAGAAGGTTAAGATCATAAGAGACCGATTGAAGGCAGCCCAATCTAGGCAGAAGAGCTATGCCGACAACCGTCGAAGAGACCTAGCCTTTGGGGAGGGCGATTATGTCTATCTCCGCGTCACTCCCCTCCGCGGCACTCAAAGGTTCATCATGAAAGGTAAGCTAGCACCCCGCTACGTCGGACCTTTTCAGATCCTCCGACGGCAAGGAGAAGTAGCATATCAGCTTGAACTGCCTCCATCACTAGCAGGAGTTCATGATGTGTTCCATGTCTCCCAGATGAAGAAGTGCCTCCGTGTACCCACCGAGCAAGCCGACCTTCAGCAGCTCATTATCCAAGAAGACTTGACCTACATAGAGAGACCCATCAACATCTTGGAAACCAAAGAAAGAGTAACCAGGAGTCGTGTAGTTCGTTTCTGCAAGGTTCAATGGAACAACCATCCCGCCGAAGAAGCCACTTGGGAAAAGGAAGACGAACTAAAAGCCCAATACCCCGAGCTATTCGAGTAACGTTCCAATCTCGAGGACGAGATTCTTGTAAGGGGGATAGGTTTGTAACACCCCAAATTTTCAAAACAATAAAATATTATTAAATTCAATTTCTTGGAATTTATATTTCTAAAAATACTTTTAATACTCTTTTATACACTTTTGAACTACAACATAGAGTAGATGGCCAAACCAGTAGCTGAAAATTTTTGTATAGACTCCCAAGGACAAGAAATGTTTTTGAGAATTTTTACAAATTTTTACCCACTTTGGAAATGCCCCAAAAGGTTTAAACTATTTTCTGCAATTATTTTAATCAGAAAACCTTGGGAAACAGTAATGGGCTCCTCCCCCTCCCTTCTCTCTCTCCCAGCCGGCCCAGCCCGTTACCTCGCGCGCCTTAGGCTGACAAGCCGACCCCACCTGTCGGCGCCGATTTCTTCCCCTCGCGCGCGCACCCGACGCCGCGGCCCCACCCGTCAATCGCCACCCTCACTCACCCGCGCCCGCTGGCCAGTGGCCCCCGCCTGTCAGCTTCGCCTTCAACCTCGCACCGTCGCCCCAAACCACGCCGGCCACCTTTACTCCCTCGGATCCGCCCCCGCCGGCCCCCTCACCCTAATCACTCGCCGACAATGAATTCCCCTCAACGCGCCGACCGTTTTCCCCCTATTAATTCAGCCGATTCGCGTCCAGGTTCGATCAACCGCGTCAACCCGAGCTCACCGGCGTCATGGCGTCATTAAGCTCGGCCACCGTCAATTGCGCCCTCCCTGCCCCCGCCGGTACCTCTATTTAAGCCCTTGCCCTCCACCGCGTTCGGTCCACGCATCCGTTCGCACTCAAACCAAGCAGAGCGCCCGCACTTCGCCTGTTAGCGCACTCCCTCTATTTCTCCTCCGGCGACCGCTCGCCGTCGCCTCGGACCACCTCCGCCCGTGCCTCCGCCACCAACGTGACCGCAGGAACGACCCCGACCTCGGCCACCCCTCCGCCGACGTCGAACCCCGCCGGAACACCACCGCCGACGAGGAGCCCGAACCACTCCGCCGTCTACCCTCGTCGCCGGCCACACCCCGTCGTCCCCGGACCACCGCCAAGGTACCATCGTGACCGCCATAGCGTCCCCCTTCCATTTCTAGGCTTAGCTAGGACCGCCGTCGCTCGCCGTGGCCGCTGGCCTGCTCGCCGTCGCCGGAGAAGACGACCGGCACGGGTCGAGTACCCATGCCGTGTCGGATCTAATCCTGGCCGTGCGATCTAGATCTAACGGTACCAGTTAAATCTCATGTGCGATTTAATCTGCGTCGTCGGATCTGAGCGAAGGGGTACGTTTTAATCTCGTGCGTTCGTTGGTCTTCAAAACCCGCGCTTAATCTCGTGCGTCCACGTGGTACCGGTTCGAACGTTTTAATCCTGGCCGTCCATTATAACTTAAGCGCCCCGCCTCGCCCTCGCGCGCCGGATCTAGATCCGACGGTCCAAATCGATCCGGTGCACGCGCACAGTGCGCGGGTTCACCGTGGGCCTGGCTCACCGTGGACCCGAGGGATTTAAAATTTGAAAATAAATTCCAGAAATGCTTTTAAACTTGTAAAATTCATATCTGGTGCATTTGAACTCTAAAAATTACCATTCCAATTTCAGAAAATTCATAAAATTATTCTCTACATGTTTATGCAATAAAAACATTAGGTTTACTTTGGACATTTCATGTTTATTCAAATGGACATTCAAATACCCCTAGGTTAAAAATGTAAATTTAAATTATTTAAATTCCAGTAAAGTTGTATTTGTTTATTTCCTGTTGATATGAACAAAACACTAAGTTTTATATGAAACTTTCATTTTAAATTTATTAGAGAACTTATAAATGAGGGTAACCCCTTTTAAAAACCCTCTTCCAGAGGACACCACCTTATTTTAAATTTCTTTTAAAGATTTATAAACTGAATTTCAGAACCCTAACAACTTGATTAATTTTTAATTATTCAAACCAACTTAAGCCTATGTGCTTATCATGTAATGTTATATTGTTTGATTGAGTATTGTGTTCTTTTTATTTTTACTTTACTATATCAAAAGACTACGACGTCGCCGAGGAGCCGGAGTACTTCCCCGAAGTCCCTCCCTCTCCTTTTGCTGAACAAGGCAAGTCACCAAACCAATCTTTTGAGCATATTGAACCCATGTTTGATTAAACTATCGCTAAAACACATAGGTTATATGTGCATTAGTCAAATGAACCCTTACATTATATTTATTTAGGATCCCCCGACCTTGATGTGCAACCCAAGCCATGCTATCTCGCCTAACCTCCTTGTCACCATATGATCAATGATATTAGCTAGTGTCCAATGTATTGACACGATCGCTATAGGATAAAAATGAGTCGTAGCAACATGGTTCTTTTATATGATCCCCGTTACTTCTTATCCTTGGAAATTCTATTGGTGATGAGTAATGGTTGTGAGTGTATGCATGGTGGGTTCCGGGTGCAAGCTAGGGCATTGGTCGGTAGCACCCGGGGCACTATAAGGACCGGTCTAAGGGATCCGTTGCAATACACTTACGTACTAACCACAAGTCTAGTGGGTAAGTCCTAACTAAGGTATGGGTTGTTCCAAACCGAGGCCACCATTTGGAGATGGGTCAAGTTGCACCTGCGGGTGACTTGTACCAATGTGGCGCAAAAGGGGGTGCGACGTTAGCCGGGATGCGGCCCGGCGCGCCGGCGAAACCTAGAGCGGGTGGTTATCGCTTGGAACATCTCATATTGAGGTTTTGGCACGAGTTCCCGTGGTATGGGTCATCTCGTTTGGGATGAGTGCATGCCTTGTGGGTACAGTAGTACATCTCTGATCAGAGTTATAAATCTTTTCGAAAAGCCGAGCCGACGGTCAAGGGCGGGTTGCATGACATCCCCCAGTTAGATTACTTTGAACATGTATGTGCATGATGGATTGACATGTAAGGACTATTGTGCGAGGAGGTAAAACGTACTCCTCGAGTTAGTTGATGTTGTTGATATTCATGTTTACTTTTCCGCATGATTAAAATATGATTACACTAAATGCAATAACTGAAACTGTACTTTTCCGCAATGTTAGCCATTACCCCTCCTTGTTTATTTTCCTGCATTATTACTTGCATTTGCGGTGGCTTGTTGAGTACTTTTGTACTCATACCCGTTGGACCCTACAGAGGATGCTTATTATGAGGACGGTCTGGAGTAGCGACCCAGTCGAGAAGAAAGATCCTAAAGAAGATGTTCGTCATGCTGCTTTTTAATTATTTTTATTACTGTTTTTACTAAGACTTTGATGTAATAAATATGGTCTGCGCACCATGGATATTGTCGTATGTACGTTGTCGCATGATGAACCTCTTGTATTATTGTTTTTCTTATGAAATTCAATAATGTCTCGATTGGATAAATCGATTGGACAAACTGGACGTAGGGCTGTTATCCCCTAGGGGAGGCCCGAACCAGTATAAACCCTATCTCTCCCTGCGAGAACCCATCGAGGTTCATCCTCCACATCATACTCTACCACAGAAAAACCTGCTGGAACTAACGCAATTGTTCCAATAGTTGGCGCCGTCCGTGGGGACCTTAGTCCTAGAAGCTAAGTTCACTACCACTGTCTGCAACCCGAAGTACGCCTGAGGGGGGAGCTTCGAAGCTTTCTTGCTTCGCGCACCCTCCGGCAAGGGGCTTCGGGTGCAGCTCGAAGGCCACCTTCGCCTTCCTTCATCCTTCACATACCGGAGCTCGCTCTCCGGCAAGGGGCTCCGCTCCACGTTTCGAAGGCTGTAAAAGCCCCAAGGGCTACAAGGTATGTATGGTCCAAAACCTTACTTCGAAGTACCAATCTGCAATTACATTAATATAAATTCGAAGCCTTGCTTCGCCTTAAAGCCGAAGCCCTGCTTCGCCTTAAGCCAAAGCCCTGCTTCGCCTTTGAATGCAAACTTTTGCTCCATCTTATTGAAAAACCGAAGTCATGCTTCGTCTTATCAAGGACCGAAGCCACGCTTCGCCTTGTCAAAACCTGAAGCCTCGCTTCACCTTGTTTAAAATACGAAGCCTTGCTTCGCTTTATAAAATCCGGAGTACCCCTCCGAAGGCTACACAGCGCCCCCGGGCTCGTAGCAGTGGTTCTAAAAGGACTCCGGGCCACTGGCCCGACGCGTCCAGGGATTCCGGGCTCCGCACCCGAAGCATCTCAGGGATTCCGGGTTCCGCACCCGAAGCATCCCGGGGTCGAAGGTGACCCAGAGTCGAAGGTGGCTCAGAGTCGAAGGTGGCTCACATTATCACAGGTTCGGTGAATCCACACCAAATATCCTTCTCATTACAGGACCAAGTTCCGAAGCCTTGCTTCATTATCCAAGCATGCTCCGAAGCCTTGCTTCGCGTGCTCATATACTATACGCCTAAGCGTCTCGAAGTCATACTTCGCTAAAATCTAAATGCGTTTCAGAGCCTCGCTCACGCATAACATCCAAATCCTAGCATGTCGAAGCATGCCTCGCTAAACTTGGTCATGCCGAAGCCTTGCTCCGCACCAAGTTAGCACGTTCGAAGCCCAAAGGAGGACTTCGCTCAATGAAATTCCGGGCAGCCGAAGCACTGCTTCGCACCAAACAAAGGCGCTCGAAGCCCAGAATGGGCCTTCGCTCAGATAAGACTTCATACGATGAAGCCGCCGAAAGGCGCACCCTTCGCATCCTTTATTTTTTGCCCGCACCAGCAACGGCTAAGTCCCTAACTGCCACGAGCAAAGGGGGGAAGCATGTAATGTTCAGTACGAGCGTAGCAAGCTAAGCGTTCGAAGCAAAACAATGCGAAGCATACAAACAAAGTATGCAAATATATAAACTCCGTTCATTGAAAGACAATTGAAGAGTATGTTACAATATACTTTGAAAACAAAACTACGAGTAATCTGTGTCTAAGCCTAAAAAGAACCGAGTGCGGGGCCCCAACCCTCACTTGCCTCTCCTTCGGCGGGGGCCCCCTCGGCTGGATGTTGCCTCGTCGGAGCCCGCTCTCCCTCGACCGGCCCGTCCAGGCTCCGAAGCCCGCAGGCTTCGACTTCCGCTTTGCAGGTCGCTCCAAGTTCGCGAAGCAGGCGGTGCCGTATCAAAGGCAGAAAAATCTAGGGCTTCGTCGCCTGCTAAGGCCGCTCTCGAAGGCAAAAACAAAGAGCTCTGAAGGGGCTCCGTCTTCACAGCGGCTAGTAAATCCTGAGCTACTTCGGAGATGGCTTCGCCCCTAGGCCCCCTCGGAAGCTTAAACCGAGGGGGGCCTTCGGACCTAGCTACTTCGAGGATCGCCCACAGCTGTTGAAGCTCTTCAGAGTCCTCGAGGACTTCGAGGTCTATGCTCGGAGGCTGAGCCTGGGCAGGTATAAAAAACCCCCGCATTCATATTAATAAACTGATAAGTTTTTACAAGCCTACAACTAAGTATTAGAAGGAAGCCTAAGGAGATCTACACCTTCGGAGGCGGAGGCGTCGAGGTCGAAGGCTTGTCCGGCGCAGCGGGCCCCTTGAACCGGCGTTGTCGAAGGGCCTTCATGAGGTCAAGAACTGCTCCGCAGCCTTGTTCCTTCCAAGGTTCCTGCAGCCGCCGCCAGGCTCCGCGGACGTCGGGCGAAGGCATCACCAAGTGCTGACCCCCGAAGACCACTGGGGTCACGGAGGTTGCTGCCTGAAGATGGGTGCACCCCGCTTCACGAAGCATATGCAACACCCCTTGGCCCGCAACTCGGCCGGCCATGAGAGCGAAGCCCGTCAGCGCTTCCACCGAGATCGAAGCTGCGGTCTTCAAGAAATCGGCGCGGTCCCCAATCGGGTCCTGATCGCCAAAGTCCGGAGCCCGGCACTCGGTCCCTATTTTCTGAAGGACCTCGGTCAGACCCTGGGTGGCTTCGTCAAGATTGGCCACGACGAAGTCTTCAAGGTCTTTGGCCCGTTGGCGGAGCTCCGCGTTCTCCTTCGCCTGCCGGGCCTTGGCGTCCTTCGAAGCCTTGAGCTCCGCGCGAAGCTGGCTCATCTCCGAAGCCAAAGCCTCCTTAGCTTTGTCGGCTTCAGCCTTCGCCGCCTCTGCCGCGCCAGCCGAAGCCTCGGCTCGCCTTCGTTTCTCGGCCTCCGCCGAGACTTCGCGGCGAAGGGCCTCCTTCTCCTCTGCATGGCGCTCCATCCGCCTGTCCGCAGCAGTCGAAGCTGCCGCGTTCAGTGCGAAGGCCTGCAAGAATCCAAGAAATCATAAGTATCAACCAAGGACTAAAGCATGATTCAAAGATCGCGAGGGGCTTCGCTCACCCGTATAAGGACCTCGTTCGAGCTGACGAAGAGATCCGTGGAGTCCAGATGGCTAAGTTGGGCCACCAAGTCCCCCTCCCCTCCGCATAAGCACAAGCCTCGCGGAAACCGAGGATCGCCGCCGCCGTCACGCCCTCCCTCGGCCTGAAAGGGTGAATCACTGCGACGGCGGTCTCCGCGGGCCTCGGCGAGGCAGGGCTCAAGCCCACCACGTTGACATCTTCTTCGCTTTGAGGGACCGCACGGCCTCCGCTGCCTTCGCCGTCAGACGAAGTGCTCCCAGACTCCGAATCACTGCCGCTGCCGCTGCTGCTGCCGCCGCTGCTCGAAGCTTCCGTGGGCTTCGCTTTGGCGGGCTTCGATCCATCTTCACCTACCGGCTTCGCCCCAGCGGGACTCGCATCGGCTTCGTCATCTGAAGAAAAGCCAAGTCAAGATCAAGGTATTGAGAAGAAGAATGCGAAGAGGGTTTACCTTCGTCGGAGATTTCTTGGAAGGAAGTCGGGGCCAGGTGTGCCCTCCAACTCCTTCGCTGCGAAGCCGGCGCATCGGCCTCCGCGCCCAGAGTTGTTGCCGCCGGGGCATCCGTGGCCTCCCTAGCGGCAGGAGTATGCGCGTTGGCCTCCGCCGCCGAAGGCTTCGCCGCCGGGGGCTTCACTGCCTTCCTAGGAGTCGGAGTAGTTGCGGGCTTCGCCGCGACCTCCCCCGGGTTGGAGACTTCAGCCTCGAGGACCTCCTGTCGAGGCTCCGAAGCATCCGGTTCATCCTCGTCCCCTCTTCCTCTTGGCTCCGGCCGAAGAGGTTGTCAGGTGGGCGAAGTCCGGCAGAGCCGGGAGCCCTCCAAGGGCGAGCGCGCTCCATACTCTGTTCCAGCGCTCCCAAGACCCCACCAGCGCGAGGCGCTAGGTCTGCTCCTCGGGGGTCGGAGTCCCGACGACTCGGTCCGCCGCCGCAATGGCCTCCTCCGAGGTCCTCAATTCGAGGGCGGCTGCATAAAAGTTGGAATTAGAAGCGAAGATCTACGAAGTGTTAAAAGCAAGAAGAGCGCGAAGCCTTACAGAAGCGGTCGAAGGCCAACTCGCTAAGTTCACCTCGACCCGAAGCCTGGAAGAGCCCCTCCGGCCAGGAGCGCGCGAGGTGGCTAAGCCAGAGGGTGATGAACTCCTCCGCGAGGTCCCTCATGCTCATCTTCGCCGCCACCCTCCGGAGCAGCAAGATCCTCGACTGAAGGAGGCCTTCGCTAGTCCTCACCACCCCTTCGCGCCGGTACAAGATGTGGGCGTTGGTACTCCGAAGGGGAGAGTTCGCGCCGACGGAGGCATAGAACCATTCTTGATCCCACCTCGAGTACCATTTGTTGTTTACAGCCCTCGCAGGGAAGGCGTCCTGGAACTCCTTCCGGAGCTGGAAGTTGGCGCTGCTGAAGGCCAGCGCCCTCTTGATGCGGTCCGTCCCCTCCCTTGGCTTCGGCTAGCAGTTGGCATCATGAAGGGCAACAAAGACGTCCGCGCGGCCCTCGCAGCCCTCGGCCCTCATGGCCCACTCGAAGACAGCTAGCCTCGCCACTGCGTTGGGCGAAAGCTGAGGGAGCTCGAGGTTGTAGGCCTTGAGGACTTCGCTCAGCATCCCCACTGCAGGCAGTCCGAGGCCAGCCTCGAAGAAGGCTTCAAACACCACCACTTCATCAGTCCGAGGCTTCGGTATGGCCTCCGATTTCTCTGGAACCCTGAGTTGGATTTTTGCTGCGATCTTCCCCTCGCAGGCCCTCCGGACGGACTCATACGTGGAAATTGAAGCCCTCATCTCCAGAGTCTGCTCGAACTTGTCGGAGAGCGTCCGAAGGTCCCTTGGCCCCAATCGCCTAACTACAGGCTTCGCTGCCGTGGCCGCTGCTGCCGCTGCCTGCACTTGGGCGGAGCCCGAGCTCGAGCCCAAAGCCAAAGGCTTCGCCACTGCCTTCTTCGGCATTCTGATGGAACTTCGGCCCGAAGGGCTAAAAGATGGCGAAGGGCTGAAAGCTAGCGAAGGTTGCTCTGCGCGAAGCTAGGAGGAAGAGGAGAGCGAAGGCTGTGAGGCGGTGAGAAGGAAGCAAATGAGAGTGTGCCGAAGCTGCACGCGGTAAGTCCCTATTTATAGGCGGGGTAAGAATTCTAACCGTCGTGGGCCGAACCCACCGCCAGGTGGGGCTCCGCCGAAGGCGAAGCGGCCCAGAGCAGGTAACGGTAACTTTTTCCGACCGTTGCGGAGCCGTTTGGGCTCCCCGAGGTCGCCCTGTCAACTCGCGCAGGCATTTATTACCTCCGGGTATCGTCGTCACCTTCGGTCCGAGCTCCGAAGGCATGTTTTTCTCTGAAGTTGTCTTTCAGGTCATTTGTCCTAAAGGCGCGCGCACCCCTTCGTCCCGAAGGCCTACACGCGAGGGGCTACTGTTGGGGGAATATATTTCCCTTGAACAGGGGGCCAAATGACGTCAGCCTTCGGCCCAGAGCCCAGCACTGTCAGAGCTTGTTCTCTCTCTAAGTATTGTTTTCAGGTCCCAAGGCGCCCTTCGGAGCCTGTAGCCTCTGAGCCCTCAGAGCGGTGGGTCCGGCCCGGAGCCCCCAGCTCGGGCCTACCCTCCGGGCACAGGGCGCCGGAGGCCACCCTCCGGGCGCGGGGCGCCGGAGGCCACCCTCCGGGCGCAGAACGCTGGAGGCCACCCTCCGGGCGCAGGGCGCCGGAGGCCACCCTCCGAGCGCAAGGCGCCGGAGGTCACCCTTCGGGCGCGGGAAGCCGGAGGCTAGGGTGTCGGAGGCCACCCTCCGAGAGCCCACTTCGAGGCCCCAGTTCGGCGGACCCGGTTCGGAGGCCAGATCGAGGTCAAGGCTCCGAGCCCCCAGTCCGGAGCCTTGTTCGGAAGCCTCTTCGCAGCCTCCACCAGAAAAGCTTCGGCCCCCGCTCCGAAGCATAGGAAATACCTAAAGCATACTGGCCATACCGGGGGCCCCTCCGCCCCTGGTATGTCGTTTAGCTGGTCAAAAGCCTGGCGCAGCCTGACACATCTGTAAAGCTGTAAAGCTATCTAGTACGTCTGTACAGTAGCTAGCCCTTTTTCCCTGTCCACCCCAACGAGCCTAGAGGCTGGTAAAGGGTATTTCGGTCTTCTCCTTAAGGCTTGCATGCCTATAAGAGCAGGGCCAAGCCCTTGTAACACACACACGCTCCAGGAGGCCATGAGACCCAGGAGTTATATTCTCCCCTATCAAGGCACACCATGCCAAATCCACTACAAACTGGACGTAGGGCTGTTATCCCCTAGGGGAGGCCCGAACCAGTATAAACCCTATCTCTCCCTGCGAGAACCCATCGAGGTTCATCCTCCACATCATACTCTACCACAGAAAAACCTGCTGGAACTAACGCAATTGTTCCAATAGTGGGGGCCCCAACCAGGGGGTCCGGAGCCCGACGCCGGTGGGGCCGGGACCTGCGGAGATAAAGCTGAGAGCCTTCGAAGGCTCCGAAACATTCCGGAGGTCACCCTCTGGGAGAAGGATCCCGGAGGCCGCCCACCGGGAAAGATTCCAGAGGTCGCCCTCCGGGAGAAGGATTGTAGCGCCCCGATTTAATAAATCAGGACTTTATTGAAATTCCATAGAAAATCAATAAAACAAGACGTTCATCATGCCACCACGTACAATATGGGCAATCATTCACGGTTCGTAGACCACATTAATACAAAAGTGAATAAAGGTGAAGAGAAACTAATAAAATAAGAGTCCTAGATGAACGCCTCCTTCCAGTCTCGCATTGACTGGGTCGCTACTCCAGACCTTCTTCCTCCTCATAGTAGACGGGCTCTGATGTTGTAAGTCAACGGGGTGAGTACAGGGGTACTCAGCAAGCCATCGAATGCAAATATAATGCAAGATAATGACAAGGGAGATAGTGGCTAATTTTGCGGAAGCGCGTAATTTGTAATGCAATTAAATGTGAACAATTTATTAGTATTGAAACGTAAACATGTGTATGCATCATCATCTTCTAACTCGAGGGGTACAGTCAGCCCCACCTCGCTCAACAGTCCTTACATGCCATGAATAACTCAACCATTCACACAATATTAAACTAACCGCGAGTAGTCACACAACCCGCCCTTGACCGTGGGCTCGGCTTTTCGAAAAGATTGATTTTACTCTGATCAGAGATGTACCACTGTACCCACAAGGCACACACTCATCACGTACACCGAAGTGTAACGAGATGACCCATTTCACGGGAACTCGTGCCAAAACCTTCCATATAGTCCTTCCCGACTCAACAGCACCCTCTTATGGGTTTCATATGGTGTCCCGACGCATCGGCACCCCACCATACCCCCCCCCTTGAGCCTCGTCGGTACAAGTCGCCCGCAGGCTAGCCCCTTGCCCCCTCCTCTATGGTGCATCGAGCCGGAGTGTTCCATACTTCCAGTTAGGACTTACCCATTAGACTTGTGGTTGGTACGGAAGTGCTTTGCAACAGATCCCGCAGACCGGTCCTTATAGTGCCCCGGGTGCGACAAACCAATGCCCGAGCTTGCACCCGGAACCCACCATACTTATAACTTAGCCAACTCCAACAGAGTCCAGAGACGAGAATAACATGGAAATTCATATACAGAATCCAGCTATCTACGACTCATTCTTTTTACCCTATAGCAGTTGTGCCGGTACTTTGGGCACTAGCTAATAATCCTATAGTAGAGTGACAAGGAGTTAAGGCTCAATAAGCATGGCTTGGATTTGCACACAAGGACGGGGATCTAATAAATATAAGTGTAAGACTTTGATGTTTGACTAATGCAATATTAACCTATGAGTTATAGCGATATTTTATTAAAACATGGGCTCAATAATGATCAACTGTTTCCACAGAGGTGGTCGATGACTTGCCTTGTTCAGCAAATGGTGACGGAGGAACCTCGGGGTAGAACTCCTGCTCCTCGACAAACTCGTAGTCTTCCTGATACAGGAAAATAAACAGTACATTCAATAAACAGATAAAAATTCACCAAATAATAATCATACACATTTGTGGGTTTTTATAGGGTTTTAATATTCTGAACTTTAGTGCAAAACAGTGAATTGGAGTCAATATATCATCTGAAATTAATATATAAATTTTTAAGGGTTTTTCTGAATTACTTAAATGAAATAATAATTAACTCCTAAGGGGGCTTTTCTTTATTTATTAAGATTATTATGTGCCATATTGTTTTTATGTGAAGTAATAGTTTAATATTCTGAGGTTTTGTATAAAACAGTGAAGTTTAACCTTTTAGGATTTTTCCTAATTTATTTTCTTTATTATCAATTTTAATCCTAAAGTGTTTTTATTCATTTATTTATTAAGAATATTTTGGGTAACAATAACCTACTGTTTTTATGGCATTAATGTGTAGAGAATATTATTCTGAATTTAACAAAATTTGAATGGTGAAATTTGGAGTTAAAACGAGCGAGTTATGAATTTTCAAAGTTTAAACAATCTTCTGAATTTTATTTAAACTGAAAAACAGTCCCTGGTCCACGGTGAACCAGGTTCACCGTGAACCCGTGACTGTGCGCGTGGACCCGAGCGACCTGGACCGTTGAATCTGGATCCAGCGGCCAGATGCGAGGCGGGTGGATTTAATGAAATCGGACGGCTCAGATTAGAACAGGCGAAACGGTATGACGTGGACGCACCAGATTAAACCGGGGTTTTAAGTTATGATCAACGGTCGAGATGGCACCGTACCCCTTCGATCAGATCTGAGGGCCCTGATTAAATCCCGAAGGGATTTAATCGTAGCCCTTCGATAACGATCGAACGGCCATGATGGCTTCCGGCACGGTACGGGCGTAAGGGCTACGTACCCCCCTTCGTCTCCGGCGACGGCGGGCTCGGCTGCGGTGGCAGCGGCGGCGATGAGCGCCTAGGCGCCAAGCTAAGGCCAGAAATGGAACGCGGGGAGTAAGGGGGTTACGATGATACCTTCGGCGGTGAAGCTGGGCGACGGACGGCGACGGCGGCGAGAGTAGACGGCGAGGTCTCCTCGGGTGGTTATCGGCGACGATGCTCCGGCGGGTTCCACGGCCAACCGAGTGGATGCCGAGGTGAAGAGGGCTCCGGCGATCACGATGGTGGCGGTGGCTAGGGCGGAGGAGGCCGGGATCGACGGCGATGGCTCGCCGGAGTTGGAGCAGGGGAGGAGCTTGCAAAAACAGCAGCGGCGCTCTTGAGGGCTAAGGCTAGGGCTTCGGCGGTGTGGGCAGAGTGCGGTGACCGTGGAGGGGTTTTATAGAGGGTCGCCGGCGTCCATATGGCAAGGAACCAAAGGGTTCCCCGAGAGCTCCGGCAATCTCTTTCCAAGCTTCGAGTAGCCTTCCATAAGCGTGAAAACATGTCGGCAATGGATGGAAAGAGGGCGGTGGTGACCAGGGAAGGTGATCTGGGGTCGGATCGGGCGAATCGAGGCGGACGGCGGCGAGAACCGAAGGGGATCGCCGGGAGGAAGGAAGGGGGAGATCGCCTTCCATGGAGAAGACGAATCTGACAGGTGGGCTCCACCTGTCAGAGGTCGAGGGGGAAAATGAGCGCCGACAAGCGGGCCCCACTGGTCAGAGAGCGCGAGAATGGCATGGGTGGCTGACGGGTGGGCCAAGCGGGGCGCGGTGGAGGAGAGAGGAGCGGGGGAGTGCGCCGACAGGTGGGTCCCACCTGTCAGTGGCTGTCGTTTTGGACTGGGCTGGGCTCGGTTACTTCGAAGGTTGCGGCCCATTAAGCATTTTAACTCTTTTCTGATTTAAAATAAATCCAGTAATTCATTTATTTGTTTAAGGGTTGAATCACTGTTGATAAAAATTTGTAAAAATTCCTAAAATTATATTTTGGTCTCTAGTTCATCTCATAAAATTTTCAAGTCCAGATTTTGCATATTTCTCCCTGTTTGGCTTTATTTGGGTTCTTTTATGATTTTCCTTTAATAAATAAATCCATAAATGATTTAAATAATATTTTTCTTTTATTTTATTTGTTTTTATTTCTTGGGGTGTTACAAGGATGCCGGAGGCCGCCCTCCAGGAAAGATGCTGGAGGCCGCCCTCCGGGAGGAGGATGCCGGAGGCCGCCCTCCGGGGAAGATGCCGGAGGCCGCCCTTTGGGAGAAGGATGCCGGAGGCCGCCCTCTGGATGAAGATTGCCAGGGGCCATCCCCTCGGCCCACGGCAGTGGACCCAGAGCGAGCGTTGGCGAGAAAAGGAAGGACAAGTGTACGGGGAGACAGGATCACGATCACGATCCCCTGATCCGTGTCGAGCGGCGCAGGCAGCGCCCGACACGGCTGATACGGTGTCAGAGCCGAATCTTCTTGTCTGTACTATGTATAGTCTGTTTTGTCTATACTATCGACCGACGCCTGGCCATGTAGCAGCTGGTGGTCCAGAGGCGCTCGATCCGCTGGGCGGGGCACCCTATAAATGCCCCCCAGCTGTAGTTGTAATGACACGAGCGAAAGGAGCATTTAATACATCACACCCATTTCCACTAAGAAAAACCTGCTAGTTCGATCCGTCGTTCCAACAGGTCCACAATCCTCTTTCCGAGGGCCATGATGGAGCCATCTTCAAGCCCCCTTCGAGCGGTCCTTGGAATCTGGAGATCTTCGTCCCCGGACACCATGCTTCTGGGGCAGAGCCTTCCTCAAGCTTCATTGGGATCTTCGATAACTTCAGCTGCACAACTCCTAGGCTCTTGAAATCAAGCCTCGGGGTTAACGTTGTGACCTTGATGTTCTCTAAGCACCATCGGGATTATCTTCCCCAACAAATCCCCACAATATCTCAAGTGGTTCTGTCCAACACCATGTTCACCAACATGTGTCCACATCACTTATTTGACATCTCTATGTCTATGATCTGTGAACATGATCATCAATCAGTCAGATGTGCTAATCCATGTATCATCACTGTCCCACACGATGACAAGATTAGGGGCCCTTCTGAACAATAGCGTAACAAAGCAAATAGTTTCACATAACAAGTCACACTCATTAATTAAATGGAAACAACATTTATTCCAGGAACAAGAAAAAAATTATCTCCTACATTAACATAGACATCACTAGCATCTCCCACATACACATGATTCACTCTCACAAGTATCTAATACCCATGTAGCTCAGGTGCATCGATGATCTGTGGAAGAGGCTTCGTCAACGGATCCGCTATGTTAAAATTTGTGTGCACCTTGCAAATATTCACATGACCTCTCTCAGCGATCTCGTGGATCAAATGATATCGCCGAAGTACACGTTTGGACTTTTGGTGTTTTCTAGGCTCATGCAATGGCACCACTATTACAATAATAGATGTCCGCTAGACTGGATGCACTAGGAACAACACTCAGCTTAGAAACAAACTTTATGATCCAAATAGGCTCCTTTGCAGCTTCCAAAGCTACAATATACTCATCTACTATTGTAGAATCGGCCACCACCTATTGATTGGAATCTTTCCAAATCACTACGGATCCGTTGAGGCAGAACACAAATCAATACTACGATTGAGAATTATCTATTTATTCGTCCAATGGCTACACTACTACAAAGCGATACTGCAGCGGCGGGCAAAACCGACCTGTAGTGGCGGGCATCCAGTCCGCCACTGCTCTAATGCCACTGCTATCCCTGGTTAGCAGTGGCGGGCAGAGTGCCCGCCACCACTGTGTCAACAGCAGTGGCGGGCGCGCTGAACTCATCTGCCCGCCACTACTATTGATAACAGCAGTGGCGGGCAGATGAGGTCAGCTTGCCCGCCACCACTGTGTCAACAGCAGTAACGGGCACGCTGACCTCATCTACCCGCCACTGCTGTGTATAACCCATAACACAGAATATTGTGATCCATAATTCACAGTCCCACAAATCAAAACACAGAAATTATATGCTTCACACAGCCATCCACATACACAGCAGCAAAACATCCACATATCCACATACACATCCACAACGGCAACACATCAACACAACAACCATCCATCTCATCAATTTACAAAAATTTACAAAGTTTACATTATATGCTTCACACAACCATCTACATACACAGCAACAACAACAACAACACATCTCATCAATTTACAAATTTATATTTCATCACACATCAAGTCTAAAAAGTTTACATCTATCAAAATTTCAAAATTAACCATTGTTTCACAAATACATGCTCATGCGGTTTATGTTTTCTTGGAAGGCCAACTCATATCTTCGTTTGCCTTTTCATTCTTCCGGCCCAATCATATAGAGTTGGATGCTTGGCCACTTCACTATCAGGATCGAAAAATGCTCCAAGCTCATGAAGAATCTCATGCATCGTGAAGCGGCACATCCTTGATACGATTTTGTACATTTGTGATTCTGAAAGTTGGCTCTTCTGGGCAACGGTTGATGGACCTGACGCCTGCATACGTAAAATATAAGTACATACGCTGCAAGTTATATTAGATTAACACAAAAGAAATCAACTTACTTCTTTAGTATCATCAGATAATGGCAGCCCAAACTTTCCTAAGTTATTGCTCATGAAATCACAAGTATAAAAGCCACAATGCACGGAACCAAGAGATTGTTTGTGACACTTCAAAATAGACAAAGTTAGAACGATATATAGTTTGGCTTTATCAATTGAATTAACAAATTTAAAAATATAATATTACCGGATAGTTGGTTCTGATAAGCATATCTTTCGGCCTCTGTGGATCATGTGGGCCACCTAACTTTTCCACGTAGTATCTATATGCACTCTGAATAATATTTAATATATCTTGATATTCTTTTTTGGGTTTGTCGAGCGAGTCGAGCACATAAACCCTTGAGCTCTTTGGGTATATCAGAAGTGCAATCCAATGATCACTATCGAAAGAAGTAATATATGATTATGTTAGTTTCATAATCGATAAAACGTGATTAAGTGGATATAGTGGGTATACTTACTTAAAGTTATATGCCCCACTTATCATTTCTCTGTCCTTCCATTGATCCATGCACCGCGCAATATACAATGCGGCACAACTCCTTTTCTTCTTCTTAAGTGTGTCTTCGTCTTTATTGAACATCTTTCTTTGAAATTTTTTCTTACCCGCAGTCCAGTACTTGCTATCGTTCTGGTTTAGTGTCGGGTTCAGTGCACTTTGGCTTATTAATGACGGGTTTAAGTACCCATCTTTTGATTTGCCCGGTATGTCTAACAAAATACCGATAGTGCTTTCGAAGACATTCTTCTCAACGTGCATTGTATCGATAGCATGACCAATCTCCAACTCCTTCCAATAGGGCAAATATCTAAAGAAGATCGACTGCTTTTTAAATGGAGCGTCCTTTGAAATTTTTTCAGATTTCTTCCTCTTCTTTCCGAAAACAACTTTGATATTCTTTACCATTTCGAATAGAAATTTGCCATCTCGATTTCGTGGAGGCTGTCCAAGCTCGATTGTACCGTCGAAATGGTTCCTATTTCTTCGATATTTGTGTTTTTTTGGTAAAAATCTGCGGTGTCGCATATATATCGTCTTAACGAATGATGGAAGATGCATAGATTCTGTCTGGTCCACACACACTACACATGTTGTCTTTCCTTTAACCTGTCCTGTTAGGGACATGCGTCCTGGGTTGTCAGCTATGGTGCAAAAGATTATGGCTCTTAGATTGAAGTGCTCTTTCTTGTGCTCATCCCACACACAGACACCATGTTCCCATAGACGTTTCATATCCTCCATCAAAAGTTCTAGAAAGATATCAATGTCATTGCCAGGTTGTTTTTGACCAGAAATTAGAGTAGTGAGCATAAGGTATTTTCTTTTATGGCACAACCATGATGGAATGTTGAACAAGCATAGAAAGACTGGCCACGTACTATGTGGGTTCCTCATCTCACCGAAGGGATTCATTCCATCCGTGCTAAGTCCCATCCTGATATTTCTAGGATCGTCCGAGAAATCTGGATGGGCCAGGTCAAATGATTTCCACTGCCTAGCATCCGCAGGGTGCCGAATTTTTCCGTCCTTCTTTCGCCCAGCGAAATGCCAGATTAATAGTTCAGCATCTCTAGGATTAGAGAACATATGTTTCAAGCGATCAATCACCGGTAGGTACCACATTACTAAGGCTGGAACTTTCCTCTCCGTCTTTTTTCCAGGATGGTCTTCAATAACATTTTTATTCCTCTTCTGCAACCTCTTATTATTCTTCTTCTGGTGGTCATTGTAGTCCTCCAAACAGTCATTTGGACATTTGTATCAACTCACGTTGCACTGCGGACATCTCTCTAACAATCCATACTCTTTTCGATATAGGATACAGTGGTTCGGGCATGCATGAATCTTCTGAACGCCCAAAGTCAACGGACAAATCATCTTCTTTGCTTGGTACGTATCAGATGGTAAACCGTTGGGTTTTGGCAAAACCTTTTTTAGGAGTTGTAAAAGATCTGAAAAACTGGTGTCAGACCATCCATTGCTGGCCTTCAGTTTCATAAGCTCAAGAATTGTGTACAACACAGTATACTGCTTATCGCATCCGTGGCGTTCCTCGTAAGGAAGGTTTTTTGATGCTTTGTCAAGTGCTTCAAAGTTATCGTATCCTTTGGTTGTAGTTCTCTGCAACAACAATTCAGGCGCAACATTTCGCATTAGTTCCTCCACATCAAAGGCGTCATCATCATCATGTTGATCAACATCATCATGTCTTATGTCGGATGTATGATCACCACCTCTTCTATGTTGATGAGCATCTTGCGGCACATCAGAATCTTCAGGAGGATTTTGGCCCATCTCACCGTGTTTCGTCCATATATAATAGTTCTTCACGAAACCATTTTTCAACAAGTGAAATCGTATGGTTTCACGATATGAACACGGATACATCGCTTCGTTTTTACAAACTTTACAAGGACAATATATTGCCTCTTCACTCTGACGGGAAGCATATTGTGCGGCAGCTTCAGTAAATTCAGTTACTCTCTTAAAATATGCCACCACATCTCCGTCGTTGGATGAGTACATCCAGGACCTATGCTCCATCTAAACATATATTATTTGAAAAAATATTAATAAATTCATTATTGTTAATTTTAGTAATTTACAAATTGGAAATATATTGATTTATTATGGCTCATAACAACATTAATTAAAAATCCTCAATGCATTAATTCAAACTATTTATTAAGCAGAAAAAATTATTAAATAAATTAACTATATTGGTTTCTCTCTCTCCAAATAACATAACCCTAGATCTATAACCATAAATCAAATTAAAAAAGAGATTAAAATGACGTAAATCAATATACAAGTGATGAATAATTGTGAGGAGGGTCATATTTGTTCATTTGGGAGAAGGAAACACTGTAAATGGAAGATTATTTGAAAATTTCTATTCACAAACCCTAAATTAGTAAAACGCTAATAACTCATTGTATACATGATTAAATACAAAATAAATGTGAGATTCGGAATGGATTTACCTCCTAGAATGAAATCCTTCAAAAGAAACGAAAACAAAGCCTCCCCCTCTTTATCTAGATTTTTGTCGCCATTGTACGGACAAACTTAAATGCGAACTCCGGTAGAGCTCGGGGAGGAAGAAGCTGCGCATTTATAGCTAGAATAGTAGTGGCGGTCGCAAGTGATGTCATCAATACTTTAGTGGCGGCAATGTTAGCAGCGGCGGGCAGCACTAGTGCCCGCCACTGCTATTGGTACAATAGTGGCGGTCCGGGATGATGTCAGCACCGACCGCCACTACTTTACCAATAATAGTGGCGGGCGCTGGTGCTGCCGTCAGCACCAGCAACTATAGTGGCGGGCATCTAATAGCCCACCACTACAGTGGTTTTGCCCAACGCCACTACAGTGGCAGTTTGTAGTAGTGCTAGCATTGGTGCAACCCCTTACATCGAGCTCCTCTTCGCTATCGTGTCCTAGGAACATATCCTTAGTTCTTCTCAAGCACATGTTTATCCCTTTTATGACTGCCTACTGACTCTCACCTAGGTTTGACTGGTACCAACACCTTTGGGCGCATTCATGGTACATATGATTGACCCGATCATGGAGGAATACGGGATCACACTCATATTCAGCATTTTGAAACCGTTTCAAAACCTTGTTAATGTACTTTATTCTGGTCTAATCCAATTAACCATTTCGATCTATCTCTATAGATCTTTATGACCAAAGTGTATGTTGTGTCTCCAAGGTCCTTCATTGAGAAGCCATTTTTCAATAAGGTCTTGACATCATTCTACAAAGGAATGTCAATTCCGATCACCTATATATCATCCACATATAGAATCAGAAAATGCGGCAATTGCTACAACAATCCAAACAAATGTAAGCATAACGATGAGCGAAGATCATTTCATCATAATCAACACTTTGAATATTTTGAACCCTTTCACCTCCAATTGTTCCTAATAGACGTGAACATTTCCATAAACGGCTTTTTCCTTAAAATCCATCTCCACTCAATATTTTTTACGCCATCGAGTGGATCCACCAAGTTTAAAACTTTGTTTCGTTATATGGACACCGATCTATGTGGATCGGAATATCCAATCTAGAATCGGAAATTCTGATCTAACTCCTCTGTCGTAGACTTTGTCCTGCATTAGAACTTCCGATCAACGTCGGAACTTCTGACCCGAAAAATATCGGAACTTCTGAAGTTCTGCAAACAGAAACATATCCATTCTGTTTTAATTTGGATCTTAATGGTTCCAAACCATTTTTTAGAGTTTGGTCCCATCACTATCTTAGATGGAACTCTATTTAAAGTGAGAGTGTTGGTTTCTAGAGCGTTACCTCAAAAGGTTGATGAAAGATCAGCCCGTCAACTTATGGCTCAAATATTCATCCCCACGATACGATCGTAGTAATTTATTTGTCTTTCCCGTATGATTTTGTACTTATGAGCTCCTTTGAACTTTTCGAAGGACGGCCACTTACTCCTCATCAAGTAGACACATCTACTAAAGTCGTTGGAAAAAGTGATAAAGTACTACAACCCATTCGTAGCCATGCAGCTCATTGGACCATACACATCAGTATGTGCTATGGCCAATAGCTCACTCGCCTTATCACTTAGACCTAGTGAAAAGCATCTTTGTCATGTTGCCACATAAACAAGATTCACACGCGTCATATGGTTCAAAATCAAATGACTCTAAAAGTCCATCACTATGAAGCATCTAAATGGGCCTGTCATTTGTATGACCTAAGCGACAATGCCAGACATAAGTAAGATTCAAATCATTGAGTCGTCGTTTCTTTGTACTAGCATTATAAACATCTGCATTTCCAAGACTCGGATTGTATAGTCCATTCACTAATGGAGAAACGCCATAAAGCAAACCATTCGAGAATATTGAACAACTCTTATTATTTATTACGAATTCAAAATATCTTCTCCTAAACATGAAGAAGAGATTATGTCTTTGCCTAAGGCAGGAATGAAATAAAAATTATTTAATTCCTAAACTAGTCTTGACAGTAGTGGCAGTGAATAAACGCCGACGGCCAACGCCGCAACACATGCACCATTTCGAATGCAGACATCCATCTTGCCACTAGCACACTTCCTTGACCTACTCAGCTCCTGCAACAATTTGCATGTATGAATCATCGAACCAGTATCATATACCCATGAATCATTTGGAAGAGTAGCAAGTTTAATCATTAATACCTGAAAGGGAAGTCGTACTTCCCTTCTTTTTCTGCTCTTCCAAGTATACCTTGCAGTTGCACTTCTAATGCCCAGGCTTGTGGCAATGGTGGCACTCATTAGAGTTGGTTGGACCTGAGCTGGACTTTCTAGTCGGCTTAGTACTAGAGATCGAATCTATAGACTTAGCCTTTTTCCTCCTCTTTTTGCCCTCCTTTTGAACCATCATCGCATGATTCGGAGATTTCATGATACTCTCCTCAGTATCTTTCAGCATCATATGCAAGTCAGCTAGATTCTTCTCCAGTCCATTCATATTGTAATCCATAATGAATGGCTCAAAGCTCAAGGGTAGAGACTAGAGAATAACATCAATAGCTAGGTATTGATCTATTGGAGTGCCGAGTCTCTCTAGAGTCTCAATATAACCAATCATCCTGATTATGTAGGTACTCACTTGGCTACCTTCCACCAGCCTACTCCCAAACAAGGCCTTAGACACATTGTATCTCTCGACCCTTGCATGGTTCCAAAACATGCGCTTCAAGCCTATTATAGCTGACATAAGTGTCACGTTCCTCATATTGTTTCTGAAACTCACAGAACGTGCAGACAAGCATGAGATAGCTGACATCCAATGAATCACTAGCATGCTTCTCATAAGCATGCTTTTCTGCTGTATGGCCCTCCTCCGACGGCTCATCGAGGTGAGGTACCTCTAGAACATAATCCTTTTTCTCTTGCTTGAGAATAATTCTCAAGTTTCTGTACCAGTACATAAATTTGTTACGGACAATTTATCTTGTTCAAAACTTGATCGCAAATTAAAAACTGGAGTGCTCTTAATAGTAGTAGGTGGTGTCATGATCTACAAACGATTATGTTGGCGTAAATGATTACGCTAACAGGTTCTCTAAGATTAAGATGTTGATGCAGAAATGTGCCCCCACACTTGGGCCGGTTCAACATCCAAAAGTATCGCAATGATACCGACGCCGTGTTTCAACTACCCTGGATAGTGACAAGGGATTTGGAGTCGCCAGGCAATCAGATAAATAATTGATATTTCAATCAATTTGGCCAAAGAGTACTAGTAATAATGTAAATAGTAAGAAAATGATAAAAATACCTAGAATCGGCCAATTCGGAGGCCGATTCGGAGTTACAACGAAGATGGTCCAAAGGGTCCCTAGGGCACCTTCGGCCTCAAGCTCGGTCAGACCGGAGGTACAACCTCGGTCGGACTGGAGGACTACGAAGGGGCTCCGTCCGGAGTCCCGACAGCAGCTTGCGAAGGGTGGCTCCGGTGGTCTGACCGGCGGAGTATCTTCGGTCAGACCGACGAGGTGGGCTTCGGCGCATAGGCTTTGACAGAGGCTCCGGCGTAGCGCAAAGCAAAAAGTTTCAGTCACAACCTCCAGATTCCAATGCAGCATGGGGCGGAGGTCCCCGGTCATACCGGCGAAGTGTCGTTAGTCTGACCAGCTATTATCGACAACAACGTGACGTGGTACGGTCAGACCGGTATCTCAACGCCGGTCGGACCGAAGTAACAGATTGGATTTGCCAAACTTTGGTAGTCCAAGCAAACGATCTTCAATAGCCTCCAAACTTTTGCAGAGGTGTTTAGGAAGGCAATCGACGTGCAAAGATAGTAAGAGATCAAACACAATTCGGCTAGAGGGCCGAATTGTCGAGTAGGGTGATAAAAACCGATAAACAGAATAGCAATCTGTTACGTTGATTAACGGGAGGTTCTCAAGCAAACCAGCAAGGGTTAGCGTTATTACGGACGCAACTGATGGAGGGCTTTCAAGCAAACCCATGAAGATGCAGAATGTAAAGGAAGTAAATGTGATTCAAAGCTAGGGCTTTGGATTTTTGGATTGGAGAAAGGGCTTTAATCGACCTTGCCACTAATATTTATAGGGGGTGGGCTGGTTACCCCTTGGTAGAGATATAGTAAGATGTGGCCAAAACTCTATTACATTAAGATTTGGGCAAAAAAACCTAAAATCTTCCTCGGATCCATATTCTGAACCATGGCCGGTTGGACTGGCGTACCATAGACGGTCAGACCGGCCTTTGCCAAGTTTGACACATTTTTGGTCAAAAATACCATTTTTCAGTATTTGCCTAATTTGACCATTAATGCCATTTTTTGCTATAAACACATGCCCCTACCTTTTAGCAAACTTAGTGAGCTAAAAGCATGATGAGCCTTGGGAGATACTTTCAATAACGACCTTTTAACACTTCAAGCGTTTTGCCACACACTTGGGAAGTACTTTTTAAAATATCTACCATTCAAAGCCCTTCGAAATCGCTCACCTTGTAAAGACTCTAGGACATATGCATTGCCTGGAGCGATTTCGACTACCTTAAAAGGTCCTTCCTAACTAGTTGACCATTTACCAAATTTTGAGCTATTAGTGCCTAATGGTAAAATCATTTTCCACACCAAGTCGTTGATTTGAAACAATTTTGCCTTGACCTTCTTGTTGTAGGCTCTAGCTAATATTCTTTTATCTTTCTCTATAGCCTCTAGAGCCTTCAACCACTTGTCGGTCGCCTCTTCTAAATTATCCTTTAAAAGTGTCTCATATTCGTCGACCGATAAGCCGTCTTGCTTAAGAAATCTAAGTGAGCCAAGATCCACCTCTACCTGTAGAACGACTTCTTGTTCATATACTAAATCATATGGACTGACTTTAGTGGCACCGTGCCTTGCAACTCTACTAGCCCATAGAGCTTCAGAAAGGACCGAATGCCACCTTCTTGGAAACTCTTCAATCTTTTTTCTGATTAGTTTAATCATAGTTTTGTTACTAGACTCGGCCTGACCATTGGCCTGAGCATACTATGGGGAAGAATTTATCAATTTGATCCCATAGTATTCGGCAAAGTCCCTCACCTCTTTAGCAACAAACGAAGTACCTTGGTATGTAGTGAGAGTTTGGGAAATGCCGAATTTGTTTATAATGTGTTTCAAGATGAAATCAATTAACTCGTTGTGAGTCATGTTCTTGAGCGACACAACCTCGGTCCATTTGGTGAAGTAATACGTTTCCACCAATAGGAACTGGTGCCCTTTTGAAGATGGAGGATGAATTTGGCCGATGAAGTCTAAACCCCAACCTCAGAACAGCCATGGTTTGATAATAGGATTAAGCATTGATGCGGGTGCTAGCTGAATATTGCCAAACTTTTGACAAGCTTCACACCCTCTATAGTATCTAAAACAGTCTTCAGTCATAGTCGGCCAATAAAAACCTTCCCTTTTGAGCATCCAAGTCATTTTCGGGGCCGATTGGTGGGTACCGCAAAGCCCTTCATGAACTTCTCCTACAGCAACTCTAGCTTGATCGGAGTCGAAACACTTGAAAAGTACTCCATCGATAGTTCGGTGATACAACACATCATCAAGCAAAACAAATTTGAACGCTTGCCGCCAAACCTTCCGATCAACCCTTTGATTCGGATTTCTTAAATATTGGATGATCGGGATCCTCCAATCGTCCTTGCTGATCAAAGGAGCAGTGGCCGAATTCCACTTAGAATTGGCCTCCACATTTTCCATGTGGACTTGCCCCCCATGTGCTAGACCCTCTTGACAACAGTCGGTCGAACCGGCCATGTTTGCCCGGTTCAACCGGCTATTGCTGGTCGTCAGGCACGGGTTGGTCTAACCGTCCTAACATGGCCGGTCGGACCGAGAATGCATGGGCGGTCTGACCGTGCTTACAAAGCCAGTTAGACCGACAACAATACTCTCGGGTGCTACATCGTCTTCAAGCATCGGCTTTTCTCGTGTGCAGAACTTACCTCTTCTAATTTGATAGCTTGATGTCTGTTGAGCCAAGTCATTTGCATATGAGTTGGCCTCTCTAAATACATGAGTAATCTCAAAATCATTAAAGGTAGCAATTAGGTCTAAACACTTATCCAAGTAGCTATTTAATGGACCGTTAAAACATTGAGCAAGCTTGGCTACTTGTTGCACAACTAATAAAGAGTCGACATATGCACGAACATATTTCACGCCTATGGAGTTTAACAACTCGAGACCTTGCAACAGGGCCTCATATTCGGCTTGATTATTAGTTGAATTAAAATCTATACAGGTCGAGGTCTCAAAGTGCATACCACTTGGTGATACGAGCACCACTCCAACACCTTGGCCATTTTTGCAAGCCGAACCATCGAAATAAAGTTTCCATTGTAATACTTTAATCAAAGCGACTTCATCGCCCAATTGACGTCTACATGGTGATCTACTATAAAATTAGCAACGACTTGGCCTTTCATAGTTCTCAACGGTTCGTAAGCCAAATCATATTCAATTAACGCATACGCCCACTTGCCGACTCTACCACTTAGAATCGGCTTTTCCAACATGTACTTTATAACATCCGTTTGGCAAGTGACAACACATGTGCTAGGGAGAAGATAGTGACGCAATTTTGTACACGCATAATAGAGGGATAAACACAAACGCTCCACAAACACGTACCTTTTCTTGAAATCCAGAAGTCGATGACTCAAGAAGGTAATGATGTACTCTATTCATTCAATGTCTTGAGTAAATACGGCTCCAATCACACTCTCCTCCACGGAAATATAAACCCGAAATGGAATCCCGACCTTCAGCACCCTTACTACTGGAGGCGTCGATAAACACTCTTTGATTTTCTCAAAGGCGCGTTGCTGGCTTGCCCCCCCCCCCCAAGTGAACTCGGCTTCATTTTTTAGCCGAAGTATCGGGACAAAAGCATTTATTTTGCCAGATAAGTTAGATATAAAGCGTCGCAAATAATTAACCTTGCCTAGTAGTTTCTACACATCTTTCATACATGTCGGCGCTACACATCCTCTAATTTTCTCAAGCCTCTTAGGATCGATTTCAATGCCTCTTTCATTAATCATTAATCCCACGAACTTACCCACCGACACGCCAAAACCACACTTGAGCGGGTTCATTTTTAAGCCATACCGATGCATTCTTTCGAAAGCAACTCTCAAATCGGCGAGGTGGTTCTCCATAGCGTCCGATTTGACCACAACATCATCTATATATACCTCTAACATAACTCCTAGCAAGTCATGAAAGATTATGTTCATGCCACGTTGGTATGTGGCGCCAGCATTCTTTAAACCAGACGTCATTACTACCCACTGAAACAAGCCTACAAAACCTAGGCAGCGTAAGGACGTTCTAAAAACGTCCTCTTCGGCCATAAAGATCTGATTATAACTAGCGTTGCCATCAAGAAAATTAGTACCTTGTGTCCCAAGGCATCGTTGATGAACATGTCGGCTATTGGCATGGAACACTCATCTTTCGGAGTGGCTTTGTTCAAATCCCTAAAGTCAACGCAAATGCAGATCTTGTCACTCCCCTTCTTTTCCACAGGCATAATGTTAGCGACTCATTCTGCGTACCTACATGGCCTAATGAAACCTGCCGCTAATAGATGTTCAACTTACACTTTAACTCGGTCATAAATGGCCGAGTTGAAACGGCGCAGCGACTGCTTATAAGGCCTAAACCCGGGTTTGATGGGGAGCCGATGCTCAACAATCTCTTGGCTTAACCCGAGCATCTCGTTGTAGTCCCATGCGAAGCAATCAACATACGATCGAAGCAATTTTATTACTTCGACCTTTACATCATTACTCAAATTCTGATTTACAAATGTCAGCCTCGGAACACTACCGTCTCCTATGTCTACTTGTTCCAAAGGATCGGCCGATGAGAAGCCTTTACCTAGTTTCTCTATTTCGCTAAAATCATCAATGGCTTTGGCAATACCCTCTTGAGAAGACCGATATTGCGCCACACGAGACTTTAGACAATCAAGATTAGCACTATACATTCTACTCTCTTAGACACAACCGAGCCACACCGGTCGGCTTCACAGAAATAGTAATGAACCTACCATCTGATACACTGACAAAATCATAATCCAAGAGTTCTCGCCCCGAAAAACATTCTATCTCATCATATATAGGCGGTGTTACTGGACGCATCGGCCAAGCTAACATGGGCTGATGAGTCTGCGTGCACTATCTCGACCTCGTCGCTATCCCATTGTATCAGGTGCTGGTGCAAGGTAGACGACACACAACGGTTTCCGTGGATCCAATCACGCCCAAGCAATACATTATAATTACCTTGCACGTCGACGATGAAGAAAGCGATGGGTAGCATCTTGTTCACCACTGTCAGTTCCAGGGACAGTACTCCTTTAGCTTCTGTCATGTCACCGTTGAAGCTGTTGAGGGTGACGTTGGTCTTCTTCAGGTTATCATCATCCTTGTCGAGCTTCCGTAGAAGGGAGTACATCATTAGGTTCATAGTGGTGCCGCCATCGATGGGCATCCTCGAGATAGGTTTCCCATCGATGTGCCCCCTTATGTAGAGAGGTCTCAGGTGACGGTTCGTGTCTCCGGGTTTCTCGAATATGGCATCCCGCGGGCCAAGGTCTAGCAGTGCGACCCCGGCCTCTTCCTGTAGTGGAGCGAACTCGAAAGGTAACATGATGACGCCGATGTCCATCGCCTGAGGAGCGGGCCCCTTGGAGATGAGAGTGTAGTAGTCGTCGAGCAAGTCATCATCGTCGGAGCTAACAACGGGGGCCGAGTCATCGATCATGACTGGCCTAGGTCTCCAGACCTTCTCCACGGTGGGCCGAGGATGGATTTCCTCAAAAAGTGTGTCCCGCGCCTCCTCGGCCTTCTCTTCTCGTATCTCTTGTGCTCTCAAGCGCTGCAACCTCCTCTTTTGTGACTTGGACATCCCCAAGGGCGCCCATGATGGCTGAGGATGGGTGCCGGGTGCCATGGTCTTGCTTTTAACGGTTTTGGCCAAAGGGGACTTGTCCACATTCGCCTCGACTCCTGGTCGGTCGGACCGGCCTTAGCGGGCCAGTCGAACCGACCTTTATCAAAAATCACCATAAGGCCGGTCAAACCGGTCACATTAGGCCGGTCATAAAGGGCTTCTATTGGGTCTTCGCGTTGTCCCATTGGGGCACCCTTCGGGATTGGGACCTCCTGGGATCACACCTTGATGACTGTTGGGGGAAAATATCTCATCTTCGGGGTTATTGCCAAACCAGCATGAAGACAGCCAACCAGTTCGAAGATTGTCCGAAGGCCATCTTCGAAGGTGCTTGGAACCTGGTTCGAAGCCCGAAGGCAGGCATTGGTTCGAAGTATGTCTTCGAACCAAAGCCCTTCAGGATCTTTTCTGCCAGCTAAGATGGAAGACTTATCTTCTATCCTATTAGATTAGTCTTTTACCATTTTAGCCCTATTAAGGAAACCAAATAGTTTCCTTAATGTCGGTTGTAATAGAGGGGTAAATAGGTCTTTTCCTTAATGTTTAGGCCTATAAATACCCCCCATTTCACCCTGTAATAGGGACCGATCATAAGTGATTCAATACACACTTTCGAACTATTCTAAGCTATTATCCTTTCGGAGGCTTAGAATAGTTTGCTTCGCAAACACTTCGTTTGTTAGTTTCTTTTCTACAGAAACCTGTTAGCGTAATCTTTTACGCCAACAGTTGGCGCCGTCCGTGGGGAACTTAGTACAAAAAACTTCGTTCTCTACCAACCTCTTGCATCATGCCTCCTAAGCGGAGCGCACCTCGCAATCCCACTCGAAGGTCCTCTCGGATCTCCGGAGAGATACCCTTCGACACAGTCGAAGTCGGAGGGTCTTCGACTATCCCTCCACCTCAAACTCCGCAAGGGGCTTCTATCCCTCGAGGATACGAAACCTCTCCACCAACCCCTTCTACACTCCGACCGCCCGGAGCCACTCTGCCACCCTCCATTCCGATTCGAACTGATCATACCAGTTCTCAAGACCCGGAAGGTCCTTCCGGAGGAGATGAAGATAGCCTTGGAGACATGGCCACTCAAATGGCCAATCTTCAAGCCGAGGTAGCGAGGTGGCGACAGGAGGCTGCGAACAGGCTTCGCCCTCAAGCCACCCCAGCTATCCCCGAAGTGCACGAAGACGACGATCTTGACTATCCCGAAGCCCCGGAGAACGCCTCTTACGACAATGAATCTCCGTTGCATCCCGAGCTTCAGAAGGTTCGCTTCGATCCGAGGTTCAAAGCTTCGAAGCTTTGCAAGTATGCCGGAGACGAAGATCCTAGTGAGTTTGCACGCTCTTATGCCCTAGCAATCGAAGCTAGTGGCGGAGACAGAGAAACTATGGCGAAGTGCTTCCCGTTAGCCCTTGAAGGAGTGGCGTTGAGATGGTTCTGGTCTTTAAAACCAGGATCAATCACGTCATGGTTACAGTTGAAGAAGTTCATAAGTAACTTTCAGGGCACCTTCGTGCCCCCCATGTCTACAGGAAGCCTTTTCCAAGTGAAACAGCTTCCCGGAGAAACATTGAGGCAGTACTTCAAGCGCTTCGCTCACACGAAGTCGCAAATTCGGGGGCTGTCCACATCCTCGGTGGTTGATGCGGCTCGGGAAGGCGTCAGTCATAAAGGCCTTCTGGATAAATTGCATCGGAAGAGCATCACCACAGTATCACAGTTGATGTCATACTTCGAGGAGTACTCGAAGTCGGAAGAAGGTTGGCTTCGGAGGACTACTGCTACTTCGACAGTGTTGACAGAAGTTAAAGCAGAGGTGAAGACTCCGGTTCAGCCGCAAGAATCAGTCCCCGAAGTGCAACATGATAGAAGAAGAGGGCAAAAGCACCCTCGTTCTGAAGTCTTAAACATTGCACCCCCACAGAAGTTTGCACCAAGAGCTCCACAGTCTGCGGGGAACAAGTCCAGCGGCTGGAGGCCGCCAGGGAAAACGGCTGGCAAGGGCCAGACCCTTTTTTGCTGTATTCATGGAGAGAATCGAAGCCATGCAACTGACACCTGCAAGGCTATTCTTACCCTTCGGGGAGAATACTTGGAGAGAACTTCGGGTCGAGGTAGTACCGACCGAAGTCCAGCAGCAGCAGTGCGCTCGGAGCCGGTTCAGGCTGTGGCGCGGATAGAAAATTTTGATGCTGCAAGGCATCCTCCGGTGGCCAATGTTATGCCACCTCCGAAGCAAGAAGAAGGGCAAGATAGAGGGAAGAGAGTAGTTCTCCCTATCTCCGGAGGAGGTACCCTCGGAAGCATGCCCAAGAGACAGCGAAGAGAGTACGTTCGAGAAGTAGGCCACATTGGGACTTCGTCATCTGCAGCTGCAATGCCGGAGTGGTCTCATGTTCCAATATCTTTCTCTGCGGAGGATGCGGCTGGTATCAAGTTCCCGCATGCAGATCCATTGGTTATCACTGCTGATATTGCAGGAACAGAAGTCCGAAGGGTGCTAATTGACGGAGGTAGTTCGGCAGATATCATATTTGTGCAAGCCTTCGATCAGTTATGCATTTCCCGGAAGCATCTCCTCCCAGCGGCTCGTCCTCTGCAAGGCTTCGCAGGACCTCCGCTAGATGCACTTGGCCAGATAGGCCTGGAAGTAACCTTCGGAGAAGGTTTACTAGCCCGAACTGAGGAAGTTATCTTTGATGTGGTAGATGCCCCGTATGCTTATAATGTTATCTTTGGGCGAGGCATGTTGAATCAGTTCGGAGCTGTGGCGCATCACAACTACTTGTGCATGAAGATGCCCACACAGTCAGGAGTTTTGACAATCTTCGGAGATCAAGCCATAGCCCGGAGAGCAGAATATGGTCATGGTCCTCCTCTTGATCCGAGGCAAGTAAACAGTGTCCAAGATAATGGAGAAATTTTTTCAGCCTCCTCCGAAGCTTCGAAGAAGTCATTTCCAAGACCAAGTCCCGAAGGAGAGATTGCAACGAAGGTCATTGTCAAAGATGGTAAAGAATACACCTTTCAATTTGGTAAAGATTTACCTCCCGAAGTTGCAACTTCCTTGGAAAAGGTCGTAGAAGAAAATTTGGATGTCTTCGCTTGGTCTGACGAAGACATCACCGGAGTCGATCGGGATATTATTGAGCACAGCTTGCTTGTAAACCCGAAGGCCCGACCTGTTCGACAAGGGCTCCGGAAGATGTCCGCAGAGAGAGCTGCTCTAGCTAAGGACGAAGTTAAAAAACTGTTGAAAGCTGGGATTATCAGAGAGGTGGCCCATACAGAATGGTTAGCAAACCCAGTCTTCGTCAGGAAGAAGTCCTCCTGAAAGTGGCGCATGTGCATTGATTTCACATCTTTGAATAAAGCGTGCCCACGTGACCCCTACCCCATGCCCCGAATTGATCAACTAGTTGACTCCACTGCAGGTTCGGAGTTACTAAGCTTCCTTGACGCATATTCCGGCTATCATCAAATATGGTTGAAGCGCGAAGATGAAATCAAGACGAGCTTTGTAACTCCTTCGGGAGTCTTCTGCTATGTAAGAATGCCCTTCGGCCTAAGAAATGCCGGGCTACTTTTTCAAGATTAATTGCTAAGGCTCTAGGTCATCAATTAGGTCGCAATGTGGAGGCCTATATGGATGATATTGTAATAAAGAGTGCTTTAAAGCACCAACATAGCCTAGACTTAGCAGAAACATTCAATAGCCTACGGGCATGTGGGATCCGCCTTAACCCCGAAAAATGTATATTCGGAGCTAAGGCTGGAAAGTTGTTAGGGTACTTAGTTTCAAGCAGGGGAATTGAAGCTAGCCCTACTCAAATAACTGCGCTGCAGAAGATGGCTCCTCCGGAGAATGTAAAGCAAGTGCAAAAGCTGACCGGACGTCTGGCCGCACTTAGCAGGTTTTTATCAAGGTCTGCGGAGAGGAGCTTGCCAATCTTTAAAGCTTTGAAAGGGTCCGAAGATTTTGCATGGACACCGGAGTGTCAGAAAAGCTTCGAAGATATTAAAGATTATCTCAGCAATCTTGCTACACTTACGGTGCCTATTGCGGACGAAACCCTACTTCTGTATCTTGCAGCCACAGGCTCAGCAGTCAGCGCAGTCCTTGTCAGAGAAGCTGATATCAATGGGAAGTTGGTCCAAAATCCTGTCTATTTTGTATCCGAAGCATTGTCAGGAGCGAAGACAAGATACTCCGAACTTGAGAAGTTCGTTTATGCTCTGATAATGGCTTCGAGGAAGCTAAGACATTATTTTTTGGCTCACAATGTAATTGTACCAACTTCGTATCCTTTAGGAGATATGCTCCGAAGCAAAGATTCCACTGGAAGAATTGGAAAGTGGGCAGTAGAACTAGCACCCTTCGGCATATCTTTCCTGGCAAGGACAGCTATTAAATCTCAAGTCCTAGCAGACTTCATAGCAGAGTGGACTCCACCTGCGAAGTTGACTCCGGAGAAATCAGATGACGGAGTTTGGACTATTTACTCCGATGGGGCTTTCCAAGCATCCGGAGCAGGCGTTGGGGCAGTATTAATTTCACCATCAGGCCAAAGAGCAATGTACTCCGCAAGACTCAACTTTAAGTCTACCAATAATATAGCGGAGTACGAAGGAATTTTATTGGGACTCCGGAAAGCACGTGCTCTAGGGGCTACAAGGATGATTATAAAAACAGATTCTCAGATAGTAGCAGGGCACGTAGATAATAGTTTTCAAGTCCGACATCCACAGCTTGCAAAGTACTTGGAAGAAATTCGCAAGATCGAAGCACATTTCAAAGGTATTTCCATTCGGAGTATACCAAGAGCTGAAAACGTGCAAGCGGACATTTTAGCGAAGGCTGCTGCCGGAGCTGTGGATGTGCCTGACGAAGCTTTCTATGAGGAGCTCAATATACCTTCGGTGCCACAAGTTGCTTCTGCAGAGATTCTCTGCATTCCTAGTGCAGATTGGAAAGATTCAATCATAGAACTCTTGCAAGGAGGAACGAATTTGCCCGAAGAGCCCCAATTGTCAAGGTTAAAGCTCAGAGCAAGAAATTATCAGCTAATCAACGGTATATTATACAAGGCCGGAGTATGTTCCCCTCTACTCCGATGTATATCTCAAGCCGAAGGCCAAGAAATTCTTCGAGAAATTCACGAAGGCCTTTGTGGAAGTCATTTAGCCCCTAGAGCTCTGGCAGGAAAAACACTTCGCCAGGGGCTTTATTGGCCCACAATAACAGCTGATGCGGAGAGCTTGGTCCGCACTTGTCAAGGATGTCAATGGATGGGTCGACGGAGTCATCGCCCACCAACAGCTCTTCAAGTCATTGCTCCGGTATGGCCTATGGCCAGATGGGGTATGGATCTAATTGGTCCCTTTCCGTTAGCAAAGGGAAATCTGAAGTTCGCAGTGGTAGCTATTGAATATTTCTCTAAGTGGGTGGAAGCAGAACCCTTAACAGCTATCACTTCGAATAATGTACAGAAATTCTTCTGGAAAAACATTATTTGCCGGTTCGGAGTGCCTAGATATCTCACAGTTGATAATGGAACACAGTTCGACGCAGAACCCTTCAGGAAGTTTTGCGAAGACCTAGGCATTCAACTATGTTTTGCTGCAGTGAGACATCCTCAGTCAAATGGAGCAGTTGAGCGAGCCAATGGAAATATCTTATCAGGGCTAAATCGAAGAATAGTAGGACTATCAAAGGGACTGTGGACCGAAGAGCTTCCGAAGATTCTGTGGTCCATTCGGACTACACAAACAAGGTCCACAGGTTTTACTCCGTTCAGACTACTATTCGGAGATGAAGCCATGACTCCAACGGAGCTCAAAGGAGGATCATTTCGCAGCACCGAACCAGACATCGAAGAGGAAAGACAAGCTTCGTTAGATTTGTCAGAAGAGACGAGGCTTCGAGCTGTAGCTAATTTATCAAAGTATCATCAGCAGACGAAGACTTGGTATGACCCGAAGGTTAAGCTCAGCGAGTTAAGGCCGGGTCATCTTGTTCTACGAAGCATCATAGCACCAGGGAAGCTAGGCAATAAATGGGAAGGTCCATATCTAATCGTCCGCTCGGGGCGCCCTGGTTCATTTAAATTAGCTAATTTAGAAGGTGAAGAGTTAGCACACACTTGGCATGCGGAGCACCTAAAGCGATACTTCGCATAAGGGCTCCTTGTAATTCGCTTGTAATCACCTCTAAATTAATAAAGCATACACCCGGTGGTTTAACCTTCCCCTTGACACTCCTAGTCTCCCGAGCGGACGCGCTGGGACGGAAGTCGATCGAGAGGGAAGTGTTATCAAGCTGGGAGGTATTTCCGGACTTCGTACCCATAAAGTCGAAGCCTCCGGCGTGGTGGCTGAAATCCATCCGGAGCCCAAGCTAATACCTTGTAGGCATCCGTAAAAGAGCCAATACCACATTCTACGGAGTCCAAGCTTCGGCTGGTAGACTTCCGTAAAAAGAGCCGAAGGTGGCCAAAATCTGCGGAGTCCAAGCTGCAGCTTGTCAGACTTCCGTAAAAAGAGCCGAAGGTGGCCAAATTCTGCGAAGTCCAAGCTCCGGCTGGTAGACTTCTGCAAAAAAGAGCCGAAGGTGGCCAAATTCTGCGAAGTCCAAGCTCCGGCTGGTAGACTTCTGCAAAAAAGAGCCTAAGTGGCCAAATTCTGCGAAGTCCAAGCTCCGGCTGGTAGACTTCTGCAAAAAAGAGCCCAAGTGGCCAAATTCTGCGAAGTCCAAGCTCCGGCTGGTAGACTTCTGCAAAAAATAGCCGAAGGTGGCTACAATTTCTGCGAAGTCCAAGCTCCGGCTGGTAGACTTCTGCAAAAAATAGCCGAAGGTGGCTACAATTTCTGCGAAGTCCAAGCTCCGGCTGGTAGACTTCTGCAAAAAATAGCCGAAGGTGGCTACAATTTCTGCGAAATCCAAGCTCCGGCTGGTAGATTTCTGCAAAAAACAGCCGAAGGTGGTTAAAGCAAAACAGCATTTAAGCCATGAGCTTCGAATGTCTGTTCTTATAAGTCCAAAGTGACAAATTTTTTAAGACACTAAAGTGCCATCGAAGTTATCTTAATTGATTTCTTTCGCAAAGCAAACAAAGGTACCAAGTTACCATTCTTCTGACTATAAAGGTCGAAGACATTTCATAAGATTTCAAAAGATCTTTAAAATGACAGAGGGGCTCCGAACCCCCAAGAAAAATTGTACTCCGAAGTTTTTTCTTTGCGCATAACCATCTTTGAATACAGTTCGAAGTTGCTTATACCCAAAGAGGGGCTAGTAATATGGAGACAATTTTAAATCGGCATTCATTATTGAAACAAATGTGTTTATAGATTACATTATGAAAAATTGGTATCTATACCAAGAAGGAATCGGAGACCTCTTCGGTCCCGAGAGCTAGGGGTGGAACGACTAGTTCCAACATCGGAAGTTCTAAGAACTTTACGTTTAACTCTCTTCCTCCCCTTCGAAGCTCTAAAATCCTTCTGCTCTTGTTGAAGTTCGGCCCATGTTCGAAGCCGCTCGGGACTTCTCTCCCAGCTTCTAAGATCTTCAGATCTTTTATTTTGGTCTTCACCTTCGTCTTCGGACCAATTAGTGTCTTCAGAAGACGAGGTGTTTGTGTCGCTCTCTTTATTTTCCTCTTTAATATAAGACAATATGTCTTTGATTACTTCGGGCGCAATAACGCCGGAGTCATCTCGAGGGATAAGGAATCGAGGACGTTTATAACTCTTTAGAAGTTCGAAGGTGTTCCACAGTGAGCGAAGTTCGTTGTTAAGCTCTAACACTTCGATATCTTCCATAAGAGGCAAAGCCTAAAAATATGACAAACAAGATTTTCATTGATAAATATTTACAAGCATCAGCTTTACATAATCAAAAAATCCTAAAACATTCCTAAACCTGTGGGTTTGAAGGAGGTTGGCTGCTCGAAGCTTGGCTTCGAACATGCTTCTGGCGTTGGCCTTCATCAATCCAAGCCTTGATCGCAGATCGACCTTCGGCTCTCCACGAAGTTTGGAAGGCCCGCCAAGCAGCAGCTACACCTTCGGAAGGTTTGAGAAGTCGGTCGTCGTCGAAGGTGATTGGACCTCTTCCTGCGTCCGGAGTTATTGATCGGCCCAAATCCTCGTAATAGCGAAGTAGACCAACAGCAGACACATGTCCGGAGAGTTCTCCATATCTAATGCCCGCTGTCTTCATCTGCTTCGCCACCCCTTGGATCCTTTTCAACCGGCGCAGAAGGCTGATGTTATCATCAGAAGGGAGAATTCCAGTAGTACCGAAGTACTCCAGGACTTCTAACAACTGATTCATAATCTCCGCAGCCACCTTCTCAGACTTCAACTTATCTTCGTTCAGCGCATCCTTCGCCGAAGTAACTTCGTCCAAAACCCCAGAAAGCCTAGCATTCTCAGTGGTCAAAGTGTTTTTCTGTGTCAACAATTGGCTAGCTTCCTCTTCAAGCCGGACGAGCCTAGACCCTGCAGTAGCATGCTCCGCCCGCAGTTTGTCAACTTCTGCTCGAAGCACAATCCTTTCCGCTTCGAGCTCCTTCTTTACAGCTTCCAAGCTTTGCCTGGCCCTTCGCTCTGTTAATATTATATTGTCCATTTGAGTCACTCGACTTTCAGAAATGTCAAAATTCCTTCGAAGAGTGCTATTTTCTTCCCGAAGCCGAGCGATTTCTTCGTCATTGCATAGACTTGCAGCTCGGGCCAAGACAGTTTGCTGCCAAAGTAAAAATCAAATAAATATTCATTCGAAGATAAATTCTATAATAATTTGCAGTTGTTTCATACCTGATAAGCTGTACGTTCAATAATGGCATTAAGCTCCGTCCTGTCAGCCTTGCGCAGGATGGCCACTAATTCGGTCTCCCCTATCTCACGACTAGCTCGATCCAAAGGTTCGAGCAAAGTCCGAAGACCAGTTGTTTGCCCTAAGAAAGGAGCCAGCAAGGGGAGCATGCTTATTGCCTCTTGGTCATCTTCGTTCAATGAAGGACCGGAGCTTTGGCCTGCGGCCTTCGGAGCCACTGGAGTTTGAGCCTCCCTGGAAGATTGGCTCTCGTCTGTTGAATCAGACGGAGTTGATTCGGAGCTTATAGCAGGCAGGGGCTCTATTTGTCTTTTGCCTCTTCCAGGCCCCTTTTGAGTAACTCTTGGGGCTGACTCCGAAGTCGTCGAAGGTTCAGGAATTATTTCCTCCTGGCGGACTTCTTCCATAGGAGTGGGTTCTGCAAAGTAATCAAAAGTATTATACATAGTATAAAAATTCAAATAAATACAAAAGTTCTTCGAAATCTACCTTCGGCAGTCCGTGGAGGAGTTGTTGTCGGACTGATTGGTGGATCGAAAGCTAATTCTTCATCTGAATCAGCCGTTGAATCATGGACTACAGGAGCATCGTCCTGGGTAGTCCTCGCTGCTTCTTCGGGAATCGAAGCCATAGTGACTTCAACCCCACTTTCATCCACAGGAACTTCGTCCTGAGCTACATCTTCTTGAACTGCCGAAGTCCTTGGTTGATCAACATTTTCTCCGGACTCCGGTACGTTCGCAGGTACTCCGGTTTGTGTGGCCCTTTGAGTTTCATTCTCTTCCATTAGGCGCACAAGTAACCTTTCCACTTCTTCTTGGGAATCGGAAACCGAAGCTCTAGAGCTCGAAGGTAAAGGATCTAAAGGTGCGAGGTTCTTCGGCTTCCGAGCCACCCTCTTCACCGGAGTTTTTGCTGAACTTGAAGTTCCAGCTTCGGCTTTCCTTTTTTGAGGCCCTTTCTCCAAAGGCGCCCAATCCATCAGAGGGGGAGGAGTGAGTTTCAGCATTCCCCATACTCTGTTAAATCTTTCCCAACTCCCAACCAGCTTAATTCGCCACTCTTTTTCGGTCGGAGTTGGAGCACCCAAGATTTTTTCCGAAGCCCTTATAATCTGTTCTGAAGTAACAGGGGCTGAAGATTCTACAAAATAAATAATTCAAGTCAGTTTTTCTTCGAAGTAAATATGTTTAATGCATGTTGCTTTCGAAGTTACCTGTAGGACTTGAAGTCAAGTTAATTCTGCGAAGACCACCTTCGGAATCATCTTCGAAGATAATAGGCCAGTCAGCCATCAACGGAGGAATTTGAAGACCGATGAACTCTTCGGCCAAGTCCCGCATACTGAGTCTTCGGCTAACTTTTTCAAGCAAGTTCAGACGGGCTTCGAATTGGCCTTCGTCAGGACGCACCAAAGCTTCTTTTCGGAACTGGATTTCTCTAAGAGGTCCGGCCAGAGGATTGCTTGCCCCGACTTCGGCATAGAACCATTTCAGCACCCAATCAGTATACCATCTAGCATTGATGGCCTTAGCAGGGAATCGCAGAGCGTATTCATCTCGAAGCCTAAAATTGATGCTTCCGAAGGCAACCACTACTTTTTCACCTCCGGAGCCTACGAAGGTCTTCGGCTGACAAGTTGCTCTGTGCAATGCTGCGAAGATTTCAGCCCTCCCCTCACAACCTTCGGCTCTCAAAACCCACTCGAAGATAGCTAATCTAGCTACAGCATTCGGAGACAGCTGGGGGAGGGTTACATGAAACAAGTCGAGGACTTCAGCCAAGAAATCTACAGCGGGGAGGCCCAAGCCTGCTTCGAAAAAAGCTTCGAACACTACGACTTCTCCGGGTCTTGGTGATGGGATTGCTTCTTTCCCTGGTTTTCGAATCATAACTCCCGCACCTATATTTCCTCCTACTGCCATTGCCAGGGAATCTCTTTTGCAGGTTGAAGGTCCTAATCCAAAGGATTGGTCCAGATATTTGGTCGATGGAGGGCACAGACCTTGATCATCGGCGATTTGGGGATTTTTTCCCTTTGCCGCCATAGAAGTTGTCGCCTGCATCGAAGGCGTCGCCGTCACTGTTGCCGCTGCCGCTGCCGCAGCCGCTTGTTGACGAGCCAAGGTCGAAGGAGGTGCAGAGCCTTTGGTCTTCACCATCGCAATGACTGGATCGATCTGAGAAAGTGGAGACTAGAATTCAAGAACTCGAAAGCTAGGGCTCAAGAACTCAAAAGGCTCAAAAGGCTTTTGACTGGGAGCAAGCAGTGAAAAGGTAATCGAGTAAGTTCTGGAGTTCTTTATTTATAGTCTAACTTTCCGTTTGTTACCGTTTGGGCTCTGCCTTTTCGCATTCCCGCCTGTTATTTTCCTCCGAAAATAACGCTTCGTATAACTCCGTTAGAAACAGAAACTAACGGCTATATTTTCTAAGTCTAAAAAGACTTTCGAACTTCCTGAGTCAGTTCTAAGATAGTTCGAAAAGTAATTACCTTATGACTGATTTGAAGTTCATGTCTTCGTGTATTTCGAAGATAAAACAAAAATCAATAACCCCTGTGATTGGTTATCTTTTCTTTCCGTATACTGCTCTCCTAACGTTACAGGTCGAACGGAGAAGCGTATTCGAGGGGCTACTGTTGGGGGAAAATATCTCATCTTCGGGGTTATTGCCAAACCAGCATGAAGACAGCCAACCAGTTCGAAGATTGTCCGAAGGCCATCTTCGAAGGTGCTTGGAACCTGGTTCGAAGCCCGAAGGCAGGCATTGGTTCGAAGTATGTCTTCGAACCAAAGCCCTTCAGGATCTTTTCTGCCAGCTAAGATGGAAGACTTATCTTCTATCCTATTAGATTAGTCTTTTACCATTTTAGCCCTATTAAGGAAACCAAATAGTTTCCTTAATGTCGGTTGTAATAGAGGGGTAAATAGGTCTTTTCCTTAATGTTTAGGCCTATAAATACCCCCCATTTCACCCTGTAATAGGGACCGATCATAAGTGATTCAATACACACTTTCGAACTATTCTAAGCTATTATCCTTTCGGAGGCTTAGAATAGTTTGCTTCGCAAACACTTCGTTTGTTAGTTTCTTTTCTACAGAAACCTGTTAGCGTAATCTTTTACGCCAACAATGACTATAATCTCCGGGGCGTCTTCACGCCCATCCCTTCCGGTGTCATCTCGCGGAGCCCGGTTCTGAGGTACTACGGACAGGCGGTGAATAGTATTATCATCCTGCACTGGCCCCCAACCTACCACTCGGAAACACAGGAAGGAACGTGAGTGTTAGTAGATGTACACTACCTGGAGTTCTCCAGCGACGGAGGCCAAGTCGAAGCCATCGTCTAGCAGTAGAGTGGTGGCATCGGAGGTTCTAGCGGCCTCGCCCACTAAGTGTCAAACCCATTGGCCTATTGGAAGCTCGGCCACATCCACGGTATCTCGGACCAGACCAGCGAAGGGTCTTGCCAAGCTGGAGGTAAACTAGTCCATGGTGGAGATGGGCCCAACCACTGGAGACCGAATCCATCCGTAGGGTGCAGCCCACTCAGAGAAGTTTTGTCCAGCCACTGAGGTCCGAATCCCCCCGGAGGTTGGAACCCATCCGGAGGAGGTGGGTTCAGCCACTGAGGTCTAAAGCCTCCCCGAAATTGGGGCCACTCCAGAGGAGGGTTCGACCATTGAGGTTCGAACCCTGCTAGAGGCTGGGACCAACCCGGAGAGGGGTTCGGCCACTGAGGTCCGAACCCTGCTGGAGGCTGTATCGACTCCGAAGAGGGCTTCGGGCCCTGAGGTCTGAACTCACCCCTCATGGGGCTCATCCTCCTAGGGGGTTTCGACCGTTCTGGAGCCCATGGGCAAACACCCCTCCTCTCGGACCTTCGCTAGTGCTTGTCCAAAAATATCTTGTAAGTCACCTTAGGCCTGCTGTGATGTCTGGCTGAAGATGATGGCTTAATATTTTCTTTCCACACTCCTACCTCTGGATTCTTCGGTACGAGTGTGCGTATGCGAGTGTCTCCTATGATGACTGATTTCCCCTTAGCCGACTCGGCCTGCTCTGGCTGAATCAACACCTTCTTCCCCTCGAGCTCAACGTTGTTCATCGGAAAAGGGTCTCTATGTAATTTCATCTTTGGATTTTCTTCTATTTTCAATCGTCCTTCCTCTATGGACGATTGTACCTGCCGACGAAAAACACTACAATCATTAGTGTAGTGAGAATGTGAATCATGCCACTTGCAGTAGGGACACTTTTTTAATTTGTCTGCGGATGGCAAGACTTGCCCTTTTGGCAGTCGCAGAAACTGATTTTTAAGTAAAAAATCGAATATTTTATCGCACTTAGACACGTCGAACGAATATCTAACTTCGTTAGGCCGACTCTTGGAGCGAGACGGCCAAAATTTGGAACAGGTGATGGGTTTGGACTTCGTGCTCCATGTCCATTCAGCCGTCTATGTATCGGCCGTATCTTCTTCCTCTTTGGATTCTCCCTAGTCAGAGTGATCCATAGTGTGGATTTCAGCCCTCTGCTTATTAAAAGTCTTAACAAATTTTCTATCTTTGGCTCGGCCTTCAAGGACCAGAGCCTGTTGTAGGACTTGGCTAATGTCTAGAAGATTCAGGTTATCCATTCGCTCCATAATTTCTGCCAGTAGGCCATTAAATGCGAGGTCTCCTAGATCCCTTTCTGATATGTTTAGGCTAAAACATTTATTCTTAGTGTATCTAAAGCGCTTGATGTATTCAGAAACACGTTCACTAGATTTTTGCTTAATTGTCGGGAGGTGTGATAGCCTAAGCTCAGTCTCGCCTATGTAGAAATAATCATGAAACTTCTGCTCTAGCTGAGCCCATGTCTGGACAGAGTTCGGCGGGAGCGCCGAAAACTAGGTGAATGCGGTGTCGGACAATGATAAGGAAAATAACCTGAGTTTCAATGCGTCCGACCCGCTAGCTTTGACACATTGTGCTAAAAATTGGCTGATGTGTTCTAATGTGGATTTACTACCCTCGCCATCAAATTTTGTGAAATCTGGGAATCTATAACCATGAGGGTATGTAATGGTGTCAAAGTGGTCGGGATATCGTTTCCGATAAACCATAGCACTATCCCAAGGTGTAAAGCCGGCGCATTCCCTAAATAGCGCGCGAATACGTTCCTCGATATTGTCTTGGTCTAATGCTTGCGCGCATCTTTCATGTGGTGGCAGGACGCATGGCGGTATATCGGCATGCTCTGGCCTATGCTGTGGTGTGGGAGTGTGCAGTGCGAGTGGCAGAGGCAGAGCAGGTATGGGCATAGGTGGCGGCGATACTTGCTAAGCTAGGTTTGCCTGGCGATAAGCATAACTATGTGTTTTGGCTGTGGATGATGTAGCCGGAAATGGGATGGTTTTTCTAGTACTGCCGTCGATTCTACATTAAATATGTTGTTCTGGCGGAATACTAGTGATTGGTGCTGGTGAATCGGCCTAAGTAAAACCGAATCTTCTAAATACTGCTGCCACATGCGAGACAACTACGGGTTCTAGTTTATTGGCTAGCGAGGCGCTATCTGCCTGAACAACAGACGCAACTATTCTACGGTCGACTTGTGAGGCAGATAAAGGGGGTGATGATGGGTGTACCTGGGTTAGGTTGAGGTTGTCGCACATGACGAAGTCGAAGCGTGTCTTTTTGCAATCTCTAAGCATCAGTTCTTTGAATTCCTTTTTTTGCTTCGATCTTTGCTCGGTCTTACTCAGATATGTTTGCCATGGTGGGCATCATAATGTTGCGGCCGTCGATGTCCTCATGCCCCCATAGTGTTCATCGGTGATGTAGTGGATGTAGACGTAGTAGAGGTACCTCCTGCCGATGTAGAGGTAGTAGTCATGGTTGGCGTTGTCCGCAACAGAGTCACCAAAAAGTGTGTTGACGCAGAAATGCGCCCCCGCACTTGGGCTGCTTCGACGTCCAAAAGTATCGCAATGATACCGACGCCATGTTCCTACTACCCTCGATAATGAAAAGGGATTTGGAGTCGCCAGGCAATCAGATAAATAATTGATATTTCAAACCAATTGGCCAAAGAGTACTAGTAATAATGTAAACAATAACAAAATGATAAAAATACGTGGAATCGGCCAATTTGGAGGCCGATTCGGAGTTACAATGAAGATGGTCCGAACGGTCCCTAGGGCACCTTCGTCCTCAAGCCCGGTCAGACTAGAGGACTGCGAAGGGGCTCCGGCCGTAGTCCCGAGGGCAGATTGCGAAGGGTGGCTCCGGTGGTCTGACCATCAGAGTATCTTTGGTCGGACCGACGAGGTGGGCTTCGGCGCGTAGCCTTCGGCAGAGGCTCCGGTGTGGCGCAATGCGAACAGACTTTGGGCGCAACCTCTGGATTCTGGCGGAGCATGGTGCGGAGGTCCCTATTCGGACTAGCGAAGTGTCGTCGTTCTGACCCGCTATTGTCGACAACTGCGTGATGAGGTCTAGTCATACCAGTATCTCAACGCCAGTCGGACCAAAGTAACAGATCAGATCTGCCAAACTTTGGTAGTTGTTGGAGCAGCGGACTAGACCAACAGGTTTAGGAATGTTTCTGGAACAAGAGGCTAAGATCAAAGTGTATTCTTGGATCAAGTGTCCTGTACAACTCAGAGAAGGGGGAGTATTTATAATAGAGCCCTACAGGGTTCCGATACTTGCAAAACCCTTCTGATAGTAGTACTACGCACAATAGCCCTATAGTATAGACAAATAGTATAGCTCTAACACCATATCGCCCGTTCTGGGCATGGCTACAGTGCCAAGCGTAGCGCCAATGATAGCGATCCTGTCGCCAAGTCGGCTTGACCAAACTAGTCTTGGTCTTCTGCCTTGGTGTTGGGCCCTTTGCACTTTTCGGGGATACTTCTCTGGCCTCCTGTCGGCTCCGCGGGCTCAGGGCCACGGGCCTCCTCCAAACACCTTCGGAGAGGGGCATCCGGTCGTCGTACCGTTCTGCCTTAGGGCCCACGTCTTTGCCAGTCGCTAGCTTGCGGAGTGCTCCCTTCGAACATCGCTCTGCATCCCTCGCGCTCCTAGGCTCCATCTGGATTATCTCCCCAAAAAGCAGCCCCTCACTTCTTCCTGTCCGACGGTCCTACGCGGAGGAAAAGGAAGGAAGCGCACAAGATAATATCGATGGGTAATCCTATCAGAGATCAACTCAACGCGAGGCTCCGATCGAAAGAATCATGGGACATAGCGAAGCTTGGATGTTTGCAGCGAACCGGCCGTTTACTCCAAATGCCACAGGGCCGCTTCGAGGCTTCGGGGTCCGAGGCTGGCTTTAGTGTGACTATGGCGTGCTCAATGCATGCTGGTGTAGTGGGAGACTTTAACTGGTGGCTTCAATGCAACTCCAGCGCGATTGTCGCGCGCCAACGCGTGGGAAGAGTTGGACTGGCGGCACTTTAATGCGACTCCGGCGCGACTGTTGCGCGCCGGTGTAGGACTGAAAGTACTGATCAGAGGGGGGTGAATGGGCACCTTAAAAATTCTTTCTAATATATGGCCTGTTCCCAACACCCAACGCACCTCAAAAGACTAATCAACAGAAAATGAACAGATAGCCTAAGTCTAAAGGTATCTAGCCTAGAATCAACTGATGTTAAATAGAGAGCTACCAAAGCAGTGCAACTAGGCAGATAAATAAAATATGTCAGGCCAAAACTTCTCAATGAAATGATCTAAGTTGAAGAATCTGGTCTTCGGCTTGCCCTTGTTGAAGGAAGAGCTGTCGTGCTTGCCGGAGTCGTGGAAGCCACCACCAGTGCTCTTCTTGTGTCCCATTCGCTTGGGGCAGTCGGCGATGAAGTGTCCTGGATCACCACACTCAAAGCACCCGGATTTTGTGCCGTGTCTTTTGAACATTCTCTTGTCATAGACACGACGCACCCGGTTGTTAAAAAGACAAAAATCATCATCTCCCAACAACTCAAGCTGGTCCTCAGTGATAGACATCAAGGAGAAACCAACACAACTCACAGGAGAGGGATCAACAGAAGGTGTAGCAAGGGCCAGGGATTTTGATCCAGAACCAGTGAGATTTGATCTCAGCTGGATATCTACCTCAGTGGCCTTCAGCTTGCTAAACAACTCAGAAATGGTAAAGGTATCGTAAGAAGTGCTCTCAATGATAGAGTATACCTTGATCTCCCAGATCTTTGGGTCCAAGGTATGGAGAACCTTGAGCTCCTGCTCGTGATCTGAGACTAACTGAGCACCCTCAGCCTTGTTGTCCCCAAGCTTATTTATGATCTATTGAAAATGACCAAACAAAGGCTCAACAGATTCACTCGGCTTCTGTGTGAAATTCTCATATTCACGCTAGTAGGTCTGATAGAGCCGAGCCTTGACCTGTGCTGTTCCCTCATGGTGTGCCTTGAGGCTAGCCCAGATCTCTCTCGCGGTCGAGAGATGGCTGACACGCTCAAATTCAGTGGGACCTAAACCAGAGAAAAGAATGTTCATAGCCTTACTGTTGCTCAGATGCTGTGCAAAGATACCAGCAGTACCCTGCTCAGCGACTGGCAAAATGACAAACGTGGTGTGAACACAAATGTCCCAAATGTCCGAACCCTGGCTCATGAGATAGGCTCGCATGCGAGTCTTCCTATAGTTATAGCCATATGCTTCCAAGGACGGGACCTTGCCTGGAGACGTCATGGTCACTACTGGGGTTTAGAACCGGCTAAGGTATGGAAAAACCCTAACCTTGCTCTGATACCACTTGTAGGACCGAAAGTAGCGACCAGAGGGGGGGTGAATGGGCGCCTTAAAAATTCTTTCGAATATATGGCCTGTTCCCAACACCCAACGCACCTCAAAAGACTAAGCAACAGAAAATGAACAGATAGCCTAAGTCTAAAGGTATATAGCCTAGAATCAACTGATGTTAAACAGAGAGCTACCAAAGCAGTGCAACTAGGCAGATAAACAAAATATGTCAGGCCAAAACTTCTCAATGAAATGATCTAAGTATATGTAAAGTGAGATGAGAAGTTACTGTTCAGATTTGTCTCCTGTTCGAAACATGTCGAAGCCTGCTTCGGAGGTTGGTGATGAAGCCTGCTTCGGAGGTCAGTTGCGAAGCCTGTCGAAGGCTGTCGAAAATGCCGAAGGTGTTTTTGTCTAGCCTAGTTCGAAGTGGCAGGGAGCGAAGTATGCTTCGGAGCGAAGTATGACAAAGTCGGAGCCTGCTTCAAAGTGTGTACTTCGAAATCAAGGCTTCGAACACAGCTTCGAACCGAGTGCTTCGAACCCAAACCTTCGAATAGAAAGCTTCGAACTCAACACACAGACGAATAGCCTTCGAACAAAGAAGCGAAGCCTGTTACACGACAGAGAAACCAAATTCGAAGCCTACACTCTACCTTCGAAAGGAGTGAGCTTCGAAAGGAGAAACGAAGGCTGACACGCGACACAGAAACCAAAACGAAGTGTATCAGTGAGATTAGCTTCGAAGCTGTTGGGGGAAAATATTCCATCCTCAGGGTTATTGCAGTAACAGGACAAAAGCAGGCGATTTATTCAAGGGTTTCCAGATTGCATCTTCGGGGACACGTTGAGTCAAGTTCGAAGTATGAAGACAGACCCTGGTTCGGAGTATATCTTCGAATATGGACTCTTCTAAGATCTTTTCTGCCAACTAAGATGGAAGACTTATCTTCTTTCTCATTAGATTAGTCTTTTACCGTTTTAGCCCTATTAAGGGTACCGAATAGTTTCCACTATGTCGGTTGTAATAGAGGGGTAAAAAGGTCTTTTCCTTAATGTTTGGGCCTATAAATACCCCCCATTTTACCCTGTAATAGGGACCGAATACAAGTTATTCAATACACACTTTCGAACTATTCTAAGCTATTATCCTTTCAGAGGCTTAGAACAGATTGCTTCGCAAACACTTCGTTTGTTAGTTTCTATTCTTCAGAAACCTGTTAGCGTAATCTTTTACGCCAACAGTTGGCGCCGTCCGTGGGGAACCTAGTCCAAAAAACTTCGTTCTCTACCAACTTTTTACACCATGCCTCCGAAGCGGAGCGCCTCTGGTAACCCTGTTCGGAGGTCCCCTCGGACCTCCGAAGTGATATTTCCAGACACAGTTGAGGTCGGAGGACCTTCGACGTTTCCTCCACCTCAAACCTCGGAAGGAACATCCCTTCCCTGAGTACACTGAGATCCTTCGTCAACTCCATCCATACTTCGGCCTGGCGGAGTTCCTCCTCCACCTTAGTTTCCACTCCAAACCGATCACTACAGCTCTCGAGACCCGGAAGGTCCTTCCGGAGGAGATGAAGATAGACTTGGTGATATGGTTGTGCAGATGGCCAGTCTCTAAGCCGAGGTAGGGAGATGGCGGCAAGAAGCTGCAAATAGGCTTCACTCTCAAGCCAACCTGGTTATTCCCGAAGTGCCTGAAGACGAAGATCCAGAAGCCCCGGAGAACGCCTCCTTCGATACTGAGTCTCCGCTGCATCCGGAGCTGCAAAAAGTTCGCTTCGACCAAAAGTTTAAGACTTCGAAGCTTTGTAAGTATGCCGGAGATGAAGATCCTGGGAATTTGTCCGTTCTTATGCCCTACCAATTAAAGCTAGTGGATGAGTTCGGGACACCATGGCAAAATGCTTTCCCTTAGCTCTTCAAGGGGTGGCATTGCGATGGTTCTGGTCTTTAAAACCAGGATCAATCAGTACATGGGGGCATCTACAGAAGAAGTTCGTAAGCAACTTCCAAGGTACCTTCGTACCTCCAATGTCGACGGGAAGTCTTTTGCAGGTGAAGCAGCTCCCTGGAGAGAAATTGAGACAATACTTCAAGCGCTTCGCTCATACGAAGTCGCAAATTCGAGGGTTGTCTACATCTTCGGTAGTGGATGCAGCTCGAGAGAGAGTCACTCATCCAGGGCTACTTGATAAACTCCACCGGAAAAGAATATCTTCTGTTTCTCAATTAATGTCCTATTTTGAAGAGTATGCAAGGTCAGAAGAAGGCTGGCTTCGGAGAACTGCAGCTACTCCGTCTATATTGCAGGAAGTAAAATTGGAAGTAAAAACTTCGGCACAGCCGCAGGAACCTGCCTTCGAAGTTCAGCATGATAGAAGAAGGGGGCAGAAGCATCCTCGTTCAGAAGTCCTGAACATTGCACCCCCGCAAAAGTTCGCCCAAAGAGCTCCGCAACATTCGAACAAGGCCAGCGGCTGGAGGACTCCAGGGAAACCGGCTGGCAAGGGCCAGACCCTTTTCTGCTTTATTCATGGTGAAAACTGAAGCCATGCAACTGATACTTGCAAGGCTATATTTACTCTGAGAGGAGAGTATCTAGAAAGAACTTCGGGTCGAGGTACTACTGACCGAGTTCCAGCTAAAGTGTGCCCAGAGCCTGTCCAGGCTGTGGCGCGGATAGAAAATTTCGAAGCTGTAAGACGCCCTCCGGTGGCCAATGTTATGCCACCTCCGAAACAAGAAGAAGGGCAAGACCGAGAAAAAAGAGTAATCCTTCCCATCTCCGGAGGAGGGACTCTCGGAAGCATGTCAAAAAGGCAGAGAAGAGAGTATGTCAGATAAGTGGGGCATATTGGAACTTCGTCATTTGCAGCTGCTATGCCTGAGTGGTCCCATGTGCCAATATCTTTTTCTGCAGAGGATGCAGCTGGCATTAAATTTCCGCATGCAGACCCACTTGTCATTACTGCTGACATTGTTGGAACTGAGGTTCGAAGGGTGCTAATTGACGGAGGGAGTTCCGCAGACATTATTTTTGTTCAAGCCTTCGATAAATTGTGCATCTCCAGAAAACACCTTCTTCCATCAGCTCGTCCCTTGCAAGGCTTCGCAGGACCTCTGCTTGATGCACTTGGCCAAATTGGCCTGGAAGTTACCTTCGGAGAAGGATTGCCAGCCAGGACAGAGGAAGTGGTCTTCGACGTTGTAGATGCTCCATATGCTTACAACGGCATCTTCGGAAGAGGCATGTTAAATCAGTTCGGAGCTGTGGCGCACCAAATTACTTGTGCATGAAGATGCCCACGCAAGCAGGAGTACTCACTATCTTCGGAGATCAAGCTATCGCCCGAAGAGTGGAGTATGGTCACGACCCTCCTCTTGATCCAAGACAAGTGAATAACGTGCAAGATAATCAAGAAAATTTTTCAGCTCCTTCCGAATCCTCGAAGAAATCTTTCCCAAGACCAAGTCCTGAAGGAGAAATCGCAACGAAGATTATTGTTAAAGATGGTAAAGAATACACATTTCAATTTGGTAAAGATTTACCTCCAGAAGTTGCAACCTCCTTGGAAAAATTGGTGGAAGAGAATTTAGATGTCTTCGCTTGGTCTGACGAAGACATCACCGGAGTCAATCGGGATATCATTGAACATAGTTTATTTGTAAACCCGAAGGCCCAGCCTGTTTGGCAAGGACTCCGAAAAATGTCTGTAGAAAGAGCTGCCCTTGCCAAAGACGAAGTTGAAAAGTTGTTGAAGGCTGGAATTATCAGAGAAGTGGCTCACACAGAATGGTTAGCCAATCTAGTCTTCGTTAGGAAGAAATCTTCCGGGAAGTGGCGCATGTGCATTGATTTCACATCATTGAATAAAGCATGCCCTCGTGACCCCTACCCCATGCCCCGCATTGATCAATTAGTTGACTCCACTGCAGGCTCGGAGTTATTAAGCTTCCTTCATGCATACTCCGGCTACCATCAAATATGTTTGAAACGCGAAGATGAGATCAAGACAAGCTTCGTAACTCCCTCGGGAGTCTTCTGTTATGTAAGAATGCCTTTTGGCTTAAGAAATGCCGGGGCTACTTTTTCGAGGTTAGTTGCTAAGGCTCTAGGTCATCAATTAGATCGCAATGTGGAGGCCTACGTGGATGATATTGTAATAAAGAATGCTTTAGAGCACCAACATAGCCTAGACTTAGCAGAAACTTTTAATAGCCTTCGGGCATGTGGGATCCGTCTTAACCCCGAGAAATGTATCTTCGGAGCAAAGGCTGGAAAGTTGTTAGGGTATTTAGTTTCAAGCAGAGGGATTGAAGCTAGCCCTACCCAAATAACTGCGCTACAAAAGATGGCTCCTCCAGAAAACTTGAAGCAAGTGCAAAAGCTGACTGGTCGTCTGGCAGCACTTAGCAGTTTTAATTTCGCCTTCAGGGAAAAGAGCAATGTACTCCGCAAGACTCAACTTTAAGTCTACCAATAATATAGCGGAGTATGAAGGGATTTTACTGGGACTCCAAAAAGCATGTGCTTTAGGGGCTACAAAAGTTGTTATAAAGACAGATTCTCAAATAGTAGCAGGGCACGTAGATAAAAGTTTTCAATTTCGGCATCCACATCTTGCAAAGTACTTAGAAGAAATCCGCAAGATTGAAGCACAATTCAAGGGTATTTCCATTCGGAGTATACCAAGAGCAGAAAATGTGCAAGCGGACATTTTAGCAAAAGCTGCAGCCGGAGTTGTGGATATTCCAGAAGAGGCTTTTTATGAGGAGCTCAGTATACCTTCGGTACCGCAAATTCCCTCTGCAGAGATTCTTTGCATTCCAAGTACAGATTGGAAAAATTCAATCATGAAATTTTTACAAGGAGGGACAAATTTGCCTGAAGAACCACAACTTTCAAGATTGAAACTCAGAGCCAGAAATTATCAAATAATCAACGGTATTTTATACAAGGCCGGAGTATGTTCCCCTCTACTCCGATGTATATCTCAAGACGAAGGTCAAGAAATTCTTCGGGAAATCCATGAAGGACTTTGCGGTAGCCATTTGGCCCCTCGAGCTTTGGCAGGAAAAACACTTCGCCAGGGGCTTTATTGGCCTACAATAACAGTTGATGCGGAGAGCTTGGTCCGCACATGCCAAGGCTATCAGTGGATTGGTCGATGGCAAGATGGGGTATGGATTTAATTGGCCCCTTTCCAGTAGCTATGGGAAATTTAAAGTTCGTAGTGGTAGCTATCGAATATTTTTCTAAGTGGGTAGAAGCAGAACCCTTAACAGCTATCACTTCGAACAATGTACAAAAATTATTTTGGAAAAGTATCATTTGCCGGTTTAGAGTGCCTAGACAACTCACAGTTGATAATGGAACACAGTTCGATGCAGAACCTTTCAGAAAGTTATGCGAAGATCTAGGCATCCAGTTATGTTTTGCTGCAGTGAGGCATCCTCAGTATAATGGAGCTGTAGAAAGAGCCAATGGAAATATTCTATCAGGGCTAAATCGAAGGATAGTAGGATTGGCAAAAGGACCGTGGACCGAAGAACTCCTGAAGATTTTGTGGTCCATTCGGACTACGCAAACAAGGTCCACAGGTTTCACTCCATTCAGATTGTTATTCGGAGATGAAGCTATGACTCCAATAGAGCTGAAAGGAGGATCACTTCATAGCACCGAACCGGAGATTGAAGGAGAAAGACAAGCTTTGATAGATTTAACAGAGGAAACACGACTTCGAGCTGTAGCCAACTTATCAAAGTATCACCAACAGACGAAGGCTTGGTTTGACCCGAAGGTTAAGATCAATGAGCTTAGACCGGGTCATCTTGTTTTGCGAAGCATCATAGCGCCAGGGAAATTAGGAAATAAATGGGAAGGTCCATACCTAATTGTTCGTTCAGGACGTCCTGGCTCTTTTAAACTAGCTAATTTAGAAGGTGAAGAGTTAGCACATACTTGGCATGCGGAGCACTTAAAGCGATACTTCGCATAAGGGCTCCTTGTAAATCTTTTGTAATCATCTTCTGAATTAATAAAGCATATGGTCCAGATAGTGCCTTCCCCTCATAAACTTCCAGCTTCCGAGTGGACGCACTGGAACCGCGTGGTTGACCGAGAGGGAAGTGTCATGAAGCTGAGTCATATTTTCGGACTTCGAACCATTGGTTCGAAGTTTCCGACGTGGGGGCTGACATAATCCGGAGTCCAAGCCACCGGCTTGTAGGCATCCGTAAAAGAGCCCAAAACCACATCATACGGAGTCCAAGCCATCGGCTGGTAGACATCCATAAAAAGAGTCGAAGGCGACCAAAATATGCGAAGCCCAAGCCGCTGTCTTGTATGTATCCGTAAAAAGAGTCGAAGGTGACCAAATCATGCGGAGTCCAAGCCATTGGCTTGTAGGCATCCGTAAAAAGAGTCCAAAGAGACCACTGTGAATTCCGAACCATTGGTTTGACAGAATTCGCAAAAAGAGCCGAAGGAGGCCAAAGCAAAATAGAGTTTGAGCCATGAGCTTCGAATGTCTGTTAAGAAAGTCCAAAGTGACAAATTATGTAAGACACTAAAGTGTCCAGGGAGTTATCTCAAGTGATTTCTTTCAAAAAACAGAAGGTACTAAGTTGTCATTCTTCAGACTACAAATAGTCGAAGACATTTTATAAGATTTTAAAAGACCTTTAAATTACAGAGGGGCTCCGAACCCCCAAAATTGTACTCCAAAGTTTTTCTTTGTGCCTAACCATCTTTGAATACAGTTCGAAGTTGCTTACACCCAAAGAGGGGCTAATAAATAGGGAGACAATTTTAAATCAATATCTATTATTCGAACGAATATGATTACAATTACATCATGTAAAATTGGTGTCTATACCAAGAAGGATTCGAAGACCTCTTCGATATCTAGAGCTAGGGTTGGAACGACTAGTTCCACTGTCGGGAGTTCTAACAACTTTACGTTTAACTCTCCTGCCTCCCTTCGAAGCTCTAAAGTCTTTTTGTTCTTGCTGAAGCTCGGCCCAAGTTCGAAGCCGCTCGGGGCTTCTTTCCCAGCTTCCAAGTTCTTCAAGCTTTTTATTTTGAGCTTCATCTTCGTCTTCGGACCATATAACATCCTCGGAAGATGAAGTTTCCAAGTTAACCTCATTTTCTTCCTCTTTAATATAAGATAATATATCTTTGATTACTTCGGATGCAATTGCTCCGGAGTCATCTCGAGGAACTAGAAATTGATGGCGTTTATGAAGTTTTAAGATATCGAAGGTAGCCCATAATAAGCGAAGTTCGTCGTTAGCATCTAACACTTCGACATCTTCCATATGAGGCAAAGCCTAAAAACATGATAAACAAATTTTCATTCATAAATGTACATAAGCGTAAAGCTTTACATAGTCAAAAATCCAAAGGTATTTCTAAACCTAAGGGTTCGGAGGAGGCTGACTGCTCGAAGCTTGGGTCCGAGCCTGCTTCTGGCGCTGTCCTTCATCAATCCAGGCCTTGATCGCAGTACGACCTTCGGCTCTCCATGAAGTTTGGATGGTTTGCCAAGCAGCGGCCACACCTTCAGAAGGAGTGAGAAGCTGATCGTCCTCGAAGGTAATTGATCCCTCTCCTACGCCCGGAGCTATCGATCGACCCAGATCTTCGTAGTAACGAAGTAGTCCAACGGCAACCACTTGTCCGGAGAGTTCTCCGTAACGAATGCTCGCTGTCTTCATTTGCTTCGCTACCCCTTGAATCCTTTTCAACCGGCGCAGCAGAGAGATGTTGTCATCCGAAGGAAGCGTTCCAGTAGTACCGAAGTACTCCAGAATGCCTAGCAGTTGATCCATGACCTCCGCAGCTACCTTCTCAGACTTCAGCTTATCTTCAGTTAGCGCATCCTTTGCCGAAGTTACCTCTTCTAGTACTCCAGAGAGTCTAGCAGCATTCGTAGCCAAAGAATTCTTTTGATTCAATAGCTGGATAGCTTCTTCTCGGAGCTTGACAAGCTCGACCCCGGCAGTAGCGTGCTCCGTCCGCATCCTTTCAATTTCTGCTCGGAGCACAACTCTTTCTGCTTCGAGCTCCTTGTTTGCAGCCTCCAAGCCTTGTCTGGCCCTGCGCTCCGTTGAAACCATATTGTCCATGTGAACCACTCGACCTTCGGAGATAGTAAGGTTTCGTTGAAGAGTTTCATTTTCTTCTCGAAGACGAGTGATTTCGCGTTCACTTGATATGTTCGCAGCTCGGGCCAAGACTGCTTGCTGAGAAAAAAAAAACAAGGTAAGAAATTATTTGTATATAAATTTGATGTTGTTTCGCAGATATTTTGTACCTCGTAGGCTGCACGTTCCATAGCAACGTTAAGCTCCGAACTCTCCGCCTCACTCAAGATAGCCACCAAGTCCGTCTCCCCGACTTCGCGACTAGCTCGACCCAAAGGCTTGAGCAGAGTCCGAAGCCCAGTTCTTTGCTCCAAGAAAGGAGTTAAAAGGGGGAGCATGCTCGAGGCTTGCTGGTCATCTTCGCTTGGCGAAGGTTCAAAGTGCTGAGCTGTGGTCTTCGGAGCCTCAGTAGCCTAGCCCCCCTCAGTAGATTGGCTCTCATCCGTTGACTCAGACGGAGTTGACCCTGAGCTTGGAGCAGGAAGGGGGTCCATCTTCCCCTTACCTTTTCTTGGTCCCATATGAGTGGCTTTCGGGATGGGCTACGAAGTCATCAAAGGTTCTCGAGCTGTATCTTCGAGAAGGACTTCTTCCACAGAAGTGGGTTTTGCAAAAGCAAAGGTATTATACATTGTATAATTTTGCAGAAAAGAACAAAAGAATTATTCGAAGTTTACCTTCGACATTTTGGCGGCGAATGAGCATTGGACTGCTTGGAAGATCGAAGGCGAGATCTTTGTCCGAATCGAGCGTCAAAACTTCGACTGCCAGAGCATCTCCTTGAACAGTCGTTGCTTCATCTGGAATCAAAGTCACAGTAACTTCGACTCCGCTCTCATTCATAGGGGCTCCGTTTTGGTGTCCCTCCTGAGGTAAATCCTCTTGAGCGGCCGATGTCCTTGGTTGCTCAAGATTGACTTGAGACTCCGGCACACTCGCAGCATCTTCAATATGCGTATCTGTCTGAGCTGCATCTTCATCAATCAACCTCTCCATTAACCTACCTTCGTCCTCCTGAGAATCAAAGACTGAAGCTCTTGGGCTCGAAGGTGCAGGGTTTTTAGGCTTCTGAGCCACCTTCTTGATCGGAGTCTTGGCGGAGTTTGAAGTCCCAGCTTCAGCTTTCCTCTTCTTGGGCCCTTTCTCCGAAGGCACCCAATCCACCAAAGGGGGCGGATTCAATTCAAGCAGCCCCCATACTCGGTTGGATCATTCCCAACTACCAACCAGTTTAATTCTCCATTCATTTTCGGTCGGAGTTGGGGCGCCTAGAATCTTCTCCGAAGTTCTCACAATCTGCTCCGAAGTCATAGGGGCTGAAGAAGCTGAAAAACAAGTTAAGTTGGTTACTCCTTCGAATGAATATGCATAATATATGTTGTTTTCGAAGTTACCTGCAGGACTCGAAGTCGAAGTAATTTTTCGAAGACCGCCTTCCGAATCCTCTTCGAAGATGATAGGCCAGTTGGCCATCAAGGGAGAGATTTGAGGCCTGAGGAATTCTTCGGCTAAGTCTCGCATACTTAGGCGGCGACTGATTTTTTGGAGCAGACTGAGGCGAGCTTCGAGCTGGCCCAGATTCAGGTGCACAAGAGCTTCCTTTCGGAAGTTGATATCTCGAAGGGGTCCAGCTAGGCGACTACTCGCCCCAACTTCGGCATAAAACCACTTCAGAATCCAGTCGGTGTACCATCTTGCATTGATGGCCTTAGCGGGAAATCGAAGGGCGTACTCGTCCCGAAGCCTGAAGTTAATGCTTCCGAAGGCTACTACCATTTTTTCACCTCCGGGGCCTACGAAGGTCTTTGGCTGGCACGAAGCTCTGTGCAGTGCGGCGAAGATTTCCGCCCTCCCTTCGCAACCTTCGGCTCGCAACGCCCATTCGAAGATGGCGAGACGAGCTACAGCATTCGGAGAAAGTTGGGGGAGAGTGACGTGGAACAGATCCAATACCTCTGCCAAGAAGTCTACAGCCGGAAGGCCCAAACCGGCTTCGAAGAAGGCTTCAAAAACAACTACCTCTCCGGGCCTTGGCGAAGGAATAATCTCTTTCCCAGGTTTGCGAATCATCACCCCCGAACTAATTCTGCCTTCTACTGCCACAACAAGCGATTCCCTACTGCAGGTTGATGGTCCCAGTTGAAAAGACTGGTCCGTATACTTCGCCGATGCTGGGAAAAGATCTTGGGGATTTCCTCCCGTCTGCGCCATTGCCGCCGTTGAAGGATTGGGAGTCGTTGCCGCCAAGGTTGCAGTCGCCGCTGCTGCCGCAGCCTGCTGCCGAGCTAGGGCTGAAGGTGCACCAAAACCCTTGGTTTTCGCCATTGAAACTAATGGGTTGCTCTAGAAGAAGAATGGAGGCTAGAGCTCAAAGAATGGCTTGTTTGCAAGAAAGCGGTGGAAAGGTACTGAGGAAAGGTCTAGGCCTTCTATTTATAGCCCAGACTTTACATTTTTTACCGTTTATCCATGCCGTTTCGCATTCTTGCCCGTTACTTTTCTCCGAAATTAACGCATTGCGTAACTTCCGTTAGAAGAAAGAAGCCAACGGCTATTTCTTCTAAGTCTAAAAAGGCTTTCGAGCTTTCTGAGTTAGTTCTAAGATGGTTCGAAAGTAATTGTCTTAAAATTGATTCGAAGTTTGCATCTTCACGTAGTTCGGAGATGGTTTAAATCTGCTAACCCCTACGCATGATTATTTTTCTTGCGTATACTGCTCTCCTAACATTACAGATTTAGCGGAGAAGCGTATTGGAGGGGCTACTATTGGGAGAAAATATTACATCCTCAGGGTTATTGCAGTAACAAGACAAAAGCAGGCGATTTATTCAAGGGTTTCCAGATTGCATCTTTGGGGACACGTTGAGTCATGTTCGAAGTATGAAGACAGACCCTGGTTCAGAGTATATCTTCGAACATGGACTCTTCTAAGATCTTTTCTGCCAGCTAAGATGGAAGACTTATCTTCTTTCTCATTAGATTAGTCTTTTACCGTTTTAGCCCTTTTAAGGGTACCGAATAGTTTCCACTATGTCGGTTGTAATAGAGGGGTAAAAAGGTCTTTTCCTTAATGTTTGGGCCTATAAATACCCCCCATTTTACCCTGTAATAGGGACCGAATACAAGTTATTCAATACACACTTTCAAACTATTCTAAGCTATTATTCTTTCGGAGGCTTAGAACAGTTTGCTTCGCAAACACTTCGTTTGTTAGTTTCTATTCTTCAGAAACCTGTTAGCGTAATCTTTTACGCCAACAGAAGCTAAGTCCCAAGCCTGACGAAGTATTGACTTCGAACAGCTCGTGAATGAGAACACCTTCGCAAAGACTATCTAAGTATGTGAAGCTGACAGAGTGCAGAGTGTTCTGCGATGCTTAGAGACACAACACAAAAATGGAGCCGAAGTTCAAGCGAAGCCTTTAGGGATATCAGTTCAAAGCCTACCTCACGGAGCTGAGGAGCTTCGAACAGAGAAGGGGCTTTGCAAGAGAACAATCAGAAAAGTTACTCGGGACTGTCAACTTTGATCAAAAAGATGCGCAGTAGAAAGCAAAATGCTGGCACAGTGTACTGTTGCTACAGTGTAGTAGTACTACTTGCAACAGCAAGAACTAGTACTACTTGCGTGAAGAACACACGCAACAAAAGCTTACGAGGCCTCAAAATCCATGGAAAAACTTGCTGTGCGAGTGAAATGAAGCCATTAAAAACTCTGCAGTTGCTACACACGATTTGAGACTAGAAGCTTCACTGCCAGAATAAATTCAAGGCAATAAAGACAGGGGCCAAAATGCCTGGCAGCGCAAGCATGAACAGAAGAGAAGAGAGGCAAAGCAGGAGACAAAATGACCCAATAGATTGAAAAGTGAATTCTGGAAGGGTAGTCCAACCCTAGGGATTGGGGTCCTATTTATAGGCTGCCCAACACTAGGAATATTCCACAAGCCCCTTAGGGTTTTTTACAGACGCAGAAATAAAGGAAACGACTCTACTACCCTTAGGAATTTTTACAGACACGACTGACTGACTGTGGGCCTAGAGATACAGATGACTTATCCGGAAGCTAAGTTTTCGTAGCGACTACGGCTTCTCTTCTGGACAGTCGGATACAAGATCAACGGTTGTCAGTTTTACGCCGAAACTGACAAAGCCTCCACCGACTTTGCACTAGGTACCCGGATTTGGCCGGCCTAATTCCGCAGCTCTCTCAGCCCGGCAATCACTCACCGCCCGTGTACCTGAGTCAATCCTGGTCAACAGCCCAGTGGGTCTTCTGTTGCTCCTAGCCCATATACCCGGATTGGGCCAGCCCGACTTCGTAGCCTCCTTTGCCCGACAGTCGCTTGCTGCCCGTGTACCTAAGTCACACGCGGCCCATGAAACAGCAGATCTTCTCTCTTCTTTTGTCCTCTTTGACTATCATTGACAATGACTCATCACTTTTGGAGCCATGAGGCCCACGCTATTCAGCATGGCTCCTCAATCTCCCCCTTGATGAGTGCATTGTCAACACTCCTCTTCTTCAGCTCTTCAGCACCTGCGAACAAATGTGGAAACACGAAAACAAAGCACAAGAAAAACAAAGAAGAAAAAAATATAAGGTAAAAGTTTAACCCTAATGACCAAAAGTCAAACAAGGGCAAGAAGCGGTCATTATGGTTAACCAAAGGTAAAAGCTCAAACACGAGTGCAAACTTAGGAAATTTAACAAGGATATCAAAAGAGTAAGCGAGAAATAAAACTCCCCCTCATACTCTTATCAAAACATTCTCCCCCTTGTTGACAAGTGAACTCATCAAGCACTCGAAAAAAAAGAGACAGACTCCACCTGAAATGCAACTCCCCCTCAAAATATGCGATGAATGCAACTGGGGTGCAAGTGGAGTGAATAAAGCATGCTTCTCAGATATGATTGACTGCAATTACAAAATCTAATAGATACAACAAAAGACATACTGCCTGAGATACATGGCATGATCAGTGCAACAGATGATATCTAAAGAAAGTCATTAGCACGCATTATCAATTTTTGCAAACAAAAAGCATCACCACATTTTCTAGTTGACAAGCAAGGTAAAGCATGAGATGCAAAATCTAACTGATATCTACCAAGATAAGCATTGTCCAAAAAAAAGTGCTTCAGCAAACTTGTTATGTTTTCAATGTTCATGTTTTTCTTTTTCCTTTTTCATTTTTGCCAGGGGTTATTTGCATGTCAAACCTTATGCTTACCGACCAAGTCAAGCCTAGGCCAGAACGGGACCATCAGAAGCTTAAGACATTGGTCCTGGCATACCCTACACTGTCCTAGTTCGTACCAAAGTGCTATGGTACGCAGTCCAGAACAATGCAATGCGACAAAACAAACCCACCTGGATCTTTTCAAGTTTATGCATAAAAAAGGCATGGAATTTTCATTTTTCTTGATTTTTCATCATTTTTATAGCACTTATCCATGTTTTAAAGCAGAAAGATGTCCAAGTTGCATATTTGCATCTAAGTCAGGAACTAGCTACAAGGCATGTAACAGATAGCAAGAGCACTTAGCCTACACATGCTAGTTACCAGAGGCAATGGTGATCATTTTTCAAATTTAAATCATAAAAGCCATGCATATGACAGATATCAGACATATCAAGTGAACTGAAGCAAAGCCTGATCATCGACAAGTAATCAAAAGCATGTACCAGCTAGAATGAGTAAAGCATGTCAATCATATAACCGAAGCAGCTCTAAAGTGTGATATGTGAATATGCAAAGTATGAACACACACAAAAAGACTCAAGAAAAGAGTAAAGAAGAAAGAAAACTGACGCAAAATATCCTAGAAAGGATACACAACACCCAAATCCCCTCGTAAACGCTCAAATGTAGACTGATCTAGGGGTTTGGTAAAAATATCAGCCAACTGATGATGGGTATCACCATGAACAACGTCAATGACACCTTTCTCATATTGATCCCTCAGAAAGTGAAAGCGCACATCAATATGTTTGGTTTTTGAATGGAGACATGGGTTTTTCCCTACACTAATAGCACTAGTGCTGTCGCAAAACAATGGAACCCTGGTAGGAAAGAACAACCCAAGATCTCGTAGAGTGGAAACCATCCAAATCAACTGTGAGCAGCAGCTAGCAGCAGCTACATACTCAGCCTCTGTGGTCGAAAGAGCAACTCCAGATTGCTTTCGAGAAGACCAAGAGACAAGAGAAGAGCCAAGAAACTGGCAAGTACCGGAAGTCGACTTGCGATCCAAATGGCACCCACCAAAGTCAGCGTCCGAAAAGCCAGATAAATCAAGAGATGATGATGCCGAATAATAAAGACCAAGATCAGGCGCATAAGTGAGATACCTGAAGATGCGCTTGACAGACTACCGATGAGACGCGCATGGTGAAGACTGGAAGCGCGCGCACAGTCCCACAGCGAACTATATGTCTGGCCTCGTCGCCGTCAAGTACAGCAGCGAACCGATCATCCCTCGAAATTCTCTCTCGTTGACATTGACGCCGCTCTCGTCCTTGTCCAGACCCCAGATGTGCCCATCGGAGTCATCTGCGGCTTCAACTCCCCACCAAAGTCAAATTTCATAAGCATATCGCGAGTGTACTTACCTTGGTGTATGAAGGTGCCGTCCTTGGTCTGCCTGATCTGGAGCCCTAAGAAGTACTTAAGCTCACCCATGAGGCTCATCTCAAACTCACTGTGCATCCGCTCAGAAAACTTGGACACAAGAGAATCAGTAGTACCGCCAAAGATAATATCGTCCACGTAAATCTGAGCAACCAAGAAATCAGAAGCAACTCTGAACAAAAAGAGAGTCTTATCCACTGAACCCATCACAAAGCCTTTCCCCAACAAAAATTGCTTCAACCGGTCATACCAAGCCCTGGGTGCTTGCTTCAACCAGTATAAAGCCTTTTGCAATTTAAAAACATGTCGAGGAAACTTAGGGTTCTCAAAACCGGGGGGCTGCCTAACATAAACTTCCTCCTCTATGAACCTGTTCAGAAAAGCACTCTTAACGTCCATTTGAAAAAGCTTAACACCCTTTGAAGAGGCAAAAGCTAACAGAATGCGAATGGACTCAAGACGGGCAACCGGGGCAAAAGTTTCTTCAAAATCAATACCCTCTTTCTAGCAAAAACCCTAGGCAACTAATCGAGCCTTGTTGCGCACCACAACCCCATCTTCACCTTGTTTGTTTTTGAACACCCACTTGGTGCCTATGGGGTTGCATCCTGGTGGCGGCTCAACTAGTGTCCAAACTCGATTGCGGACAAAGTTCTCAAGCTCTTCTTGCATGGCATTAATCCAATTAGAATCAGAAAGAGCATGAGAAACATCTCTGGGCTCAAAAGATGCAACAAACGCAGATTCAGCCAACACAGCAAGAGATGTAGAAGAACGCAAAGTTCTTTCAGTCAAATCACCTATGATGAGCTCTGAGGGATGGTCACGCTGAACTGCTCGGGTTCCCTGGTGATCTGAAGTCACCTCACCGGAGTCAGCAGCTGGCACCTCTTGACTCGACTAAGGGGGTTCGATCGTAGTGGAAGAAGTGATCAGAGGTCCACCCTCATCCTCAGTCGAAGTCTCAGAAGGTGTTGGCTCTGCAGGGAGTGCAGAAGGCCCACCCTCATCAGCAGCTGGAGTATCATCATCTTCCTCGAAGATGGACTCTCCGAGCTCATCATCACCAGAAGGCTCAAAAGAAGGAGTTAAAGAAGGCAAGGACTCATCAAATGAAACCTCACAAGTCTCGACAAGCAGCTGGGATTCGAGGTTCCAAACACGGAATCCTCGAGAATGCAAAGCGTATCAAGGAAAAACACCATCCCAGCAACGAGACTCAAACTTGTCCAAATGCCCACCCTTCTTGAGCATAAAGCACTTTCAGCAAAACGCTCGCAAGTGGCTCACCTTGGGCTGTCTGCCAAACCGCAATTCATATGAAGTCTTACCAAGGTAAGCTCTAAGAATGATGTGGTTGGCCAGATAGCAAGCCGTGTTCATGACTTCAGCCCAAAAACGCCTAGGAGTCCTGTGCTCATCGAGCATCGTCCTGGCCATCTCGACTAGCATGCAGTTCTTTCGTTCCACAACGTCGTTCAGTGGGGGAGTGTAAGGAGAAGAAAACTGATGGTCCAGACCCTGATCACTACAGAAGCTGACGAACTGAGAATTCTTGAACTCAGAGCCGTTGTCGGAGAGAATTGCTCGCATCCGACCATTGTTCTCATTATTCATCTTCAAAATCAGGTCATGAACAAACTGAAACGTTTCATCCTTAGACTCCAAAAAGAAAACCCACGAGAATCGAGAAAACTCATCAACAATGACAAGTGTGTACCACTTCCCACAGACTGAACGTACCCGAGCTGGACCAACAGTGTCCAAGTGTAAAAGCTCGCCTGGATACGAAGTCATCACCTGAGTCACAGGTGAGTGAGAAGCGACAACCATTTTCCCATGACGACAGGGATGACAACCTAGATCCTTCTCCATCTTAAGCTTGGGCAATCCTCGGATGAGGTCCATAGAGCTTAACCTGACTAGCAGATCAAAACTCAGATGACCTAACCTCCTATGCCACTTCCATAGCTCAGAGGAGGATCCAGCAATCAAACAGCGAGAAGAGCCAAAAGAACTAGAGAAGTCAATTCTAAAAACATTATCGAATGGTAAAATCTGGCAAATCAAAGACCCTATAGAATCAACCACAGAAGAATTACCCTTCTTAAAACGCACTTCCAAACCATCCTCAAGAAGTTGCGAAACAGAAATCAAATTGAAGTTCAAATTCTTAACCAAAGCAACATTCTTCAGAGAGAAATGATCTGAAATGCGAATAGAGCCTATGCCACTTACTTTCCCTTGACCACTGTTCCCGAATGTGATGTACTCTTTGGAGCTCGGGGGAGTGAGTTGGGAGAACCATCTGCGATGTCCCGTCATGTGGTGAGAGCATCCTGTTGGGGGAATATATTTCCCTGTACAGGGGCCAAATGACGTCAGCCCCAAGCAGCCTTCGGCCCGGAGCCCGACGCTGCCGAGGCCTGTTTCCACTACGAAGAAGCTGTTCCCAAACCTCAAGTTCGTTACGGAGCTAGTCTCCGGACCCTCCTCAGCCGGTTCAAAGGCCCCGCGTCGGAGGCCACCCTCCGGGTGAGGGGCGCCAGAGGCCGCCCTCCGGAGGCCGCCCTCCGGGAGCCCAGTTCGGAGGCCGCCCTCCGGAGCCCAGTCCGGAGGCCACCCTCTGGATTCCAGTCCGGAGGCCACCCTCCCAGAGCCCAGTCCGGAGGCCGCCCTCCAGAGCCCAGTCCGGAGGCCGCCCTCCGAGAGCCCAGTTCGGAGGCCGCCCTCCGGAGCCCAGTCCGGAGGCCGCCCCCCGGAAGCCCCTGTTCGGGAGTCGCGCTGGAGGCCGCCCTCCGGGAGCCCAGTTCGGAGGCCAGTTCGAGGTCAAGGCTCCGAGACCCCAATTCGGAGCCTTGTCCGGAGCATGCCTCGAAGCCCTCTCCGGGGTGCACTTCGAAGCCTTCCCCCTAGCCTCCACCTTTGGCGTGTCGTTTAGCTCATCAAAGCCTAGCATAGCCTGACACGTCTATAAGGCTGTAAAGCACTTTTGTACCATAGCTAGCTCCTTTTCCCCTCTCTGCCCCTATGAGCCTAGGGCTCATAGGGGGCATCCCAGTCTTTTCCTTTGGCCTGCGTGCCTATAAAAGCAGGGCCAAGCCCTTGTAACAAGGACACACGCTCCAGGGGGCCATGAGACCCTGGGGTTATTCTCTCCACATCAAGGCACACCATGCCAAATCCACTACAACTGGATGTAGGGCTATTATCCCCTAGGGGAGGCCCGAACCAGTATAAACCCTATCTCTCCCTGTGAGAACCCATCGAGGTTCATTCTCTACATCATACTCCACCACAGAAAAACCTGCTGGAACTAACGCAATTGTTCCAACAGTTGGCGTCGTCCATGGGGACCTTAGTCCTAGAAGCTAAGTTCTATACCACTGTCTGCAACTCGAAGTACGCCTGAGGGGGGAGCTTCGAAGCTTTCTTGCTTCCCGCACACTCCGGTAAGGGGCTTCGGGTGCAGCTCGAAGGCCATCTTCGCCTTCCTCCACCCTTCACATACCGGGGCTCACCCTCCAGCAAGGGGCTCCGCTCCACATGTCGGAGGACGTCGAAGCCCCAGGGGCTACAAGGTCAACCTTCAGCCACTTTGCGAGGTACGTCCGCTATCCGAAGTATCACTTCGGTGTACCACTTCGCAATCATCTCGGTATTTATCCGAAGCCCTGCTTCGCTTTAAAATTCGAAGCCTAGCTTCGCCTTTGCAGCAAGTTTTTGTCCCATCTTACTTAAAATTCGAAGCCTTGCTTCACCTTGTTCAAAATTCGAAGCCCTGCTTCGCCTTATAAAATCCGGAGCATCCCTCCGAAGGCTACACAGTGCCTCTAGGCCCGTAGCAAGTCCGGAGCACCCCTCCGAAGGCTACACAGCGCCTCCAGGCCCGTAGCAAATCTGGAGCATCCCTCCGAAGGCTACACAGCGCCTCCGGGCCCGTAGCAAATCCGGAGCATCATTCCGAAGGCTACACAGCGCCTCCGGGCCCGTAGCAGATCCGGAGCATCCCTCCGAAGGCTACACAGCGCCTCCGGGCCCGTAGCAAATCCAGAGCATCCCTCTGAAGGCTACACAGCGCCTCCGGGCCCGTAGCAGCAACAAGGACTCCGGGCCACTGGCCCGATGCGTCCAGGGATTTTGGGTTCCGCACCCGAAGCATCCCAGGGTCGAAGGTGACCCAGAGTCGAAGGTGGCTCACAGTCGAAGGTGGCTCACATTATCACAGGTTCAGTGAATCCACACCAAATATCCCTCTCATTATAGGACCAAGCCGAAGCCATGCTTCATTATCCAAACACGCCCTGAAACTCTGCTTCGCGTGTTAATATAATATGCGCCTAAGCGTCTCGAAATCATACTTCGCTGAAATCTAAGTGCGTCTCACAGCCTCGCTCACGCACAATGTCCAAATCTCAGCATGCCAAAGCATGCTTCGCTCAATTTGGTTGCGCAAAAGCCTTGCTTCGCACCAAATTAAAGCATTCGAAGCCCAAAAGAGGCCTTCATTCAAATAAAATTTCATGCGTCGAAGCCGCCGAAAAGGCGCACCCTTCGCATCTTTTATTTTTTGCCCGCACCAGCAACGGCTAAATCCCTAGCTGCCACGAGCAAAGGGGGGAAGCATGTATGCGAGGTGTGCGAATGTAATGCGCAGTACGAACGTGACAAAGCTAAAATGTTCGAAGCCAAACAATGTGAAGCATACAAACGAAGTATGCAATTATTCATTATACGGCAATTGAGAAGTGCGTTACAAACATGCTTCGTAAGCTAAACTACGAGTAGTCTGTGTCTAAGCCTAAGAAGAACCGAGTGCGAGGCCCCAACCCTCGCTTACCTCTCCTTCGGCTGGGGCCCCCTCGGCTGGACGTAGCCTCGTCGGAGCCCGCTCTCCCTCGACCGGCCCGTCCAGGCTCCGAAGCTCGCAGACCTCGTCTTCCACTTTGCAGGTCCCTCCAAGTTAGCGAAGCAGGCGGTGCCGTATCGAAGGCAGAGAAGTCTAAGGCTCCGTCACCTCCTAAGGCCGTCCGCGAAGGTAAAAACAAAGGATTATGAAGGGACTCCGTCTTCACAGCGGCTAGCAAGTCCTGAGCTACTTCGGAGTTGGCTTCACCGCTAGGCCCCCTCGGAAGTTTAAATCGAGGAGGGCCTTCGGACCTAGCTACTTCGAGGACCGCCCACAACTGTCGAAGTTCTTCGCAGTCCTCGAGTACTTCGAGGTCTACACTCGGAGGCCGAGCCTGGGCAGGTATAAAAAAACCCCCGCATTCATATTAATAAGCTGATAAGTTTTTACAAGCCTACAGCTAAGTATTACAAGGAAGCCTAAGGAGATCTACACCTTCGGAGGCGGAGGCATCGAGGTCGAAGGCTTGTCCGGCGCAGCAGGTCTCTTGGATCGGTGGTGCCGAAGGGCCTTCTGGAGATCGAGGACTACTTCGCAGCCTTGTTCCTTCCAAGGCTCCTGCAGCCGCCGCCAGGCTCCGCGGACATCGGCCGGAGGCGTCACCAAGTGTTGACCCCCAAATGCCACTTGAGTCACGGAGGTTGCAGCACGGAGGTGGTCACACCCCGCATCAAAAATTATCTGCAGCACCCCTTGGCCCGCAACTCGACCGGCCATTAGAGCGAAGCCCTTCAGCGCTTCCTCCGCCATCGAAGCCACAGTCTTCAAGAAGTCGGCGCGGTCCCCAATCGGGTCCTGGTCGCCAAAGTCCGGAGCCCGACACTCGGTCCCTATTAGCTCGAGGACCTCGGTCAGGCTCTGGGTGGCTTCGCCAAGATTATCCACGACGAAGCATCCAAGATCCTGAGCCCGTTGGCGGAGCTCCGCATTCTCCTTCGCCTGCCGGGCCCCAACGTCCTTCGAAGCCTTGAGCTCCGCGCGGAGCCAGCCCATCTCAAAGCCAAAGCTTCTTTAGCCTTATCGGCTTCAGCCCTCGCCGCCTCCGCCGCGTCGGCCGAAGCCTCGGCCCGCCTTCGTTTCTCGGCTTCCACCAAGACTTCGCGGTGAAGGGCCTCTTCTCCTCTGCGAGGCGCTCCATCTGCTTGTCCGCAGAAGTCGAAGCTGCTGTGTTCAGTGCGAAGGCCTGAAGGGATTCAAGAAGTCATAAGCACTAACCAAACACTAAAACACAGTTCGAAGATGCAACGGGCTCCGCTCACCCGCACGAGGGTCTCGTTCGTGCTAATGAAAAGCTCCGTGGGGTTCAAGCGGCTAAGTTGGGCCACCAAGTCCCCTGCCTCCGCAGAAGCACAAGCCTCACGGAAGCCGTCAATTGCCACCTCTGTCATGCCCCCCTTCGGCTTGAAGGGGTGAACCATTGCCACGGTCGCCTGCGCGGGCTTCGGCATGGCGGGGCTCAAGCCCACCACATCGACATCCTCGTCGCTCTGAGGGTCCTCCACGCCACGTCCTCCGTTGCCTCCGTCTTCGGACGAAGTACTCTCGGACTCCGAATCACTTCTGCTGCCGCTGCTGCTGCCGCTGCTTCCCAAAGTTTCCGTAGGCTTCGCCTCGATGGGCTTCGGTCCGACTTCGCCTGCCGGCTCCGCCACGACGGGCCTCGCATCGGCTTCCTCCTTTGCAGAAAAGCCAAGTCAAGATCCCCATATTAAAGAGAAGCATGGTTAAAGTGTTTACCTTCGTCATAAATGACTTCGAAGGAAGGAGGGGCTATGTGGGCCCTCCAATCCCGTCGCCGCGAAGCCGGCGCATCAGCCTTCGCGCCCGAAGTTGTTGCCGCCAGAGCATCCGCGGCCCTCTTGGCGGCGGGTGTAGATGCGGCGGCCTCCACCACCGAAGGCTTCGCCGCCGAGGGCTTCGCTGCCTTCTTTGGGATCGAAGCAGCTGCAGCCTTCGTCGCGACCTCTCCCGGGTTGGCAACTTCGGCCGTGAGGACCTCCGGCCGTAGCCCCGAAGCTTCTGGCGCATCGTCATCCCCCTTCTTCCTCTTGGCTCCGGCCGACGAGGTAGTGAGGTGGGCGAAGTCTGGCAGCGCAGGGGGCCCCTCAAGGTCAAGCGCGGTCCACACCCTGTTCCAGCGCTCCCAGGACCCCACCAGCGCGAGGCGTTGGGCCTGCTCCTCAGGGGTTGGAGGCCCAACGACCCGCTCCGCCGCCGCGATGGCCTCCTCCGGAGCCCTCATTGCGAGGTGGGCTTCACGAAAGGTTTAAAGTCAGAAGTGAAAATCTACGATGTACAAGAGGCAAAGAGATTGCGATGCCTTACAGAAGCGTTCGAAGGCCAACTCACTGAGTCCCCCTTGGCCCGAAGCCTGAAAGAGGCCCTCCGGCCAGGAACGCGCGAGGGGGCTGAGCCGGAGCGTGATGAACTCCTCCGCGAGGTCCCTCATGCTCATCTTCACCGCCACCCTCCGGAGCAGCAAGATCCTCGAGTCAAGGGTATCCTCGCTAGTCTTCACCACCCCCTGGCGTCAGTAAGAGATGAAGGCGTTGGTACTCCGAAGGGGGGAGTTCACGCCGACGGAGGCGTAGAACCACTCCTGGTCCCACTTCGAGTACCACTTGTTGTTTACGGCCCTCGCCGGGAAGGCGTCTTGGAACTCTTTCCGAAGCTGGAAGTTGGCACTTCCGAAGGCCAGCACCCTCTTGACGTGGTCTGACCCCTCCCTCGGCTTCAATTGGTAATTGGCGTCGTGGAGGGCGATGAAGACATCCGCGCAGCCCTCGCAGCCCTCGGCCCGCATGGCCCATTCGAAGACAGCTAACCTCGCCACTGCATTGGGCGAAAGCTGAGGGAGCTCGAGGTTGTAAGCCTTGAGGACTTCGCTCAGCATCCCCACTGCAGGCAGTCCGAGGCCGGCTTCGAAGAAGGCCTCGAACACCACCACCTCGTCAGCACGAGGCCTCGGCTCGGCCTCCGACATCTCCGGGACTCGAAGCTAGATCTTCGTCGCGATCCTTCCTTCGCAGGCTCTCTGGACCGACTCCTCCGTAGAGATCGAGGCCCTCATCTCCAAGGTCTGCTCAAATTTGTCGGAAGGTGTCCGAAGGTCCCTCGGCCCCAGCCGCCTAGGCGCAGTCTTCGCTGCCGCAGCCTGCACTTGAGCGGAGCCCGAGCTCGAGCCCAAGGCCAAAGGCTTCGCCACTGCCTTCTTCGGCATGTTGGTGGGACTTCGCCGCGAGGGGCTAAAGTCAGCGAAGGGCTGAAGCCAGCGAAGCTAAGACGAAGAAGAGAACGAAGGTTGTAAGGCAACAAGAAGGAAGCAAATGAGAGCGTGCCGAAGCTGCACGTGGTAAACCCCTATTTATAGGCGCGGTAAGAATTCCAACCGTCGTGGGCCGGACCCGCTGCCGCGTGGGCCTCCAGCGAAGGCGAAGCGGCCCAAAGCAAGGTAACGGTAATTTTTCTAACTGTTGCGGAGCCGTTCGGCTCCCCGAGGTCGTTCTGACAACTAACGCAGGCATTTATTACCCCCGGGTATCGAGGTCACCTTCGGTCCAAGCTCCGAAGGCATGTTTTCTCTGAAGTTGTGTTTTTCAGGTCATTTGTCCTAAGGGCGCGTGCACCCCTTCGTCCCGAAGGCCTACACGTGAGGGGCTATTGTTGGGAGAATATATTTCCCTGTACAGGGGCCAAATGACGTCAGCCTCAGGCAGCCTTCGGCCCGGAGCCCGACGCTGCCGAGGCCTGTTTCCACTATGAAGAAGCTGTTCCCAAACCTCAAGTTCATGACGGAGCTAGTCTCCGGACCCTCCTCAGCCGGTTCAAAGGCCCCGCGCCGGAGGCCACCCTCCGGGTGAGGGGCGCCGGAGGCCGCCATCCGGAGGCCGCCCTCCGGGAGCCCAGTTCGGAGGCCGCCCTCCGGAGCCCAGTTCGGAGGCCGCCCTCCGGAGCCCAGTCCGGAGGCCGCCCTCCGGGAGCCCAGTTCGTAGGCCTCCCTCTGGAGCCCAGTCCGGAGGCCGCCCTCCGGGACCCCAGTTCGGAGGCCGCCCTCCAGAGCCAAGTCCGGAGGCCGCCCTCCGGGAGCCTAGTCCAGAGGCCGCCCCCCGGAAGCCCCTGTTCGGGAGTCGCGCTGGAGGCCGCCCTCCGGGAGCCCAGTTCAGAGGCCAGTTCGAGGTCAAGGCTCCGAGACCCCAGTTTGGAGCCTTGTCCGGAGCATGCCTCGAAGCCCTCTCCGGGGTGCACTTCGAAGCCTTCCCCCTAGCCTCCACCTTTGGCGTGTCGTTTAGCTGGTCAAAGCCTAGCATAGCCTGACACGTCTGTAAGGCTGTAAAGCACTTTTGTACCGTAGCTAGCTCCTTTTCCCCTCTCTGCCCCTATGAGCCTAGGGCTCATAGGGGGCATCCCAGTCTTTTCCTTTGGCCTGCGTGCCTATAAAAGCAGGGCCAAGCCCTTGTAACAAGGACACACGCTCCAGGGGGCCATGAGACCCTGGGGTTATTCTCTCCACATCAAGGCACACCATGCCAAATCCACTACAATTGGACGTAGGGCTATTATCCCCTAGGGGAGGCCCGAACCAGTATAAACCCTATCTCTCCCTGTGAGAACCCATCGAGGTTCATTCTCCACATCATACTCCAGCATAGAAAAACCTGCTGGAACTAACGCAATTGTTCCAACACATCCTGAGTCCATAATCCAAACGTCCTCCAGTCCCCGATCCTGCACAATCAGTGGCTGTAAGTGGGAGCAAATGGTTCGGCACCAGGTTTAGCAAAAGATCTAAACCAGTGTCGAGCCATCTGCTCAAAAGATGGAAAGCAAAAACCATCAAAAGAGTTTGGACCAAAACGCGGCTCAAAGCGCGGTCCTCAGTTCTGCCTAAACCTGCGACCACGAGGTCCAGGACCGTAGCTAACACGGTCTGGAACTCTGCCGAAACGGACACCACCCACTCGAGCACGGGCAAGATAGTCGTCTCCTCTACCACCACCTACACGATGCGGCCTGGCCTCCAGCCTCTCCCCGTGTCGAGGAACACGCAGTCTACCACCCTGCTGGTAGAACTGCTCCTGATCACCACGATCTCTCTCTGCTCTCTCAACCCGCTTCCTCCTGAAGCAAAACTCCGCAAGATGCCCGTCTCTCTGATAGTACTCACAATGATAGGTGGGCTTCTTAGGGTGTGGTTGAGGCTTGGGATGTTTGGGCTTGGTGGTGTTAGGTGTAATCTTCTTGGGTTGAGAAGGTCCAGGAAGAGAGTCTAGAGAAGAGTGGAGGTGTTTGGGCTTAGGAACCCAGATAGGCTTCTTCGGTGGAGCTTTGGGTTGTTCATGAATTACTCCATCCTTGGGCTGACAAGCCTGGGAAGACTCAGTGGAGTGAGTCTTGGGATACCTCTGCTCTGGAGTCATTTTGCTCCACTCCACTACCCGGCTAATGGCACTCTCAAAGTCAGCCTTGGTGTAGGTATAGCCTACTCCAAACCCATCCTGCCTCTTGAACTGCTGGATCATCATTCCGAGATGAGGCTCTCTAGCACTGATCCAACTCAAGATGGAACAGAGGTAAAAGTTCTCATTCTGAGAATCTGCTAACTCCTCTCTCAAGGAAGCTAGAACCTCCACTTGAGACAAGCAGGTCTCACACTCACTCCCTACTTGAACAGACTTCTCGGCTTTCAGCTTAATCAATTCCATTCTAAGAGACAGGCAGTTCTCACATACAGTGGGTGGAACTGACAGTGTATCAAGCTCTGGCCTAGTCTGTGCAAGCTCAGCTCTCAACCTCTCCAAATCACCCAACTGTTCATCGCCCTTGGATTTCAGCTCAGCTAAGACAACTAGATGAGATGGGCAATCAACACAGGGTGCGACGACAGTGGCTTGAGCATCTTTCAGCTCCAACTCAGTGCTTTCAAGCTCAGTGGCCAAAGCGTCCTTCTCATCAACCCTTTCTGTGTACCTGCACTTCAGAGTCGACAGGTCACACAGAAGCACCTCACACTTCGGGCACTCACTGCTATCACCCAAGCAAGGGGAAGAAGATAGACTCTCAATTCTGCCGTTGGCTACGGCAAGCTCACTCTCTAACTCATCTATCATCTTCTTGGCCCCCCTAAGCAGTTTTTCCCGATATTTTAACTCCTGACGATTACTCTCAAGTAAATCAACGATTTTGCGCTCATAGGATGATACCTTTTCGTTGTCGTCGTCGTCGGAGTCATCGGAAGAGCTCTTTTCTTCCTTATCCCCAAGATCCATTGAACAGAAGCTCTTGCGGGATCTTCGGCGCTGGTGAGTGGGGCTCTTCGGCTTGTCCCCGAAAGCCATGAAGCAGAGGCCCGCCGGATCGTCCTTGTCCTTCCCCTTCTTGATGGCGATCTCCTCATCGCTTGAGCTCGATGAAGAGGAAGAAGACGTGGACCGCTTGGAGTAGCTCTTCTCCATCTCGGCGAAGAAGGCCTTGTCGCGCTTCTTGTTTTCCTCGCCGGTAGTCCTTCAGGGCCTTCTTGAAGAATCTGGTCTTCGGCATGCCCTTGTTGAAGGAAGAGCTGTCATGCTTGCCGGAGTCATGGAAGCCACCACCGGTGCTCTTCTTGTGTCCCATTCGCTTGGGGCAGTCGGCGATGAAGTGTCCCAGATTTTGTGCTGTATCTTTTGAACATTCTCTTGTCATAGGCACGACGCACCCGGTTGTTAAAAAGACACAAATCATCATCTCCCAACAACTCAAGCTGGTCCTCAGTGATAGACAACAAGGAGAAACCAACACAGCTCACAGTAGAGGGATCAACAGAAGGTGTAGCAAGGGCCAGGGATTTTGATCCAGAACCAGTGAGATTTGATCTCAGCTGGATATCTACCTCGCTGGCCTTCAGCTTGCTAAACAACTCAGAAATGGTCAAGGTATCGTAAGAAGTGCTCTCAACGATAGAGGATACCTTGATCTCCCAGATCTTTGGGTCCAAGGTATGGAGAACCTTGAGCGCCTGCTCATGATGTGAGACTAACTGAGCACCCTTAGCCTTGTTGTCCCGAAGCTTATTTATGATCGACTGAAAACGATCAAACAAAGCCTCAACAGATTCACCCGACTTCTGTGTGAAATTCTCATATTCACGCCGGTAGGTCTGATAGAGCCGAGCCTTGACCTGTGCTGTTCCCTCATGGTGTGCCTTGAGGGTAGCCCAGATCTCTCTCGCAGTCGAGAGATTGCTGACACGCTCAAATTCAGTGGGACCTAAACCAGAGAAAAGAATGTTCATAGCCTTACTATTGCTCAGATGCTGAGCAATGATACCAGCAGTACCCTGCTCAGCGACTGGCAAAATGACAAACGTGGTGTGAACGCAAATGTCCCAAATGTCTGAACCTTGGCTCATGAGATAGGCTCGCATGCGAGTCTTCCAATAGTTATAGCCATAGGCTTCCAAGGACGGGACCTTGCCTGGAGACGTCATGGTCACTACTGGGGTTTAGAACCGGCTAAGGTATGGAAAAACCCTAACCTTGCTCGGATACCACTTGTAGGACCGAAAGTAGCGACCAGAGGGGGGTGAATCGGCGCCTTAAAAATTCTTTCGAATATATGGCCTGTTCCCAACACCCAACGCACCTAAAAAGACTAAGCAACAGAAAATGAACAGATAGCCTAAGTCTAAAGGTATCTAGCCTAGAATCAACTGATGTTAAACAGAGAGCTACCAAAGCAATGCAACTAAGCAGATAAACATAATATGTCAGGCCAAAACTTCTCAATGAAATGATCTAACTATATGTAAAGTGAGATGAGAAGTTACTGTTCAGATTTGTCTCCTGTTCGAAACATGTCGAAGCCTGCTTCGCTGGTCGAAGCCTGCTTCGGAGGTTGGTGACGAAGCCTACTTCGGAGGTCAGTTGCGAAGCCTGTCGAAAATGCCGAAGGTGTTTTGGTCTAGCCTAGTTCGAAGTGGCAGGGAGCGAAGTATGCTTCGGAGCGAAGTATGACAAAGTCGGAGCCTGCTTTGAAGTGTGTACTTCGAAAGCCAGGCTTCGAACACAGCTTCGAACCGAGTGCTTCGAACCCAAACCTTCGAACAGAAAGCTTCGAACTCAACACACAGACGAACAACCTTCGAACAAAGAAGCGAAGCCTGTAACACGATAGAGAAACCAAATTCGAAGCCTACACTCTACCTTCGAAAGGAGAAACGAAGGCTGACACTTGACACAGAAACCAAAACGAAGTGTATCAGTGAGATTAGCTTCGAAGCTAACTCCGAAGCCTGACGAAGTATTGACTTCGAACAGCTCGTGAATGAGAACACCTTCGCAAAGACTATCTAAGTATGTGAAGCTGACAGACTGCAGAGTGTTCTGCGAAGCTTAGAGAAACAGCACAAAAATGGAGCCGAAGTTCAAGCGAAGCCTTCAGGGATATCAGTTCGAAGCCTACCTCACGGAGCTGAGGAGCTTCGAACAGAGAAGGGGCTTTGCAAGAGAAAAATCAGAAAAGTTACTCGGGACTGTCAACTTCGATCAAAAAGCTGCGCAGTAGAAAGCAAAAAGCTGGCACAGTGTACTGTTGCTACAGTGTAGTAGTACTACTTGCAACAGCAAGAACTAGTACTACTTGCGTGAAGAACACACGCAACAGAAGCTTACGAGGCCTCAAAATCCATGGAAAAACTTGTTGTGCGAGTGAAATGAAGCCATTAAAAACTCTGCAGTTGCTGCACACGATTTGAGACTAGAAGCTTCACTGCCAGAATAAATGCAAGGCAATAAAAACAGGGGCAAAAATGCCTGGCGGCGCAAGCATGAACAGAAGAGAAGAGAGGCAAAGCAGGAGACAAAATGACCCAATAGATTGAAAAGTGAATTCTGGAAGGGTAGTCCAACCCTAGGGATTGGGGTCCTATTTATAGGCTACCCAACACTAGGAATATTTCACCAGCGCCTTAGGGTTTTTTACAGACGCAGAAATAAAGGAAAAGACTCTACTGCCCTTAGGAATTTTTACAGACACGACTGACTGACTGTGGGCCTAGAGATACAGATGACTTATCCGGAAGCAAAGTTTTCGTAGCGACTACGGCTTCTCTTCTAGACAGTCAGATACAAGATCAACGGTTGTCAGTTTTGCGCCGAAACTGACAAAGCCTCCACCGACTTTGCACCAGGTACCCGGATTGGTCCGGCCTGATTCCGTAGCTCTGTCAGCCCGGCAATCACTCACGGCCCGTGTACCTGAGTCAATCTGGTCAACAGCCTAGTGGGTCTTCTGCTGCTCCTAGCCCATATACCCGGATTGGGCCAGCCTGACTTCGCAGCCTCCTCTGCCCGACAGTCGCTTGCTGCCCGTGTACCTGAGTCACACGCGGCACATGAAACAGCAGATCTTCTCTCTTCTTCTGTCCTCTTTGACTATCGTTGACAATGACTCATCACTTTTGGAGCCACGAGGCCCACGCTATTTAGCATGGCTCCTCAGCCGGCGCGTGGAAGGAGCTAGACCGACGGGACTTTAATGCAACTCCTGTGTGCCCAGCGCATGGGGGAATGCGAATACGCAGGGCATTGAATGGTCTCGGCATCGGCACGCGCGCATAAATACTCCTTTCTAGCTACATCTTGCCTCCTTCTCCCACTCTGCCAACTACGCTCACACCTGCACCCGACTGTTGTCTTCATTGTGTTGGCTTTCACCCGCCTCCTTTCTGTCGTTGCCCTCAAGAATGTTGGGGAGAAGTGCCACCACGACAATGGTCGACCCCCGATTCCTGCAATGCCATGTGGCTGCCGCAGCAGCGGTGGCGATGGCTCCTAGCTCGATAGAAACCCATGATCCCCGAGAGCTCCGGCCGGCATCGTAAAGATTCCGGGAACATACTCTGAAGATGGAGAAGTCGGCGTGCACGATCAAGTCCATCGTGCTAGCGACCCGGCACTACCTTGGCCCCATCATAGATGTCGGGAAGCCAGGCCTGGAGACTATCCCCGAATCGCGTGAGGGGGAGGTCATCGTCTTTGAGGCATTCTTTGACGCCGGGCTAGGATTCCCAGCATCGGAGCTCCTGGCAGGGGTCCTTGATGCCTTCCACCTCGAGCTGCCTCAGTTGTACCTGAACACCGTGGCCTGTCTATCTATCATCGAGTGGGCCATGCGGGTGGAGGGTTGTGAGGGCCGGACGAAGGTCTTCGCTAAGATGCATGAGGCATGCTGCCAGCTGAAGAAGAAGGAAGGCCTAGTGCAGTCATATGGCAGCATCAACTTCCAACTCCGGAAGAGTTACGCCGACTCCTTCCCCGCAAAGGCCATCAACGAATTGTGGTATTCCAACTGGATACACCATTGGTTATACATATGAGTCGGACTTGACTCCGGACTGGACGGACCTCCACGCCATATCTGGTTCCTTAGGGAGGCGACCATTGAAGCCAACACCGACTCGATCTCCGCCCGCATTCGACTCCTCCAAATCATCGCCCGCCGGATGAGCATGCGGGACCTGACGGAGGAGTTCGTCGCCCTCGAGATCCCACCTCTGAAGGAGGCATGGCAAGTTTCACTTCGGACCGCCCAGGATGAGTCCACTCCGGCAGAGCTTTCCAACATGCTAGGTTCGATCGCTTTCTCCTTCCCTTCAACAAACAGCTTAGGACTTTCGGAATCAGTGGAGGCGTTAAAATACTTAACATGATTGCAGGGTCACGCGTGGTCAAGACCCCTGACCAAGTGGTCCGAATGGAGGAGAAGATTCTCGGGGATCCCACTCTGGCCGAGCGCAAATGGACGATGGAGCTCATCGGATCTTGGTAGAGGTTCAACCGCGTGTGGGATGCACTCATGCTCCCTCCACCACACCTCTCGGAAGCAGAAGCCTTACGTTAGGGTTCAAAGAAGAAGGCAACAGATCCCGACATGGGGGAGTCTTCGAAGCACCCTCCGAAGAAGAATAAAACCGTGAAGGGTCCCAAGCGGCTCTACCCGGCTCACTCCTCCGTGGTCAACGGTGCCTCCACAGTCTACCCCTCCATGTGACCCGGTGTCGGAGGGGGTCTCTACCAGCTCCAGCGGAAGTCGGGAGGTAGATAGCCTAGACCTAGGGTGGTTGGCCGACCCCTAGGAGAGATTGAGGGTAGCGCCAACGTGGCGGCTAAGTTAGTCGCAGTGTTGGCCGGCTCCCCGGTAAATTCAATGGACGATTTCTTCTTCCGGCCCCACACCCGCGTAGACGTTCAGTCCTTGGACCCTCCAACCGAGACTGGGAACGAAGGTACGAAGCCTCGCGTTGAACTCCTACTTGAACATTCTCACTTACGTCGTCTCTCATTGACTTACCTCGCACTTGACCAGGCACCTCTGCTCGGGCCCCGGCTTCATCGCCCGTTCCTTTTGGAGACATCGCCGGTGCAGGGGCCAAAACCTCTATCGGCTTAGTGGAGGTCCTAGAGTTGGACGACGAGGCAGATTCGGATGGAGCCTCGGAGGGAGCCACTCGGCGGACCGAGGTTCACCCTCCTACGGACCCCCGATGTGCCTGCGCCTGTGTGCCCCTCCTGGTTCCTTTCCTAGAAAGTTACCAAAACTTCACGATGAAGACCGCTCACCTCCACGACTCATACCTGGGTCTGAGGGACACCGAGTTGATATTGGAGCTCGGCCAGGCGGACGGCGCCAGACACGCCTTCGATATCGAGAGCGCTGTGAGCCAGGTATGCCTTCTTGATGCTACTAGCAAAGCCCCTGGCTCTTCATTCGCTTCTGGCTTACTTTTTGCTTCATTGCACGCAGGTAGTCGCACTGGCGTAGGGGTTGCTGGTGTCCCTCTTCGCTGAGCGGAGTCGCCATGAGCGCGAAGCTTCGATGCTCCATGAGCGTGTGGAGGATCCTGAGAGGATTTCCCAGGAGAACGTGGCTGAGACGGACCAGCTCCGGGTGTTGGAAACGGAGATCGCAGGCCTCCATGCCCAAGCCACCGAAGCCGACGAGCTCCAAGCACTACAACAAAACAGGCAACTTCCGTCGGCCAAAGCCGACGGAAGTTAGCCCTTTCCCGACGGAAGAAGCTAACTTCCGTCGGCAAATGGCTAACTTCTGATGAGGACATCACTTCACTTGATACACACATGGAGCCTCCACCTACAATTCAATTACAAGGACCAATCACACGTGCCCGTGCCCGTCGCTTGAACCATGAGGTTAATTCTTTCCTTAGCAACTATGTTAATATTTGTTTGGACGGGATGCTACTGAATACTAGTGATATTTTGTTGCTTAGGAACATGGGAGATGGAATAGAAGAGTTGGAGTTAAAGACGGAGTCGCACAGATGACTTGAAGTCAAGAATTCGCTGGTTCGGACTACATCGACCACAATGCACCAAAACCGGCATAACTTTCTCATACGAAGTCCGATTGGCGCGTTCTTGGACTTTTTGGAAAGCTAAGGAGAATACGGATCTTTTGCCGTTGGTTTCGTCTCATCTGGAGTCTCGAGTCAACCTGTGTATTTAAAACAGTCCTGCGTGCAGAACTGGACCGTGTTGGCCCATAGTCCAAGTCTGTTCGTCTTCTAGCCCACAGTCTGTGTCTGTTCGCCTTCCACAGGCTGCCGCCCTATATATTCTCACGCCAGCTGCCTCTAGGGTTAGGTTTTGCTTTGTTTGCATCTACACTTGTGTGTTTAGATCCCGCCTCTTGCACCGGACCGATTGGCTGCTGCATTGGCGCTTGTGAAACCTCACCTTATCATCGTTTGTCTTTGTTTTTGGCATTCGATTTGTATCCTTCCTGTTCTTGCTTGTGTTCTTGGGTTAAATTGCAGGAATTAGCCTTCGTGGCGAGGTCAATCGCGTCCTGCGTGGTTGATAACCAACGGAGACAGTGGAGTAACGATTGCAAGGTTTTGATCCGCCGGACCGGAGCCTTGGATCGCCAACGTCGAGATTCTCCACCAACCCAAGTTATCCTTTACCTAGCGGAAGATCGGGACCAATCCCCCCATCAGTTGGTATCAGAGCAAAGGTTTCCCGTTAGGTAATCTCGATCTGCTTTTATTTTACCTAGAGTCCAGAAAACCCGCACCAAAAAAATCCCCACCGAGAACCCCTTTGTGCCTTGCGATTTTAATCTCAGTTTTTAACCTTGTTGAGTTTGTGTTCTTGGTCGAGTCTTGTTGCTGGTTTAGTAATCCCTTTGTGTCGTTTGAGTAGTAGTTGTTCTTGTGTCTCAAAAAATTCCCCACCCGAACCCCCCCCCCCCACAACCCTATTTTGTTTTCCACATCGAGTCTTTGTGACCCCCCTTCGGTAAAACAAGCATAACTTTTCGCTCGTTTGGCAGAAAAATCTGAAATTTTTTGAGCGTATTCCTGACCCAATTTGGGGGGGGGGGGTACTCTATCTAGGTTTGCCTGTTAGCCCTCACCAGAATCGCCAAAAAAAATCAGGAAGATAAAGAAAAAAATTGGACAAAGTTTTTGCTCGCCGTTCACCGAACTTGTTGAATTTTTGTGAGCCACATCCCACCTCAGTTGAAGGTGCCAATTTTTGTTGTTGTATCTCTTGTCATCCTTGTTCAAAAAAATAGAGTGAAAAAAAAGGAGAAAAAAAATATATAAAAAAAGAGAAGCGGTCCTGTTTGTTGCTTGTTCGATCTCTTGTCCGAACTCTTGTCCGAACTCTTGTCCGATCGGAGGCAGGCATTGGCAGCTACTGGTTGTCCGATCTCTTGTTCGATCCCTTGTCTGATCAGCGGCAGATAAAAAAAATTGTGCACATACCCTTGTCCGATCCCTTGTCCGATCCCTTGTCCGATCTATAGAGAGCTGAATTTGGCCTGTTTTTGCTTCCATTTGATTTTTGGGCACATAGTTTCCCTCTTTTGCTTGAACTTTCACATTGGGAGCACTAAGGCCAGCAACTTTGACGAGTATTAGGGAACACTTATTGAACTTGGTTTAACTGTTATTAATATTGTTATTCCTTGCTACTCACTTTGCCTTCCAAGCTACACCTTTCTCTTGGTCAGGACAGGTTCATTTCTTGCAATTGCACACCACCCTCCACTTGGTTCATCACCTGTAGGCCGGTGACCTCACTGCGGCATGGTAACAACACTTGCAAGCGTGGGTAAGGTGCTTGACGGATTGCTTCCACCCCACACCCACCACCCCACCTAGCTGTTTTCCATCAGGATTATTCTTTGTTGTTTTGTCTTTGACTAACATGGCAGATAACAGCGGTACCCCTCCATCTGATTTTAATGACTGTGTCTCACGACGTGCTCTACTAGAGTCTTAGCGGCAGACCCAGCATTCCATCGAACGTCTCGTGCGTACTGTGGCTGACCTAGTGGACCGAAAGACTGCCTTGGAAACACGCTTGCCTGCTGCACGAGCCAACAATGACCATGTTGAAGAGGAAGACGACCATATTGAAGAGGAAGACGACCTATCCTATGCCGGGAACAATGGCATTGGCCCTGATGAGGCTGCACATCATCGCTTTCAGTTCAACCGTCAAGGTATGGGCGGCCACCGCAACCGCCATCCACGAGGTAACAATGACAACCGCAGGAATGATGATCCCTACTCCAAGGTAAAATTTTCAGTACCTCCTTTTGCTGGCACCTATGATCCAGATGCATATTTAGATTGGGAGATGTCAGTCGAACAAAAATTTAATGCTCACATGGTTCCTGCTATCCACCGCGTGCGCTTAGCTAGTAGTGACTTCACTGGATATGCTCTTCTTTGGTGGACTGAAATAGTTCAGGTTGGCAATGAACCACAAAATTGGGATATGTTAAAACGGCAAATGCGTGCTAGATGGGTTCCTCCTTCATATAAACGTGATTTGAGAAAAAAATTGCAGCGCCTAAACCAAGGAAATAAATCGGTAGAAGAGTATTATCAGGAGCTGCAAATAGGTTGCATGCGCGCTGAAATTGAGCAGGACAATGAGGATAAAATGGCCCGTTTTTATGGTGGTTTAAGATGTGAAATTCAGGATATCATTGATTATAAAGAATACAATACTATCACTCGTCTTTTCCACCTTGCTATGCTTGCAGAGAAAGAATTGCAGGGTCGCCAACAACCACAATGCAACATGAGGACCAACATTGGTGGTGCTACTTCACGCTCAAGTGGGCAGCAGCAACGACCACCACCACCACCTTCTCGACCGATGGCTACATCAGCACCTTCTACATCTACAGCCCAGGTTGAGAGTTCCAAGACTACAGCATCCAAGGCGCCAGCCAAGCCCACCTCCTCGGCGGCCTCTACTGCACGTTCTGCAGCGATCCAGTGTCACAGATGCAAAGGATTTGGCCACGTTATGAAAGACTGCCCTAGTCAGCGGGCTTATATTGCTACGGAAGACGGTGGCTACGTAAGTGCTAGTGATGTTGAAGATGAATATGCACTTGCTGCTAACATTGCAGGAGATGACGATACCTTCGACGATGACGTTGTTTTTGCGCCGGATGCCTCTGCCGACCTTGAAGCACTTATTGTACAACGTGTCTTGAGCACTCACATGGAGCAGGATGATAGGGCACAACGGAACAATCTGTTTCAGACCTTCTTCGTCGTCAATGACCATCGTGTACGTGTCATCATCGACAGCGGTAGTTGCAACAATTTGGTGAGCCACGACATGGTAACGAAGCTTCAACTTCCCACACGTGCGCATCCACACCCTTACCATGTGTAATGGTTCAACCATAGCGGTAAGGTCAAGGTAACACAAACTGCTCACATCAAATTTTCCATTGGTACATACTTCGGAGCTGCTGATTTTGATGTAGTACCAATGCAAGCATGTTCTCTGTTACTTGGTAGACCTTGGGAGTATGATACTGATGCTACACACCATGGTAGGAGCAATAAGTACACATTTATGTATAAAGGAAAGAAAGTTACATTGCTTCCTATGACTCCTGCTGAAATATTGAAATTTGAACAAGAAAAACATGCTAGGGACGCACAGAAGAGCAAACAACCTTCTGAAAATCAGCAAGTAGCCAAAATGCTTTCAAGGCAACAGAAAGATAAACTTGCTTCTCCTTATTCATCACAAGTTATTAATCTGAAAGGACGTGTCATGCTCGCAACTAAAACTGACCATGCTGAAATTTGTGATGATACTCCCATGATATATGGCTTGGTTTGCACGAACGTGCTATTTTCACCGGCGCACATTTCTAGCTCTGTTCCTGTTGCAGTCACTGACCTTTTGCAGGAGATTAAAGATGTTTTTCCTGCTGAAATACCACCTGGGCTGCCACCGATACGCGGCATCGAGCACCAAATTGATTTGCTCTCGGGAGCATCTCTTCCTAATCGTGCAGCGTACCGTACCAATCCGGAGGAGACAAAATAAATTGAGCGCCAAGTACAGGACCTTCTTGATCGTGGGTACGTCCGTGAAAGCCTTAGTCCTTGTGCAGTACCCGTTCTTTTGGTGCCTAAGAAAGATGGTAGTTGGCGCATGTGTGTTGATTGTCGTGCTATTAATAATATCACCATTCGATATCGACACCCTATTCCTAGATTGGATGACATGCTTGATGAGCTTAGTGGTGCCATTATATTTACTAAGATCAATCTCCGTAGTGGCTACCACCAAATTCGCATGAAACTAGGTGATGAATGGAAAACTGCTTTTAAAACAATGTTTGGATTATATGAGTGGCTTGTCATGCCTTTTGGACTTACTAATGCACCTAGTACCTTCATGCGCTTGATGAATGAAGTCCTACGGCACTTTATAGGACGCTTTGTGGTTGTATACTTTGATGATATCTTGGTTTATAGCAAGTCTCTCACTGAACATGTTGAACACCTACGTGCTGTTTTTTCTGTCCTCCGTGAGGCTAGAATGTTTGGTAACCATGAGAAGTGCACGTTTTGCACGGATCGAGTTGTGTTTCTTGGATATGTTGTCACTTCACAGGGTATTGAGGTTGACGCGGCAAAGGTAGAAGCAATCAATAGCTGGCCGCAACCCCGAACTACCACACAGGTACGTAGTTTTCTTGGTCTTGCAGGTTTCTACCGGCGTTTTGTGAAAGATTTCAGCACCATAGCTGGTCCTTTGCATGAGTTGACCAAGAAGGGAGTTACTTTTACTTGGGAGCCAGCACATGAACAAGCTTTTGCCACACTCAAAGATCGTCTTACACATGCACCTCTACTTCAGCTACCCGACTTTAGTAAGCCTTTTGAGTTAGAATGTGATGCTAGTGGGTTTGGATTAGGAGGTGTGCTGCTACAAGGAGGTAAACTCGTGGCCTATTTTAGTGAAAAATTACATGGTCCACAGTTGAATTATTCTACCTATGATAAGGAATTATATGCCTTAGTGCGTGTGCTTGAAACTTGGCAACATTACCTTTTGCCTAAGGAGTTTATTATTCATTCGGATCATGAAGCCTTGAAGCATATACGTAGTCAAGCAAATCTGAATAAACGACATGCTAAATGGGTAGAATTTATTGAGACTTTTCCATATATCATTAAGCATAAGAAAGGGAAAGATAATGTGATTGCCGATGCTTTATCTAGACGTTATACATTGCTTTCTCAACTTGATTATAAGATCTTTGGTTTAGAAACATTGAAGGACATGTATGCTACTGATTTGGACTTCAAATATGCTTTTGCAAATTGTACGGATGACCGTGCTTGGAACAAATATGTGCTGAATAATGGATATCTTTTTCGTGCTAACAAGTTATGTGTGCCGGCTAGCTCTCTTCGCTTGTTGTTATTGCAGGAAGCACATGGTGGTGGTTTGATGGGTCATTTTGGATCAAAGAAAACTGAAGATGTGCTGTCCACACACTTCTATTGGCCTAGGATGAGACGAGATGTTGAGCGCTATGTGGCACGATGCACTACTTTCAATAAAGCTAAGTCCCGTCTAAACCCACATGATCTTTATATGCCTCTGCCCGTTCCTAGTGTACCTTGGGAGGATATTTCTATGGATTTTGTGTTAGGATTAACTAGAATTAGGAGGGGGAGAGATAGTATTTTTGTGGTGGTAGATCGTTTCTCTAAAATGGCGCATTTTATACCTTGTCACAAGAGCGAAGACGCTACAAATGTTGCTGATTTGTTTTTCAGAGAGGTCGTGCGCTTGCATGGAGTTCCCAATACCATTGTTTCTGATCATGATGCTAATTTTTTAAGTCATTTTTGGAGGACGTTGTGGCATAAGTTGGGGACGAAGCTGCTGTTTTCTACTACTTGTCACCCCCAAACGGATGGACAAACGGAGGTCGTCAACCGTACATTGTCCACCATGTTGAGGGCTGTTTTGAAGACCAACTTGAAGCTATGGGAAGAGTGTCTACCTCATATTGAGTTTGCATATAATAGGTCAGTACACTCCACTACTAAGGTAAGTCCATTTCAAGTGGTCTATGGCTTTAATCCGCGTGCTCCTATTGATTTGCTACCATTGCCACCATCTGAAAAATTGAATTTTGATGCTACTACACGTGCTGAATTATTGCTGAAGATGCATGAAACTACTAAAGCAAACATAGAGAAAATGAATGAGAAATATCGTGCTTATGATAGTAAGGGTAGAAAAGAGATAACATTTGAACCGGGTGATCTTGTTTGGTTGCACTTGCGCAAGGATCGTTTTCCTGATTTGAGAAAGTCTAAATTGATGCCCCGTGCTGATGGTCCTTTCCGTGTGCTTGAGAAGATAAATGATAATGCATATAAACTTGAGTTGCCTGCAGCTTTTGGGGTTAGTCCCACATTTAACATTTCAGATTTAAAGCCTTATTTGGGAGATGACGATGACCTTAAGTCGAGGACGACTCCAATTCAAGAAGAGGAGGATGATGAGGACATCACTTCACATGATACACACATGGAGCCTCCACCTACAATTCAATTACAAGGATCAATCACACGCGCCCGTGCCCGTCGCTTGAACCATGAGTTTAATTCTTTCCTTAGCAACTATGTTAATATTTGTTTGGACGGGATGCTACTGAATACTAGTGATATTTTGTTGCTTAGGAACATGGGAGATGGAATAGAAGAGTTGGAGTTAAAGACGGAGTCGCACGGATGACTTGAAGTCAAGAATTCGCTGGTTCGGACTACATCGACCACCATGCACCAAAATCGGCATAACTTATTACTCATACGAAGTCCGATTGGCGCGTTCTTGGACTTTTTGGAAAGCTAAGGAGAAGACGGATCTTTTGCCGTTGGTTTCGTCTCATCTAGAGTCTCGAGTCGACCTGTGTATTTAAAACAGTCCTGCGTGACAGAACTGGACCGTGTTGGCCCATAGTCCAAGTCTATTCGTCTTCTAGACCACAGCCCGTGTCTGTTCGCCTTCCACAGGCTGCCGCCCTATATATTCTCATGCCAGCCGCCTCTAGGGTTAGGTTTTGCTTTGTTTGCATCTACACTTGTGTGTTTAGATCCCACCTCTTGCAACGGACCGATTGGCTGCTGCATTGGCGCTTGTGAAACCTCACCTTATCATTGTTTGTCTGTGTTTTTGGCATTCGATTTGTATCCTTCCTGTTCTTGCTTGTGTTATTGGGTTCGCTTGCAGGAATTAGCCTTCGTGGCGAGGTCAATTGCGTCCTGCGTGGTTGATAACCAACGGAGACAGTGGTGTAACGATTGCAAGGTTTTGATCCGCCGGACCGGAGCCTTGGATCGCCAACGTCGAGATTCTCCACCAACCCAAGTTATCCTTTACCTAGCGGAAGATCGGGACCAATGCCCCCATCAACTTCCGTCGGCCTTTGGCCGACGGAAGCGCGTAGACGGAAGTTAGCGCCGAACTCTACCACGTCAGCAGAGGGGCGCTAATTTCCATCGGCCAGCCTGGCCGACGGAAGTTTGGTGCACCTAACATCCGTCGGCTTTGGCCCTAGCCGACGGAAGTTAGCCTTTCTGCCCACGTGGCTGAAAGCAGCTAACTTCCCTCGGCTATGGTAAAAGCCGACGGAAGTTAGCTGGTATTTTTTTGTTTTTTCCTGGTTCCCCTACTCACACTCACATCCAACCACAATTTCAATCACATTCACAATACACATCCAAATTCACATTTCATATCCAAAATCCCATTCAAACTCACATATAACATCCAAAATCACTTCTCACATCCAAATTCACATCAACACTTCACACATCACATCCAAAATCACATAATATAACTGAATTCACATCCAAAGTCACAGTACACATCTGAATTCACATATAACATCCAAATTCACATACAAATTCACAAAACACAGCGAGAGCCACATACAAAGTCACATTTGTCCATATACTCACTGATCGCCCACACTTGGGTCGTGGGTGCCGCCGCCACCTCCCGCTTAATCCACATTTTCCCCGGAGGCTCCATCCTGACCAGGCGTACGGAAAATCTGAAGAAATAGACAAAATTAGAGAACGAACTCAACTACCCTTCTAAACGCTAACTTAAGTATCTAGGAGGTACCTCAGGTGATGTAGGAGATAGTGGTGGTGGCGGGGGAGGTAGTGGTTGGAACATGGACATGTCAAATCCACTGTTTTGCTGGGCTAGTTGCTACACATGTTGTAATGTAATTAGTTAGTTCTAAACCTATTTCTGAATACTTTTGAACTGCAACACTCTAAACTAAACTTACTTGGATCATCACCTAACTCCGACGGCCAAAGACATCGCCTCTGATCCGCCCCGCCAGCCCCCTCCCATCAATTTGTCGTCGGTTTAATGCACCCCGAGGCCCGCCGAGCGTTTAATCGTGTTAAGGGACGCGTTTAAGCCCCGAGATCACAGCGCACGTGCATGGCGAGAACTCGCTGGCGAGTAAAAGCCCTCCCCTCTGCTTTCCTTGGATGCGCCCCCCTCTGACCCCCACCGACGCCTCTATTTAAACCCATGGCCTCCACCGCACCTTCGTGACTGTAGAAACCACCCGACCTCAGCCACCGCTCCATCGCCGACGAAGACCACAGTAACCGCCTCACCGACGAGGGACCCGAACACCTCCGCCATCTACGCTCGTCGCTGGCCACGCTCTCTCAACCTCAGACCCCCACAACGGTACCCCCGTGCTCCCCTAGTCATCATCTTTCCATTTCTAGGTGTAGCTTGGACCGCCGTCGCTCTCCGTGGCCCTTGGCCTGCTCGCCGTCGCCGGAGAAAATGACCGGCTCGGGTAAAATACCCGTGCTATGTCGAGATTAAATCGATCCCTCGGTTTAATCTAGCCCGTCAGATCTGAGCGAAGCGGTACATTTTAATCTCACGCGTCCGTTAGTTTTTAAAACCCGCAGTGAATTTGAGCCCTTCATCGCATACCGGTTCGATGTTTTAATCCTGGCCGTCCACATTAACTTAACTCTCCTGCCTCACCCGCAGCCGCATGATCGTGATCTAACGGCGATCCGTGATACGGCGCACGCGCACAGTGCGCGGGTTCACGGTGGATTCCGTTCACCGTGGACCGTCGACTGTTTTTGATTTAATTTAATTCCAGAAACAGTTTTAAACTTCGAAAATCCATATCTTTGCTCATTTTAACTCTAAAATTAACCATTTCAATTCCATAAGATTCATAATTTTATTCTCTACATGTTGGTACAATAAAAACAGTAGGTTTATTTTGAGTATTGTATGTTTATTTAATAAAGTATTCAAATATACTTTAGGATAAACTAAAAATTTGTCCATTTCAACTTTATGAAAATGTATCTTTTATCCCCTTCATATTGGTGTAAATGAAACACTAGGTTCATTCTGAACTTTTTATTTTAAATTAATTGGAAGTTTATAATACACTAGTTTACATTTTTGTTCCTTTTTAGAAAAATCCCTAACTCCCTCTAAATTCATTTTAATCATTCCTATAGTAATTTTAGAAGCTCAGTAATTTTATCTTCCTTAAATTTAACCCAATCAAAACCTATATGATTATTGTGTGATTTTGGATTGTTTATTGGATGTTATGTTTATTATTCATATCAAAAAGACTACGACGCCGCCGAGGAGGCGGAGTACTTCCCGAAAGTCCCTCCCGTACCTTTCGCTGAACAAGGCAAGTCACCAAACCGATCTTTTGAGCATATTGAACCCATGTTTTATTAAACTATCGCTAAAACACATAGGATATACATGCATTAGTCAAATGAAAGTCTTACAATGTATTTATTTAGATCCCCCAACCTTGATGTGCAACCCAAGCCATGTTATCTAGCCTAAACTCCTTGTCACCATATTATTAGTAGTATTAGCTAGTGTCCAATGTATCGACACGATTGCTATAGGATTAAAAATGAGTCGTAGAAATTGGAATCTACTATATATATGATCCCTGTTTATTCTTATCCCTGGAAATCTGTTGGTGATAGATTGATGGTTTAGTATATGCATGGTGGGTTCCGGGTGCAAGCTAGGGCATTGGTCGGTAGCACCCGGGGCACTATAAGGACCGGTCTGCGGGATCCATTGCAATACACTTCCGTACTAAGCACAAGTCTAGTGGGTATGTCCTAACTAAGGTATGGACTGTTCCAAACCAAGGCCACCACTTGGAGATGGGTCAAGCAGCACCTGTGGGTGTCTTGTACTGACGTGGTGCAAAAGGGGGTGCGACGTTAGCCGGGATGCGGCCCGACGCGCTAGCGAAACATAGAGCAGGTGGTATGGGTCATCTCGTTACACTTTGGTGTTTGGGATGAGTGTGTGCCTTGTGGGTACAGTGGTACACCTCTGATCAGAGTCATAAATCTTTTCGAAAAGCTGAGCACACGGTTAAGGGTGGGTTGCGTGACATCCCACGGTTAGTTTACTTATAATGAATGTGCATGATGATTCGATAAATAAGGACCATTGTGCGAGGAGGGAAAATGTACTCCTCGAATTAGATGGTGTTATGATGTTCATGTTTATTATTCCGCATGATTAAATTTGACTACACTAAATGCAATAACTGAAAAATGTAATTTTCCGCACTATTAGCCATTGTTCTTCCTTTGTTATTACCTTGCATTACTATTTGCATTTGCGGTGGCTTGTTGTGTACTCTTTGTAATCATACCCGTTGGACACACAATTCAGAGGATGCTTACTACGAAGATGATCTAGAGTACCGACCCAGTCAAGAAGAAAGATCCTTAAGAGGGCGTTCGTCAGGAAGTTTATTTTTATTGTTTATTTTAATTTTACTCTTATGTAATAATGTGGTCTGCGTACCACGAATGATTGCTCGTATGTACGTGTCGCATGATGAACCTCTTGTATCATTGTTTTTCTTTGGAAATTCAATAATGTTCCGATTTATTAAATCGGGGCATGACAAACTCTTCTAAGGCTCCAAAGATCTGATTCCTAGGGCCTCTTCTAACCCTCTTATTATAGTGCCAATAGTCCTAGCCGCGAAGCAACTTTGGGCCTAATAGATGAGATGTATTTTCACCCAGGTCGGAAGTTCTGATCCTGTATCGGAAATTTCGATCGGGTATTTTCAGACTCCTATTCCGACACGACAACGCAACAGATCCAATATGTTTTGCCCACCTCGGAACTTCCGATACCCCTATCGGAACATCCGATCAGTACAATTTTCCCCTGTTCCAAATTGGAACTTCTAGCTCATAAGAACTTCCGACACCATATCATAACATCCGAAGAAACATTTGTTCTGGCATATTCATCAATCTCCCACTTGCACAAGAACCAATTCTTTTCATGTTACTCAATCCATCCCCTTGAGTGTGTGGCCCGATATGTTCATACACTAACGGTTGTTAACCGGTAACCATTTCTGACTCACTAATAAATAGCTATACCTAGCAGCACATATTGATCCCCAAAGTGTACAAAATAAAATTTTTAATGAACCTTGATATACGCAAGCACCAGTCCCTTTACCACTTATCGTCAGTCAAGCTCAAGGTGAGATATGTGCCACCCTTATTGGTTAGCTTGACATTTTACTCGATCAAGCATTGGATAGGAATATTTGCTAACTCATTAGTCATAGTGGTATGGCCATGCACTTTTCCAATCCAATACCTCGAGGGGCCAAGAGATGACTCTACCATTATAACGAGGGGTCAATTCCATCTTGATCGCTCGGATCCCAAAGAAATGTTTGACAACACACCTGAAAACAACCCTTATTACTACCTAGTTGGGGAATAGCATTAGGAAACATCTAAGTGTGTCACTACGCATTATTGACTCAAATGACGATCTCATGTCTAAGGACTCTGCAATTACACCATTGAGATGACAACTGATGGCACTTTACAATAACAATCCTGTTGGTATAAGAGATTACGCCGACAGGTTTTTGAGAGAGTCTCAAGTGTAAAGCTTAGCACAAAGATGTATTCTTGAATCACGAGTAGCGTGTCTGTACAATATGATGAACGGCAGGGGTATTTATAGTGGAGCCCTACATTTGCTCAATACCTTCAGACCCCTCTGACTGACGTACAACGTACAACTGCCATACCCCTACTAGCAGGGGTACAATCCTAACTACTTTGCCAGTCGTTGAGCGACGTGGCTACAGTGTTGATAGCTACAGTACATTGTCGCGATCTCGCTGCCTGCCTAATCAGATTAGATCGATACCGACCACCCGTCTCATCCTCTGGGACTGGAGCGCACCGCGGGCGATGCACCTTGACCCCGACTGATGCCGCCTCTTTGTAGTGAGCCATCTTCAAGCCCCCCTTCGAGCGGTCCTTGGAATCTGGAGACCTTCTCTCCGGATTCCGATTCGGCGGCGTAGGCTCTGGGCTAAGAATCCTGCCATGAGGCGGGCACCGCCTCGGGCCTCACTTTGTCCCCAGACACCATGCTTCTTGGGCAGAGCCTACCTCAAGCTTCATTGGGATCTTCGATAACTTCAGCTGCACAACTCCTAGGCTCCTGAAATCAAGCCTCGGGGTTAACGTTGCGACCTTGATGTTCTCCGAGCACCATCGGGATTATCTTCCCCAACAAATCCCCACAATATCTCAAGTGGTTCTGTCCAACACCATGTTCACCAACATGTGCCCACATCACTGATTTGACATATATATGTCTATGATCTGTGAACATGATCATCAATCAGTCGGATGTGCTAATCCATGTATCATCATTGTCCCACACGATGACAAGATTAGGGGCCCTTCTGAACAACAGCGTAACAAAGCAAATAGTTTCACATAACAAGTCGCACTCATTAGTTAAATGGAAACGACGTTTATTCTAGGAACAAGATAAAAATTATCTCCTACATTAGCATAGACATCACTAGCATCTCCCACATACACATGATTCACTCTCACAAGTATCTAATACCCATGTAGCTCAGGTGCATCTATGATCTGTGGAAGAGGCTTCGTCAACGGATCCGCTATGTTCAAATTTGTGTGCACCTTGCAAATATTCACATGACCTCTCTCAGCGATCTCGTGGATCAAATGATATCGCCGAAGTACACGTTTGGACTTCTGGTGTTTTCTAGGCTCATGCAATGACACCACTATGACAATAATAGATGTCCGCTAGACTGGATGCACTAGGAACAACACTCAGCTTAGAAACAAACTTTATGATCCAAATAGGCTCCTTTGCAGCTTCCAAAGCTACAATATACTCATCTACTATTGTAGAATCGGCCACCACCTATTGATTGGAATCTTTCCAAATCACTACGGATCCATTGAGGCAGAACACAAATCAATACTGCAATTGAGAATTATCTTTTTATTGGTCCAAAGGCTAGCATTGGTGCAACCCCTTACATCGAGCTCCTCTTCGCTATCGTGTCCTAGGAACATATCCTCAGTTCTTCTCAAGTACATGTTTATCCCTTTTATGACTGCCTAGTGACTCTCACCTAGGTTTGACTGGTACCAACACCTTTGGGCGCGTTCATGGTACATATGATTGACCAGATCATGGAGGCATACGGGATCACACTCATATTCAGCATTTTGAAACCATTTCAAAACCTTGTTAATGTACTTTATTCTGGCCTAATCCAATTAACCATTTCAATGTATCTCTATAGATCTTTATGACCAAAGTGTATGTTGTGTCTCCAAGGTCCTTCATTGAGAAGCCATTTTTCAATAAGGTCTTGACATCATTCTACGAAGGAATGTCAATTCCGATCACCTATATATCATCCACATATAGAATCAGAAATACAAGTGTGCTCCCACTAGCCCTTTTGCAAACAAAAGACTCTTCTTTATTCTTGATGGAGTCAAACATTTTGACTACTTCATCAACATAAAGATTCCAACTTCGAGATGCTTTCTATATGTCATAAACATAAAATGCGGCAATTGCTACAACAATCCAAATGTTGGGGGAAAATATCTCATCTTCGGGGTTATTGCCAAAGCAGCATAAAGACAGTCAACCAGCTCGAAGATTGTCCGAAGACCACCTTCGAAGATGCTCGGAACCTGGTTCGAAGCCCGAAGACAGGCACTGGTCCGAAGTATGTCTTCGAACCAAAGCCCTTCAGGATCTTTTCTGCCAGCTAAGATGGAAGACTTATCTTCTATCCTATTAGATTAGTCTTTTACCATTTTAGCCCTATTAAGGAAACCGAATAGTTTCCTTAATGTCGGTTGTAATAGAGGGGTAAATAGGTCTTTTCCTTAATGTTTAGGCCTATAAATACCCCCCATTTCATCCTGTAATGAGGACCGATTACAAGTGATTCAATACACACTTTCGAACTATTCTAAGCTATTATCCTTTCGGAGGCTTAGAACAGTTTGCTTCGCAAACACTTCGTTTGTTAGTTTCTTTTCTACAGAAACCTGTTAGCGTAATCTTTTACGCCAACAGTTGGTGCCGTCCGTGGGGAACTTAGTTCAAAAAACTTCGTTCTCTACCAATTTCTTGCATCATGCCTCCTAAGCGGAGCGCACCTCGCAATCCCACTCGGAGGTCCTCTCGGATCTCCGGAGAGATACCCTTCGACACAGTCGAAGTCGGAGGGTCTTCGACTATCCCTCCACCTCAAACTCCGCAAGGGGCTTCTATCCCTCGAGGATACGATACCTCTCCGCCAACCCCTTCCATACTCCGACCGCCCGGAGCCACTCCGCCACCCTCTATTCCGATTCGAACTGATCATACCAGTTCTCAAGACCCGAAAGGTCCTTCCGGAGGAAATGAAGATAGCCTTGGAGACATGGCCACTCAATGGCCAATCTTCAGGCGGAGGTAGCGAGGTGGCGACAAGAGGCTGCGAACAGACTTCGCTCTCAAGCCACCCCAGCTATCCCCGAAGTGCCCGAAGACGACGATCTTGATTATCCCGAAGCCCCGGAGAACGCCTCCTACGACAATGAATCTCCGTTGCATCCTGAGCTTCAGAAGGTTCGCTTCAATCCGAAGTTCAAAACTTCGAAGCTTTGCAAGTATGCCGGAGACGAAGATCCCAGTGAGTTTGCGCGTTCTTATGCCCTAGCGATCGAGGCTAGCGGCGGAGACAGAGAGACTATGGCGAAGTGCTTCCCATTAGCTCTTCAAGGAGTGGCGTTGAGATGGTTCTGGTCTTTAAAGCCAGGATCAATCATTTCCTGGTCACAGTTGAAGAGGAAGTTCATAAGTAACTTTCAGGGCACCTTCGTACCCCCCATGTCAACAGGGAGCCTTTTCCAAGTGAAGCAGCTCCCCGGAGAAACACTGAGACAGTACTTCAAGCGCTTCGCTCACACGAAGTCGCAAATCCGGGGGCTGTCTACATCCTCAGTGGTTGATGCGGCCCGGGAAGGCGTCAGTCATAAAGGCCTTCTGGATAAACTGCATCGGAAGAGCATCACCACAGTATCACAGCTGATGTCGTACTTCGAGGAGTACTCGAAGTCAGAAGAAGGTTGGCTTCGGAGGACTACTGCTACTTCGACAGTTTTGACGGAAGTTAAAGCAGAGTTGAAGACTTCGGCACAGCCGCAAGAACCAGTTTTTGAAGTGCAACATGATAGAAGAAGAGGGCAAAAGCACCCTCGCTCTGAAGTCTTGAACATTGCACCCCCGCAGAAGTTTGCACCAAGAGCTCCACAGTTTGCGGGGAACAAGTCCAGCGGCTGGAGGCCGCCAGGGAAAACGGCTGGCAAGGGCCAGACCCTTTTTTGTTGTATTCATGGAGAGAATCGAAGCCATGCAACTGACACCTGCAAGGCTATTCTTACCCTTCGGGGAGAATACTTGGAAAGAACTTCGGGTCGAGGTAGTACCGACCGAAGTCCAGCAGCAGCAGTGCGCCCGGAGCCGGTCCAGGCTGTGGCGCGGATAGAAAATTTCGATGCTGCAAGGCATCCTCCGGTGGCCAATGTTATGCCACCTCCGAAGCAAGAAGAAGGGCAAGATAGAGGGAAGAGAGTAGTTCTCCCTATCTCCGGAGGAGGTACCCTCGGAAGCATGTCCAAGAGACAGCGAAGAGAGTACGTTCGAGAAGTAGGCCACATTGGGACTTCGTCATCTGCAGCTGCAATGCCGGAGTGGTCTCATGTTCCAATATCTTTCTCTGCGGAGGATGCAGCTGGTATCAAGTTCCCGCATGCAGATCCATTGGTTATTACTGCTGATATTGCAGGAACTGAAGTCCGAAGGGTGCTAATTGACGGAGGTAGCTCGGCAGATATCATATTTGTACAAGCCTTCGATCAGTTATGCATTTCCCGGAAGCATCTCCTCCCAGCGGCTCGTCCTCTGCAAGGCTTCGCAGGACCTCCGCTTGATGCACTTGGCCAGATAGGCCTGGAAGTAACCTTCGGAGAAGGTTTACTAGCCCGAACTGAAGAAGTTATCTTTGATGTGGTAGATGCCCCGTATGCTTATAATGTCATCTTCGGACGAGGCATGTTGAATCAGTTCGGAGCTGTGGCTCATCACAACTACTTGTGCATGAAGATGCCCACACAATCAGGAGTTCTGACAATCTTCGGAGATCAAGCCATGGCTCGGAGGGCAGAATATGGTCACGGTCCTCCTCTTGATCCGAGGCAAGTAAACAGTGTTCAAAATGATGAAGAAATTTTTTCAGCCTCTTCCGAAGCTTCGATGAAGTCATTTCCAAGACCAAGTCCCGAAGGAGAGATTGCAACGAAGATCATTGTCAAAGATGGTAAAGAATACACTTTCAATTTGGTAAAGATTTACCTCCCGAAGTTGCAACTTCCTTGGAAAAGGTCGTAGAAGAAAATTTGGATGTCTTCGCCTGGTCTGACGAAGATATCACCGGAGTCGATCGGGATATTATTGAACACAGTTTGCTTGTAAACCCGAAGGCCCGGCCTGTTCGACAAGGGCTTCGGAAGATGTCCGCAGAGAGAGCTGCTCTAGCTAAGGATGAAGTTGAAAAACTGTTGAAGGCTGGGATTATCAGAGAAGTGGCCCATACAGAATGGTTAGCCAACCCAGTCTTCGTCAAGAAGAAGTCCTCCGGAAAGTGGCGCATGTGCATTGATTTCACATCTTTGAAGAAGCCCTACTCAAATAACTGCGCTGCAGAAGATGGCTCCTCCGGAGAATTTAAAGCAAGTGCAAAAGCTGACTGGACGTCTGGCCGCACTTAGCAGGTTTTTATCAAGGTCTGCGGAGAGGAGCTTGCCAATATTTAAAGCGTTGAAAGGGTCCGAAGATTTTGTATGGACACCAGAGTGTCAGAAAAGCTTCGAAGATATTAAAGATTATCTCGGCAATCTTGCTACCCTTACGGTGCCCATTGCGGACGAAACCCTACTTCTGTATCTTGCAGCTACAGGCTCAGCTGTGAGCGCAGTCCTTGTTAGAGAAGCGGATATCAATGGGAAGTTGGTCCAAAATCCTGTCTATTTTGTATCCGAAGCATTGTCAGGAGCGAAGACAAGATACTCCGAACTTGAGAAGTTCGTTTATGCTCTGATAATGGCTTCGAGGAAGCTAAGACATTATTTTTTGGCTCATAATGTAATTGTACCAACTTCGTATCCTTTAGGAGATATGCTCCGAAGCAAAGATTCCACTGGAAGGATTGGAAAGTGGGCAGTAGAACTAGCACCCTTCGGCATATCTTTCCTGGCAAGGACAGCTATCAAATCTCAAGTCCTAGCAGACTTCGTAGCAGAGTGGACTCCACCTGCGAAGTTGACTCCGGAGAAATCAGATGACAGAGTTTGGACTATTTACTCCGATGGGGCTTTCCAAGCATCCGGAGCAGGCATTGGGGCAGTATTGATTTCACCATCAGGGCAAAGAGCAATGTACTCCGCAAGACTCAACTTTAAGTCTACCAATAATATAGCGGAGTACGAAGGAATTTTATTGGGACTCCGGAAAGCACGTGCTCTAGGGGCTACAAGGATAATTATAAAAACAGATTCTCAGATAGTAGCAGGGCATGTAGACAAAAGTTTTCAAGTCCGACATCCACAGCTTGCAAAGTACTTAGAAGAAATTCGCAAGATCGAAGCACATTTCAAGGGTATTTCCATTCGGAGTATACCAAGAGTTGAAAACATGCAAGCGGACATTTTAGCGAAGGCTGCAGCCGGAGCTGTGGATGTGCCTGACGAAGCTTTCTATGAGGAGCTCAATGTACCTTCGGTGCCACAAATTGCCTCTGCGGAGATTCTTTGCATTCCTAGTGCAGATTGGAAAGATTCAATCATAGAACTCTTACAAGGAGGAACAAATTTGCCCGAAGAGCCCCAATTGTCAAGATTAAAGATCAGAGCAAGAAACTATCAGTTAATCAACGGTATATTATATAAGACCGGAGTATGTTCCCCTCTACTCCGATGTATATCTCAAGCCAAAGGCCAAGAAATTCTCCGAGAAATTCACGAAGGCCTTTGTGGAAGTCATTTAGCCCCTAGAGCTCTGGCAGGAAAAACACTTCGCCAGGGGCTTTATTGGCCCACAATAACAGCTGATGCGGAGAGCTTGGTCTGCACTTGTCAAGGATGCCAGTGGATGGGTCGACGGAGTCATCGCCCACCAACAGCTCTTCAAGTCATTGCTCCGGTATGGCCTATGGCCAGATGGGGTATGGATCTAATTGGTCCCTTTCCGTTAGCAAAGGGAAATCTGAAGTTCGCAGTGGTAGCCATTGAATATTTTTCTAAGTGGGTAGAAGCTGAGCCCTTAACAGCTATCACTTCGAATAATGTACAGAAATTCTTCTGGAAGAACATTATTTGCCGGTTCGGAGTGCCTAGATATCTCACAGTTGATAATGGAACACAGTTCGACGCAGAACCCTTCAGGAAGTTTTGCGAAGACCTAGGCATTCAACTATGTTTTGCTGCAGTGAGACATCCTCAGTCGAATGGAGCCGTTGAGCGAGCCAATGGAAATATCTTATCAGGGCTAAATCGAAGAATAGTAGGATTATCAAAGGGACTGTGGACCGAAGAGCTTCCAAAGATTCTGTGGTCCATTCGGACTACGCAAACAAGGTCCACAGGTTTTACTCCATTCAGACTGCTATTCGGAGATGAAGCTATGACTCCAACGGAGCTCAAAGGGGGGTCATTTCGCAGCACCGAACCAGACATCGAAGAAGAAAGACAAGCTTCGTTAGATTTGTCAGAAGAAACAAGACTTCGGGCTGTAGCTAATTTATCAAAGTATCATCAGCAGACGAAGACTTGGTATGACCCGAAGGTTAAGCTCAGCGAGTTAAGGCCGGGCCATCTTGTTCTACGAAGCATTATAGCACCAGGGAAGTTAGGCAATAAATGGGAAGGTCCATATCTAATCGTCCGCTCGGGGCGCCCTGGTTCATTTAAATTAGCTAATTTAGAAGGTGAAGAGTTAGCACATACTTGGCATGCGGAGCACCTAAAGCGATACTTCGCATAAGGGCTCCTTGTAATTCGCTTGTAATCACCTCTAAATTAATAAAGCATGCACCCTGCTGTTTGCCTTCCCCTTGACACTCCTAGTTTCCCGAGCGGACGCGCTGGGACGGAAGTCGATCGAGAGGGAAGTGTCATCAAGCTGGGCTGTATTTCCGGACTTCGTACCCATAAAGTCGAAGTCTCCGGTGTGGTGGCTGAAATCCATCCGGAGCCCAAGCTGATACCTTGTAGGCATCCGTAAAAGAGACAATACCACATTCTACGGAGTCCAAGCTTCGGCTGGTAGACTTCCGTAAAAAGAGCCGAAGGTGGCCAAAATATGCGGAGTCCAAGCTGCAGCTTGCAGACATCTGCAAAAAAGAGCCGAAAGTGGCCAAATTCTGCGAAGTCCAAGCTCCGGCTGGTAGACTTCTGCAAAAATAGCCGAAGGTGGCTACAATTCTACGGAGTCCAAGCCATTGGCTGGTAGACATCCGTAAAAAGAGCCAAAGGTGGCCAAATTCTGCGAAGTCCAAGCTCCGGCTGGTAGACTTCTGCAAAACAAATTCTGCGAAGTCCAAGCTCCGGCTGGTAGACTTCTGCAAAAATAGCCGAAGGTGGCTAAAGCAAAACAGCATTTAAGCCATGAGCTTCGAATGTCTGTTCATATAAGTCCAAAGTGACAAATTTCTTAAGACACTAAAGTGTCCTGGAAGTTATCTCAATTGATTTCTTTCGTAAAGCAAACAAAGGTACCAAGTTACCATTCTTCTGACTACAAAAAGTCGAAGACATTTCATAAGATTTCAAAAGATCTTTAAATGACAGAGGGGCTCCGAACACCCAAAAAATTGTACTCCGAAGTTTTTTCTTTGCGCATAACCATCTTTGAATATAGTTCTAAGTTGTTTATACCCAAAGAGGGGCTAGTAAATATGGAGACAATTTTAAATCGGCATTCATTATTGAAACAAATGTGTTTACAGATTACATTATGAAAAATTGGTATCTATACCAAGAAGGAATCGGAGACCTCTTCGGTCCCGAGAGCTAGGGGTGGAACGACTAGTTCCAACATCGGAAGTTCTAAGAACTTTACGTTTAACTCTCTTCCTCCCCTTCGAAGCTCTAAAATCCTTCTGCTCTTGTTGAAGCTCGGCCCAAGTTCGAAGCCGCTCGGGGCTTCTCTCCCAGCTTCTAAGATCTTCAGATCTTTTATTTTGGGCTTCACCTTTGTTTTCGGACCAATTAGTGTCTTCAGAAGACGAGGTGTTTGCGTCAATCTCTTTATCTTCCTCTCTAATATAAGACAATACGTCTTTGATTACTTCGGGCGCAATAACGCCGGAGTCATCTCGAGGAATAAGAAATCGAGGACGTTTATAACTCTTTAGAAGTTCGAAGGTGTTCCACAGTGAGCGAAGTTCGCTGTTAAGCTCTAACACTTCGATATCTTCCATAAGAGGCAAAGCCTAAAAATATGACAAACAAGACTTTCATTGATAAATATTTACAAGCATCAGCTTTACATAATCAAAAAATCCTAAATAAATCCTAAACCTGCGGGTTCGGAGGAGGCTGACTGCTCGAAGCTTGGCTCCGAAATTGCTTTTGGCGTTGGCCTTCATCAATCCAAGCCTTGATCGCAGATCGACCTTCGTCTCTCCACGAAGTTTGGAAGGCTCGCCAAGCAGTAGCTACGCCTTCAGAAGGAGTCAAAAGTTTCGCGTCGTCGAAGATGATGGAGCCCTCTGCGCTCGGAGTGATTGTTCGGCCCAAATCCTCGTAGTAACGAAGTATTCCAAGGGCAGACACTTGTCCGGAGAGTTCTCCATAACGCATGCCTGCCGTTTTCATTTGCTTCGCTGCTCCTTGGATCCTCTTTAGCCGGCGCAGCAGAGTTACATTGTCATCCGAAGGTAGTGATCCAGTAGTACCGAAGTACTCCAAGACACCTAGCATCTGTTCGATGACCTCCGAAGCCACCTTCTCAGACTTGAGCTTTTCCGCATTAAGTGCATTCTTGACCGAAGTCGTTTCTGCTAAAACTCCGGAGATCCTAGCATTCTCCGTAGTCAAAGCATTCTTCTGAGTCCGGAGTTGGCCAGCTTCTTCTTGTAGCCTTACACGTTCAGATCCTTTGGCAGCATCCTCCGTCCGCAGTCTTTCAATCTCCGCTCGAAGCACAATTCTTTCTGCTTCGAGCTCTTTCTTCGTAGCCTCCAAGCTTTGCCTAGCCCTCCGCTCTGCTAGTATTACATTGTCCATCTGAGCTACTCGACCTTCGGAGAAGTTAAAATTTCTTTGAAGAGTTTCGTTCTCTTCCCGAAGTTGAGCAATTTCGTTTTCGTTCGATAAAGCCGCAGCGCGGGCTAAGACTGCTTGCTAAGAAAAAAGAAAAAATGAAATAAGAAATTATTCATATATAATTTGCTATTTGGTTCGAAGATGCTTTATACCTGATAAGCTGCTCTTTCCACAGCAAGGTTAAGCTCAGAACCCTTCACTCTGCTTAAACGGGCTACCAGTTCTGTTTCCCCGACTTTGCGACTGGCTTCACCCAAAGGTTTAACCAAAGTCCCAAGTCCGGTTTTCTCCTCCAAAAAAGGAGTTATGAGAGGAAGCATTACTGAAGCCTTCTGATCAGCTCTGCTTAGCGAAGGTCCGGAGAGTTCTTCCGAGGCCCTTGGAACTTCTGAAGATGGCCCCCCCTCAGTTGATTCACTTTCATCCGTTGAGTCAGATGAAGTCGATCCTTGAGTTGGAGGCTCTATGTGCCTTTTACCTCTTCCAGGCCCTTGTAAAGTAACCTCCGGCTGTGGCTCCGAAGTTGTCGAAGGCCTTTGAATTGTATCTTCGAGGGGTACATCGACAACAGGAGGCTCTGCAATAACAGAAATATTATACATTGTATAATTTTGCAGAAATTGATAAGAATTATGCAAAAAATTTACCTTCAACATTCTCTGGGATATCAAGTACTGGACTGATCGGAGGATCAAAAGTGAAGTCATCATCTGACTCCGCAGTTAAATTTTCCGCTATCGGAGCATCTCCGTGATCAGCCCTTTCCTCCACAACCGAAGTTGCAGGAACTTCGGTTTCATCTCCACCCATAGGGGCTTCGATCTGTTCATCTTGGGTATCCGGAGCTCTTACTTCTTCAATGTTGGTTTGGGGCTCCGGTATACCTGCAGTATCTTCAATGTAAATACTTCGTTGAGCTGCATCTTCATCAATCAATTTCACTAATAAAGTACCTTCATCCTCTTTAGAACCAGAAAGTGAGGTTCTTGAGCTTGAAGGAGCAGGATCCGAAGGTGCGAGATTCTTTGGCTTCCGAGCCACCTTCTTCACCGGGGTTTTCGCTGAACTTGAAGCTCCGGCTTCAGCTACTCTTTTCTTGGGGCCTTTCTCCTGAGGCACCCAATCCATCAGAGGGGGTGGAGTTAACTCCAGCATTCCCCATACTCTGTTAAATCGCTCCCAACTTCCGACTAATTTGATTCGCCATTCTTTTTCCGACGAAGTTGGAGCACCCAGAATCTTCTCCGAAGCCCTTATGATTTGCTCTGATGTAATAGGATCTGAAGAAGCTAAAAAATAATTCGAGTTAGTCTTCCTTCGAAGTAAATATGTACAATGTATGCTGGTTTCGAAGTTACCTGCAGGGCTCGAAGTATAATTGATTTTGCGAAGGCCGCCTTCGGAGTCATCTTCGAAGATGATAGGCCAGTTGGCCATCAGTGGAGGAATTTGAAGACCGATGAATTCTTCAGCCAAGTCTCGCATACTGAGCCTTCGGCTAACTTTTTCAAGCAGGTTCAGGTGGGCTTCGAGCTGGCCTTCGTCAGGTTGCACTAGGGCTTCTTTCCGAAATCGGATTTCTTTGAGGGGCCCAGCCAGAGGACTGCTAGCTCCGACTTCGGCATAAAACCACCTCAGTACCCAATCAGTGTACCATCTAGCATTGATGGCCTTAGCAGGGAATCGCAGAGCATATTCGTCTCGAAGCCTAAAATTGATGCTTCCGAAGGCAACCACCACTTTCTCACCTCCGGAGCTTACGAAGGTCTTTGGTTGACAAGTCGCTCTATGCAGTGCAGCGAAGATTTCAGCCCTCCCCTCACAGCCTTCGGCTCTTAGCGCCCACTCAAAGATAGCTAATCTAGCTACAGCATTCGGAGATAGCTGAGGGAGGGTTACATGAAACAGGTCAAGAACCTCGGCCAAGAAATCCACAGCAGGGAGACCTAAACCTGCTTCGAAAAAGGCTTCGAACACTACAACCTCTCCGGGTCTTGGTGATGGGATTGATTCTTTGCCCGGCCTCCGAACCATAACCCCATTGCTAATCTTACCCCCTGCTGTGATTGCCAAAGATTCTCTCTTGCAGGTAGAGGGCCCCAATTCAAAAGACTGATCCAAGTATTTAGTTGAAGGTGGACACAGACCTTGGTCATCGGGGATTTGGGGATTTCTCCCCCCTGCCGCCATGGATGATCCCGCCTGCATCGAGGGTGCCGCCGCCAATGTCGCCGCCGCTGCTGCTGCTGCGGCCGCCTGTTGCCGAGCCAGGGCCGAAGGAGGCGCAGATCCCTTGGTCTTTGCCATCACGATTGCTGGACTGATCTGAGGGAATGGAGACTAGGGCTCAAGAACTCAAAGGCTAGGGCTCAAGAACTCAAAGGGCTCAAAAAGCTTTTGACTGAGAGAAAGCGGTGAAAAGGTAATTGGGTAAGTTTTGGGCTCTTTATTTATAGCCTAATCTTTCCGTTTGTTACCGTTTGGATTCTGCCCTTTCGCATTCCCGCCTGTTATTCTCCCCCGAAAATAACGCCTCGTATAACTTCCGTTAGAAACAGAAACTAACGGCTATTTTTTCTAAGTCTAAAAAGACTTTCGAACTTCCTGAGTCAGTTCTAAGATAGTTCGAAAAGTAATCACCTTATGACTGATTCGAAGTTCATATCTTCATGCATTTCGGAGATAAAACAAAAATCAATAACCCCTATGATTGGTTATCTTTTCTTTCCGTATACTGCTCTCCTAACGTTACAGGTCGAACGGAGAAGCGTATTCGAGGGGCTATTGTTGGGGGAAAATATCTCATCTTCGGGGTTATTGCCAAAGCAGCATAAAGACAGTCAACCAGCTCGAAGATTGTCCGAAGACCACCTTCGAAGATGCTCGGAACCTGGTTCGAAGCCCGAAGACAGGCACTGGTCCGAAGTATGTCTTCGAACCAAAGCCCTTCAGGATCTTTTCTGCCAGCTAAGATGGAAGACTTATCTTCTATCCTATTAGATTAGTCTTTTACCATTTTAGCCCTATTAAGGAAACCGAATAGTTTCCTTAATGTCGGTTGTAATAGAGGGGTAAATAGGTCTTTTCCTTAATGTTTAGGCCTATAAATACCCCCCATTTCATCCTGTAATGAGGACCGATTACAAGTGATTCAATACACACTTTCGAACTATTCTAAGCTATTATCCTTTCGGAGGCTTAGAACAGTTTGCTTCGCAAACACTTCGTTTGTTAGTTTCTTTTCTACAGAAACCTGTTAGCATAATCTTTTACGCCAACACCAAACAAATGTAAGCATAACGATGAGCGAAGATCATTTCATCATAATCAACACTTTGAATATTTTGAACCCTTTCACCTCCAATTGTTCCTAATAGACGTGAAAATTTCCATAAACGGCTTTTTCCTTAAAATCCATCTCCACTCAATATTTTTTACGCCATCGAGTGGATCCACCAAGTTTAAAACTTGTTTCGTTATATGGACACCAATCTATCTGGATCGGAATATCCAATCTAGATTTGGAAATTCTGATCTGACTCCTCTGTCGTAGACTTTGTCCTGCATTAGAACGTCCGATCAACATCGGAACTTCTGACCCGAAAAATATTGAAACTTCTGATCAATATCGGAACTTCTGAAGTTCTGCAAACAGAAACAGATCCATTCTGTTTTAATTTGGATCTTAATGGTTCCAAACCATTTTTTAGAGTTTGGTCCCATCACTATCTTAGATGGAACTCTATTTAAAGTGAGAGTGTTGGTTTCTAGAGCATTACCTCAAAAGGATGATGAAAGATTAGCCCGTCAACTTATGGCTCAAATATTCATCTCCACGATACGATCGTAGTAATTTATTTGTCTTGCCCGTATGATTTTGTACTTATGAGCTCCTTTGAACTTTTCGAAGGACGGCCACTTACTCCTCATCAAGTAGACACAGTACATCTACTAAAGTCGTTGGAAAAAGTGATAAAGTACTAGAACCAATTCCTAGCCGTGCAACTCATTGGACCATACACATCAGTATGTGCTATGGCCAATAGCTCACTCGCCTTATCACTTAGACCTAGTGAAAAGCATCTTTGTCATGTTGCCACATAAACAAGATTCACATGCGTCATATGGTTCAAAATCAAATGACTCTAAAAGTCCATCACTATGAAGCATCTAAATGCGCCTCTCATTTGTATGACCTAAGCGACAATGCCAGACATAAGTAAGATTCAAATCATTGAGTCGTCGTTTCTTTGTACTAGCATTATAAACATGCGCATTTCCAAGACTCAGAATGTATAGTCCATTCACTAATGGAGAAACGCCATAAAGCAAACCATTCGAGAATATTGAACAACTCTTATTATTTATTACGAATTCAAAATATCTTCTCCTAGACATGAAGAAGAGATTATGTCTTTGCCTAAGGCGGGAATGAAATAAAAATTATTTAATTCCTAAACTAGTCTTGACAGTAGTGGCAGTGAATAAACGCCGACGGCCAACGCTGCAACACATGCACCATTTCGAATGCAGACATCCATCTTGCCACTAGCACACTTCCTTGACCTACTCAGCTCCTGCAACAATTTGCATGTATGAATCATCGAACCAGTATCATATACCCATGAATCATTTGGAAGAGTAGCAAGTTTAATCATTAATACCTGAAGGGGAAGTCGTACTTCTAATGCCCAGGCTTGTGGCAATGGTGGCACTCATTAGAGTTGGTTGGACCTGAGCTGGACTTTCTAGTCGGCTTAGTACTAGAGATCGAATCTATAGAATTAGCCTTTTTCCTCCTCTTTTTGCCCTCCTTCTGAACCATCATCGCATGATTCGGAGATTTCATGATACTCTCCTCATTATCTTTCAGCATCCTATGCAAGTCAGATAGAGTCTTCTCCAGTCCATTCATATTGTAATCCATAATGAATGGCTCAAAGCTCAAGGGTAGAGACTAGAGAATAACATCAATAGCTAGGTATTGATCTATTGGATTGCCTAGTTTCTCTAGAGTCTCAATATAACCAATCATCCTGATTATGTAGGTACTCACTTGGCTACCTTCCGCCAGCCTACTCCCAAACAAGGCCTTAGACACATTGTATCTCTCGACCCTTGCCTGGTTCCAAAACATGCCCTTCAAGCCTATTATAGCTGACATAAGTGTCACGTTCCTCATATTGTTTCTGAAACTCACAGAACATGCAGACAAGCATGAGATAGCTGACATCCACTGAATCACTAGCATGCTTCTCATAAGCATGCTTTTCTGCTGTATGGCCCTCCTCCGACGGCTCATCGAGGTGAGGTACCTCTAGAACATAATCCTTTTTCTCTTGCTTGAGAACAATTCTCAAGTTTCTTTACCAGTACATAAATTTGTTACGAACAATTTATCTTGTTCAAAACTTGATCGCAAATTAAAAACTGGAGTGCTCTTAATAGTAGTAGGTGGTGTCATGATCTACAAATGATTATGTTGGCGTAAATGATTACGCTAACAGGTTCTCTAAGATTAAGATGTTGATGCAGAAATGTGCCCCCACACTTGGGCCGGTTCAACGTCCAAAAGTATCGCAATGATACCGACGCCGTGTTCCAACTACCCTGGATAGTGACAAGGGATTTGGAGTCGCTAGGCAATCAGATAAATAATTGATATTTCAATCCAATTGGCCAAAGAGTACTAGTAATAATGTAAATAGTAACAAAATGATAAAAATACCTAGAATCGGCCAATTCGGAGGCCGATTCGGAGTTACAACGAAGATGGTCCAAAGGGTCCCTAGGACACCTTTGGCCTCAAGCTCGGTCAGACCGGAGGTACAACCTCGGTCGGACCGGAGTATCTTCGGTCAGACCGACGAGGTGGGCTTCGGCGCGTAGGCTTTGACAGAGGCTCCGGCGTGGCGCAATGCAAAAAGTTTTCAGTCACAACCTCCAGATTCCAGTGCAGCATGGGGCAGAGGTCCCCGATCGTACCGGCGAAGTGTCGTTAGTCTGACCAGCTATTATTGACAACAACGTGATGTGGTCCGGTCAGACCGGTATCTCAATGCTGGTCGGACCGAAGTAACAGATCGGATTTGCCAAACTTCGGTAGTCCAAGCAAACGATCTTCAATAGCCTCCAAACTTTTGCAGAGGTGTTTAGGAAGGCAATCGACTTGCAAACATAGTAAGAGATCAAATACAATTCGGCTAGAGGGCCGAATTGCCGAGTAGGGTGATAAAAACCGATAAACAGGATAGCAATCTGTTACGTTGATGAACGGGAGGTTCTCAAGCAAACCAGCAAGGGTTAGCGTTATTACGGATGCAACTGATGGAGGGCTTTCAAGCAAACCCATGAAGATGCAGAAAGTAAAGGAAATAAATGCGATTCAAAGATAGGGCTTTGGATTTTTGGATTGGAGAGAGGGCTTTAATCGACCTTGCCACTAATATTTAAAGGGGGGTGGGCTGGTTACCCCTTGGTAGAGATAGAGTAAGATGTGGCCAAAACTCTATTACGATAAGATTTGGGCAAAAAAACCTCAAATATTCCTCGGATCCATATTTTGAACCCTGGCCGGTTGGACTGGCGTACCATAGCTGGTCAGACCGGCCTTTGTCAGGTTTGACACATTTTCAGTCAAAAATACCATTTTTCAGTATTTGGCTAATTTGACCATTAATGCCATTTTTTGCTATAAACACATGCTCCTACCTTTTAGCAAACTTAGTGAGCTAAAAGCATGATGGGCCTTGGGAGATACTTTCAATAACGACCTTTTAACACTTCAAGCGTTTTGCCACACACTTGGGAAGTACTTTTTAAAATATCTACCATTCAAAGCCCTTCGAAATCACTCACCTTGTAAAGACTCTAGGACATATGCATTGCCTGGAGCGATTTCGACAACCTTAAAAGGTCCTTCCTAACTAGGTGACCATTTACCAAATTTTGAGCTCTTAGTGCCTAATGGTAAAATCATTTTCCACACCAAGTCGTTGATTTGAAACAATTTTGCCTTGACCTTCTTGTTGTAGGCTCTAGCTAATCTTCTTTTATCTTTCTCTATAGCCTCTAGAGCCTTCAACCTCTTGTTGGTCACCTCTTCTAAATTATCCTTTAAAATTGTCTCATATTCGTCGACCGATAAGCCGTCTTGCTTAAGAAATCAAAGTGAGCCAAAATCCACCTCTACCTGTAGAACGACTTCTTGTTCATATACTAACTCATATGGACTAACTTTAGTGGCCCTGTGCCTTGCAACTCTACTAGCCCATAGAGCTTCGGAAAGTACCGAATGCCACCTTTTTGGAAACTCTTCAATCTTTTTCCTGATTAGTTTAATCACAATTTTGTTACTAGACTCGGCCTGACCATTGGCCTGAGCATAATATTGGGAAGAATTTATCAATTTGATCCCATAGTATTCGGCAAAGTCCCTCACCTCTTTAGCAACAAACGAAGTACCTTGGTATGTAGTGAGAGTTTGGGAAATGCCGAATCTGTTTATAATGTGTTTCAAGATGAAATCAATTAACTCGTTGTGAGTCATGTTCTTGAGCGACACAACCTCGGTCCATTTGGTGAAGTAATACGTTTCCACCAATAGGAACCGGTGCCCTTTTGAAGATGGAGGATGAATTTGGCCGATGAAGTCTAAACCCCAACCTCGGAACAGCCATGGTTTGATAATAGGATTAAGCATTGACGCGGGTGCTAGCTGAATATTGCCAAACTGTTGACAAGCTTCACACCCTCTATAGTATCTAAAACAGTCTTCAGTCATAGTCGGCCAATAAAAACCTGCCCTTTTGAGCATCCAAGTCATTTTCGGGGCCGATTGGTGGGTACCGCAAAGCCCTTCATGAACTTCTCCTACAGCAACTCTAGCTTGATCAGAGTCGAAACACTTCAAAAGTACTCCATCGATAGTTCGGCGATACAACACATCATCAAGCAAAACAAATTTGAACGCTTGCCGCCAAACCTTCCGATCAACCGTTTGATTCAGAGTTCTTAAATATTGGATGATCGGGATCCTCCAATCGTCCTTGCTGATCAAAGGAGCAGTGGTCGAATTCCCCTTAGAATTGGCCTCCAAGTTTTCCATGTGGACTTGCCCCCCGTGTGCTAGACCCTCTTGACAACAGTCGGTCGAACCGGCCATGTTTTCCTGGTTCAACCGGCTATTGCTGGTCGTCAGGCACGGGTTGGTCTAACCGTCCTAACATGGCCGGTCGGACCGAGAATGCATGGGTGGTCTGACTGTGCTTACAAAGCCGGTTAGACCGACAACAATACTCTCGGGTGCTACATCATCTTCAAGCATCGGCTTTTCTCGTGTGCAGAACATACCTCTTCTAATTTGATAGCTTGATGCCTGTTGAGCCAAGTCATTTGCATATGAGTTGGCCTCTCTAAATACAAGAGTAATCTCAAAATCATTAAAGGTAGCAATTAGGTCTAAACACTTATCCAAGTAGCTATTTAGTAGACCGTTAAAACATTGAGCAAGCTTGGCTACTTGTTGCACAACTAATAAAGAGTCGACATATGCACGAACATATTTCATGCCCATGGAGTTTAACAACTCGAGACCTTGCAACAGGGCCTCATATTCGGCTTGATTATTAGTTGAATGAAAATCTAGACAGGTCGAGGTCTCAAAGTGCATACCACTTGGTGATACGAGCACCACTCCAACACCTTGGCCATTTTTGCAAGCCGAACCATCGAAATAAAGTTTCCATTGTAATACTTCAATCAAAGCGATTTCATCGCCCCAATTGACGTCTACATGGTGATCTACTATAAAATTAGCAATGACTTGGCCTTTCATAGTTCTCAACGGTTCATAAGCCAAATCATATTCAATTAACGCATACGCCCACTTGCCAACTCTACCACTTAGAATCGGCTTTTGCAACATGTACTTTATAACATCCGTTTGGCAAGTGACAACACATGTGCTAGGGAGAAGATAGTGACGCAATTTTGTACACGCATAATAGAGGGATAAACACAAAAGCTCCACAAACACGTACCTTTTCTTGAAATCCAGAAGTCGATGACTCAAGAAGGTAATGATGTACTCTCTTCCTTCAATGTCTTGAGTAAATACGGCTCCAATCACACTCTCCTCCACGGAAATATAAACCCGAAATGGAATCCCGGCCTTCGGCGCCCTTACTACTGGAGGCGTCGATAAACACTCTTTGATTTTCTCAAAGGCGCGTTGCTGGCTTGCCCCCCCCCCCCCCAAGTGAACTCGGCTTAATTTTTTAGCCGAAGTATCAGGATGAAAGCATCTATTTTGCCAGATAAGTTAGATATAAAGCGTCGCAAATAATTAATGTTGGGGGAAAATATCTCATCTTCAGGGTTATTGCCGAAGATGCATGAAGGCAGTCAACCAGTTCGAAGATTCTCCGAAGATCATCTTCGAAGATACCCGGAACCCCGTTCGAAGCCCGAAGACAGGCATTGGTTCGAAGTATGTCTTCGAACTAAAGCCCTTCAAGATCTTTTCTGCCAGCTAAGATGGAAGACTTATCTTCTTTCTTATTAGATTAGTCTTTTACCATTTTAGCCCTATTAAGGAAACCAAATAGTTTCCTTAATGTCGGTTGTAAAAGAGGGGTAAATAGGTCTTTTCCTTAATGTTTGGGCCTATAAATACTCCCCATTTCACCCTGTAATAGGGACCGATCACAAGTGATTCAATACACACTTTCGAACTATTCTAAGCTATTATCCTTTCGGAGGCTTAGAACAGTTTGCTTCGCAAACACTTCGTTTGTTAGTTTCTTTTCTACAGAAACCTGTTAGCGTAATCTTTTACGCCAACAATTAACCTTGCCTAGTAGTTTCTGCACATCTTTCATACATGCCGGCGCTACACATCCTCTAATTTTCTCAAGCCTCTTAGGATTGATTTCAATGCCTCTTTCATGAATCATTAATCCCACGAACTTACCCACCAACACGCCAAAACCACACTTGAGCGGGTTCATTTTTAAGCCATACCGGTGCATTCTTTCGAAAGCAACACTCAAATCGGCGAGGTGGTTCTCCATAGCGTCCGATTTGACCACAACATCATCTATATAAACCTCTAACATAACTCCTAGCAAGTCATGAAAGATTAAGTTCATGGCACGTTGGTATGTGGCGCCAGCATTCTTTAAACCAAACGTCATTACTACCCACTCAAACATGCCTACAAAACCTAGGTAGCGAAAGGCCGTTCTAAAAACGTCCTCTTCGGCCATAAAGATCTGATTATAACCAGCGTTGCCATCAAGAAAACTTAGTACCTTGTGTCCCAAGGCATTGTTGATGAACATGTCGGCTATTGGCATGGAATACTCATCTTTCGGAGTGGCTTTGTTCAAATCCCTAAAGTCAACGCAAATGCGGATCTTGTCACTCCCCTTCTTTTCCAAAGGCACAATGTTAGCGACTCATTCTGCGTACCTACATGGCCTAATGAAACCTGCCGCTAATAGACGTTCAACTTCCACTTTAACTCGGTCATAAATGGCCGAGTTGAAATGGTGCAGCGACTGATTATAAGGCCTAAACCCTGGTTTGATGGGGAGCCGATGCTCAACAATCTCTTGGCTTAACCCGAGCATCTCGTTGTAGTCCCATGCGAAGCAATCAACATACGATCGAAGCAATTTTATTACTTCGGCCTTTACATCATTACTCAAATTATGATTTACAAATGTCAGCCTCGGAACACTACCATCTCCTATGTCTACTTGTTCCAAAGGATCGACCGATGAGAAGCCTTTACCTAGTTTCTCTATTTCGCTAAAATCATCAATGACTTTGGCAATACCATCTTGAGAAGACCGATATTGCGCCAGACGAGACTTTAGACAATCAAGATTAGCACTATACATTATACTCTCTTAGAAACAATCGAGCCACACCGGTCGGCTTCACAGAAATAGTAATGAACCTACCATCTGATACACTGACAAAATCAAAATCCAAGAGTTCTCGCCCCGACAAACATTCTATCTCATCATGTATAGGCGGTGTTACTGGACGCATTGGCCAAGATAACGTGGGCTGATGAGTCTGCGTGCACTATCTCGACCTCGTCGCTATCCCATTGTATCAGGTGCTGGTGCAAGGTAGACGACACACAATGGTTTGCGTGGATCCAATCACGCCTGAGAAATACATTATAATTACCTTGCACGTTGACGATGAAGAAAGAGATGGGTAGCATTTTGTTCCCCACTGTCAGTTCCAGGGACAGTACTCCTTTAGCTTCTGTCATGTCACCGTTGATGCTGTTGAGGGTGACGTTGGTCTTCTTCAGGTTATCATCATCCTTGTCGAGCTTCTGTAGAAGGGAGTACATCATTAGGTTCATAGTGGTGCCGCCATCGATGGGCATCCTCGAGATAGGCTTCCCATCTATGTGCCCCCTTATGTAGAGAGGTCTCAGGTGACGGTTCGTGTCTCTGGGTTTCTCGAATATGGCATCCCGCGGGCCAAGGTCTAGCTGTGCGACCCCGGCCTCTTCCTGTAGTGGAGCGAACTCGAAAGGTAACATGACGACGCCGATGTCCATCGCTTGAGGAGCGGGCCCCTTGGAGATGAGAGTGTAGTAGTCGTCGAGCAAGTCATCATCGTCGGAGCTAACAACGGGGGCCGAGTCATCGATCATGACTGGCCTAGGTCTCCAGACCTTCTCCACGGTGGGCCGAGGATGGATTTCCTCAAAAAGTGTGTCCCGCGCCTCCTCGGCCTTCTCTTCTCGTATCTCTTGTGCTCTCAAGCGTTGCAACCTCCTCTTTTGTGACTTGGACATCCCCAAGGGCACCCATGATGGCTGAGGATGGGTGTCGGGTGCCATGGTCTTGCTTTTAATGGTTTTGGCCGAAGGGGACTTGTCCACATTCGCCTCGACTCCTAGTCAGTCGGACCGGCCATAGCGGGCCGGTCGAACCGACCTTTATCAAAAATCACCGTAAGGCCGGTCAAACCGGCCACATTAGGCCTGTCATAAAGGGCTTCTGTTGTGTCTTCGCGTTGTCCCATTGGGGCACCCTTTGGGATTAGGACCTCCTGGGATCACACCTTGATGACTATAATCTCCGGGGCGTCTTCACGCCCATCCCTTCCGGTGTCATCTCGCGGAGCCCGGTTCTGAGGTACTATGGACAGGCGGTGAATAGTATTATCATCCTGCACTGGCCCCCAACCTACCACTCGGAAACACTGGAAGGAACGTGAGTGTTAGTAGATGTACACTACCTGGAGTTCTCCAACGACGGAGGCCAAGTCGAAGCCATCGTCTAGCAGTAGGGTGGTGGCATCGGAGGTTCTAGCGGCCTCGCCCACTAAGTGTCAAACCCATTGGCCTATTGGAAGCTCTGCCACATCGACGGTATCTCGGACCAGACCAGCGAAGGGTCCTGCCAAGCCGGAGGTAAACTAGTCCATGGTGGAGATGGGCCCAACCACTGGAGACCGAATCCATCCGTAGGCTGCAGCCCACTCGGAGAAGTTTTGTCCGGCCATTGAGGTCCGAATCCCCCCGGAGGTTGGAACCCATCCGGAGGAGGTGTGTTCAGCCACTGAGGTCTAAAGCCTCCACGAAATTGGGGCCACTCCGGAGGAGGGTTCGACCATTGAGGTTCGAACCCTACTAGAGGCTGGGACCAACCCGGAGAGGGGTTCGGCCACCGAGGTCCGAACCCTGCCGGAGGCTGTATCCACTCCGAAGAGGGCTTCGGGCCCTGAGGTCCGAACTCACCCCTCATGGGGCTCATCCTCCTAGGGGGTTTCGACAATTCTGGAGCCCGTGGGAAAACACCCCTCCTCTCGGACCTTCGCTAGTGCTTGTCTAAAAACATCTTGTAAGTCACCATAGGCCTTCTGTGATGTCTGGCTGAAGATGATGGCTTAATATTTTCTTTCCACACTCCTACCTCTGGATTCTTTTGTACGAGTGTGCGTATGCGAGTGTCTCCTATGATGACTGATTTCCCCTTAGCCGACTCGGCCTGCTCTGGCTGAATCAACACCTTCTTCCCCTCGAGCTCAACGTTGTTAATCGGAAAAGGGTCTCTATGTAATTTCATCTTTGGATTTGCTTCTATTTTCAATCATCCTTCCTCTATGGACGATTGTACCTGCCGACGAAAAACACTACAATCATTAGTGTAGTGAGAATGTGAATCATGCCACTTGCAGTAGGGACACTTTTTTAATTTGTCTGCGGATGGCATGACTTGCCCTTTTGGCTGTCGCAGAAACTGATATTTAAGTAAAAAATCGAATATTTTATCGCACTTAGACACGTCGAACGAATATCTAACTTCGTTAGGCCGACTCTTGGAGCGAGACGGCCAAAATTCGGAACAGGTGACGGGTTTGGACTTCGTGCTCCAAGTCCATTCAGCCGTGTATGTATCGGCCGTATCTTCTTCCTCTTTGGATTCTCCCTCGTCAGAGTGCTCCATCGTGTGGATTTCAGCCCTCTGCTTATTAAAAGTCTTAACGAATTTTCTATCTTTGGCTCGGCCTTCAAGGACCAGAGCCTGTTGTAGGACTTGGCTAATGTCTAGAAGATTCAGGTTATCCATTCGCTCCATAATTTCTGCCAGTAGGCCATTAAATGCGAGATCTCCTAGATCCCTTTCTGATATGTTTAGGGTAAAACATTTATTCTTAGTGTCTCTAAAGCACTTGATGTATTCAGAAACACGTTCACTAGATTTTTGCTTAATTGTCGTGAGGTGTGATAGCCTAACCTCGGTCTCGCCTATGTAGAAATAATCATGAAACTTCTGCTCTAGCTGAGCCCATGTCTGGACGGAGTTCGGCGGGAGCGCCGAAAACCAGGTGAATGCGGTGCCAGACAATGATAAGGAAAAAAACCTGAGTTTCAATGCGTCCGACCCGCTAGCTTTGACACATTGTTCTAAAAATTGGCTGATGTGTTCTAATGTGGATTTACTACCCTCGCCATCAAATTCTGTGAAATCTGGGAATCTATAACCGCGAGGGTATGTAATGATGTCAAAGTGGTCGGGATATGGTTTCCGATAAACCATAGCTCTATCCCAAGGTGTAAAGCCGGCACATTCCCTAAATAGCGCGCGAATACGTTCCTCGATATCGTCTTGGCCTAATGCTTGCGCGCGTCTTTCATGTGGTGGCAGGACGCGTGGTGGTATATCGGCATGCTCTGGCCTATGCTGTGGTGTGGGAGTGTGCAGTGCGAGTGGCAGAGGCAGAGCAGGTATGGGCATAGGTGGCGGCGATACTTGATAAGCTAGGTTTGCCTGGCCATAAGCGTAACTATGTGTTTTGGCTGTGTATGATGTAGCCGGAAATGGGATGGTTTTTCCAGTACTGCCGTCGGTTCTACATTAAATATGTTGTTGTGGCGGAATACTAGTGATTGGTGCTGGTGAATCGGCCTAAGTAAAACCAAATCTTCTAAATACTGCTGCCACTTGCGAGACAACTACAGGTTCTAGTTTATTGGCTAGCGAGGCGCTATCCGCCTGAACAACAGACGCAACTATTCTACGGTCGACTTGTGAGGCAGATAAAGGGGGTGATGATGGGTGTACCTGGGTTAGGTTGAGGTTGTCGCACATGATGAAGTCGGAGCGTGTCTTTTTGCAATCTCTAAGCATTAGTTCTTCGAATTCCTTTTTTTTGCTTCGATCTTTGCTCGGTCTTCCTCAGATATGTTTGCCATGGTGGGCATCATAATGTTGCGGTGGTCGATATCCTCGCGCCCCCACAGTGTTCATCGGTGATGTAGTGGATGTAGACGTAGTAGAGATACCTCCTGCCGATGTAGAGGTAGTAGTCATGGTTGGCGTTGTCCGCAACAGAGTCGCCAAAAAGTGTGTTGACGCAGAAATGCGCTCCCGCACTTGGGCTGCTTCGACGTCCAAAAGTATTGCAATGATACCGACGTCATGTTCCTACTACCCTCGATAATGACAAGGGATTTGGAGTCGCCAGGCAATCAGATAAATAATTGATATTTCAAACCAATTGGCCAAAGAGTACTAGTAATAATGTAAACAATAACAAAATGATAAAAATACGTGGAATCGACCAATTTGGAGGCTGATTCGGAGTTACAATGAAGATGGTCCGAACGGTCCCTAGGGCACCTTCGGCCTCAAGCCCGGTCAGACTGGAGGTACAACCTCGGTCGTACTAGAGGACTGCGAAGGGGCTCCGGCCGGAGTCCCGAGGGCAGCTTGCGAAGGGTGGCTCCGGTGGTTTGACCATTAGAGTATCTTTGGTCGGACCGACAAGGTGGGCTTCGGCGCGTAGCCTTCGGTAGAGGCTCCGGTACGTGTGGCGCAATGCGAACAGACTTTGGGCGCAACCTCTGGATTCCGGCGGAGCATGGTGCGGAGGTCCCTATTCGGACTAGCGAATTGTCGTCGGTCTGACCCGCTATTGTCTACGACTGCGTGATGAGGTCTAGTCAGACCAGTATCTCAACGCCAGTCGGACCGAAGTAACAGATCAGATCTGCCAAACTTCGGTAGTTGTTGGAGCAGCAAACTAGACCAACAGGTTTAGGAATGTTTCTGGAACAAGAGGCTAAGCTCAAAGTGTATTCTTGGATCAAGTGTCCTGTACAACTCAGAGAAGGGGGAGTATTTATAATAGAGCCCTACAGGGGTCCGATACTTGCAAAACCCTTCTGATAGTAGTACTACGCACAATAGCCCTATAGTATAGACAAATAGTATAGCTCTAACAGCATATCGCCCATTCTGGGCATGGCTACACTGCCAGGCGTAGCGCCAATAATCGCGATCCTGTCGCCAAGTCGGCTTGACCAAACTAGTCTTGGTCTTCTGCCTTGGTGTTGGGCCCTTTGCACTTTTCGGGGATACTTCTCTGGCCTCCTGTCGGCTCCGCGGGCTCAGGGCCACGGGCCTCCTCCAAACACCTTCGGAGAGGGGCATCCGGTCGTCGTACCGTACTGCCTTAGGGCCCACGTCTTTGTCAGTCGCTAGCTTGCAGAGTCCTCCCTTCGAACATCGCTCCGCATCCCTCGCGCTCCTAGGCTCCATCGGGATTATCTCCCCCAAAAGCAGCCCATCACTTGTTCCTGTCCGACAGTCCTACGCGGAGGAAAAGGAAGGAAGCGCACAAGATAATATCGATGGGTAATCCTATCAGAGATCAACTCAACGCGAGGCTCCGATCTAAAGAATCATGGGACATAGCGAAGCTTGGATGTTTGCAGCGAACCGGCCGTTTACTCCAGATGCCACAGGGCCGCTTCGAGGCTTCGGGGTCCGAGGCTGGCTTTAGTGCGACTATGGCGTGCTCAATGCATGCCGGTGTAGTGGGAGACTTTAACTGGTGGCTTCAATGCAACTCCAGCGCGATTGTCGCGCACCAACACATGGGAAGAGTTGGACTGGCGGCACTTTAATGCGACTCCAGCGCGACTATTGCGCGCCGGCGCGTGGGAGGAGCTAGACCGACAGGACTTTAATGCAACTCCTGCATGCCCAGCACATGGGGGAATGCGAACAGGCAGGGCATTGAATGGGCCTGGAATCGGCACGCGCGCATAAATACTCCTTTCTAGCTACATCTTGCCTCCTTCTCCCACTCTGCCAACTACGCTCACACCTGCACCCGACTGTTGTCTTCATTGTGTTGGCTTTCACCCGCCTCCTTTCTGTCGTTGCCTTCAAGCATGTTGGGGAGAAGTGCCACCACGACAGTGGTCGACCCCCGATTCCTGCAACACCATGTGGCTGCCGCAGCAGCGGTGGCGATGGCTCCTAGCTCGGTAGAAACCCATGATCCCCGAGAGCTCCGGCCGGCATCGTAAAGATTCCGGGAACATACTCTGAAGATGGAGAAGTCGGCGTGCACGATCAAGTCCATCGCGCTAGTGACCCGACACTGCCTCGGCCCCAACATAGATGTCGGGAAGCCAGGCCTAGAGACTATCCTCGAACCGCGTGAGGGGGAGGTCATCGTCTTTGAGGCGTTCTTCGATGCCGGGCTAGGATTCCCAGCATCGGAGCTCCTGGCAGGGGTCCTTGATGCCTTCCACCTCGAGCTGCCTCAGTTGTCCCTGAACACCATGGCCTGTCTATCTATCTTCGAGTGGGCCATGCGGGTGGAGGGTTGTGAGGGCCGGACGAAGGTCTTCGCTCAGATGCATGAGGCATGCTGCCAGCTGAAGAAGAAGGAAGGCCTGGTGCAGTCATATGGCAGCATCAACTTCCAACTCCGGAAGAGTTACGCCGACTCCTTCCCCGCGAAGGCCATCAACGAATTGTGGTATTCCAATTGGATACACCATTGGTTATACATCTGAGTCGGACTGGACTCCGGACTGGCCTGACCTCCATGCCATATCTGGTTCTGGAGGGATGCGACCATTGAAGCCAACACCGACTCGATCTCCGCCCGCATTCGACTCCTCCAAATCGTCACCCGCCGGATGAGCATGCGGGACCTGACGGAGGAGTTCGTCGCCCTCGAGATCCCACCTCTGAAGGAGGCATGGCAAGTTTCACTTCGGACCGCCCAGGATGAGTCCACTCCGGCAGAGCTTTCCAACATGCTAGGTTCGATCGCTTTCTCCTTCCCTGCAACAAACAGCTTAGGACTTTCGGAATCAGTGGAGGCGTTAAAATACTTAACATGATTGAAGGGTCACACGTGGTCAAGACCCCTGACCAAGTGGTCCGAATGGAGGAGAAGATTCTCGGGGCCCCCACTCTGGCCGAGCGCAAATGGAGGATGGAGCTCATCGGATCTTGGTAGAGGTTCAACCGCGTGTGGGATGCACTCATGCTCCCTCCACCACACCTCTCAGAAGCAGACGCCTTACGTTAGGGTTCGAAGAAGAAGGCAACAGATCCCGACATGGGGGAGTCTTCGAAGCACCCTCCGAAGAAGAATAAAACCATGAAGGGTCCCCAGCGGCTCTACCCGGCTCACTCCTCCGCGGTCAACAGTGCCTCCACGGTCTACCCCTCCGTGTGACCCGGTGTCGGAGGGGGTCTCTACCAGCTCCAGCGGAAGTCGGGAGGCAGATAGCCTAGACCTAGGGCGGTTGGCCGACCCCTAGGAGAGATTGAGGGGGGCGCCAACGTGGCGGCTAAGTTAGTCGCGGCGTTGGCCGGCTCCCCGGTAAATTCAATGGACGATTTCTTCTTCTGGCCCCACACCCCCGTAGACGTTCAGTCCTTGGACCCTCCAACCGAGACTGGGAACGAAGGTACGAAGCCTCACATTGACCTCCTACTTAAACATTCTCACTTACGTCGTCTCTCATTGACTTACCTCGCACTTGACTAGGCACCTCTGCTTGGGCCCCGGCTTCATCGCCCGTGCCTTCTGGAGACATCGCCGGTGCAGGGGCCAAAACCTCTATCAGCGTAGTGGAGGTCCTAGAGTTGGACGACGAGGCAGATTCGGATGGAGCCTCAGAGGGAGCCACTCGGCGGACCGAGGTTCACCCTCCTACGGATCCCCGATGTTCCCGCGCCTGTGTGCCCCTCCTGGTTCCTTTCCTAGAAAGTTACCAAAACTTCACAACGAAGACCGCTCACCTCCACGACTCATACCTGGGTCTGAGGGACACCGAGTTGATATTGGAGCTCGGCCAGGCGGACGGCGCCAGACACGCCTTCGATATCGAGAGCGCTGTGAGCCAGGTATGCCTTCTTGACGCTACTAGCAAAGCCCCTGGCTCTTCCTTCGCTTCTGGCTTACTTTTTGCTTCATTGCACGTAGGTAGTCGCACTGGCGTAGGGGTTGCTGGTGTCCCTCTCCGCTGAGCGGAGTCGCCATGAGCGCGAAGCTTCGACGCTCCATGAGCGTGTGGAGGATCCTGAGAGGATTTCCTAGGAGCACGTGGCTGAGACAGACCAGCTCCGGGTGTTGGAAACGGAGATCGCAGGCCTCCATGCCCAAGCCACCGAAGCCGATGAGCTCCAAGCACTACAACAAAACAGGCAACTTCTCACATCCAAATTCACATCCACACTTCACACATCACATCCAAAATCACATAATATAACTGAATTCACATCCAAAGTCACAGTACACATCTGAATTCACATATAACATCCAAATTCACATACAAATTCACAAAACACAGCGAGAGCCACATACAAAGTCACATTTGTCCATATACTCACTGATCGCCCACATTTGGGTCGTGTGTGCCGCCGCCACCTCCCGCTTCATCCACATTTGCCCCGGAGGCTCCATCCTGACCAGGCGTACGGAAAATCTGAAGAAATAGACAAAATTAGATAATGAACTCAACTACCCTTCTAAACGTTAACTTAAGTATCTAGGAGGTACCTCAGGTGATGTAGGAGATAGTGGTGGTGGCGGGGGAGGTAGTGGTTGGAACATGGACATGTCAAATCCACTGTTTTGCTGGGCTAGTTGCTACACATGTTGTAATGTAATCAGTTAGTTCTAAAACTATTTCTGAATACTTTTGAACTGCAACACTCTAAACTAAACTTACTTGGATCATCGCCTGTTGTTGTGCTAAGCAGGCGGTATAGTACTCTTGTTGTTTCCTGTTGTGCTCGTTTACCCGCCTCATTTCTTCCCTCATCCGAACCATCTCTGGGGGTTCTTCTGAGCGACGACGGCTAGAGCAAACTCCAACGGAGCTCTGCAACGACTGAGCTGTCTTCTGAGCTCTCACCATTCTCGAGTCAATAACTCCATTGAACATGGAGTACCTGCAACATTAACAGGGGTTAGTTACCATCACAATACCATACACAAAACATTAATAAAAACATTGTCTCACCGTCCATGGCTTTTGCCACCTCCGCTGGAGTACACGGCCATTTGGTCGACAGGTTCTCTCCGCCAATCATAGTCCTCTCCATGGAGTCGAACCATGTGTTCACCATAATGCGTCTCCAAAAAAACATGTCCGATTAGCTAGACGCAGAAAAATGAAATTATGTAAACTCTTAATAACATCTCACCAAATGGTACGTGGCTGTCAGGCTACACAAGACACCTGGCTATGTAGGATCGCTTCCTTTGTGACCAGAGGTATACACCTCTATGTCACTTGGCACGTTGCCAGATTTAGCTTCCTGTACATTAGAAATGAGTTAGTCGCATTACAATGTATCTATAGCTAGAGAGTGACAGAAGGAGGTCTTACCAAGCATTTAGCGAGGCAAATATGTCTGTCGGCACCATATCTGTGCTTTGGATCCGTCCCGCGGCATTGTCTTTTCTGCTCGGAAGTCTTCTTAAATGCGGCTGAAGACCAAATCTTGCAGAATTCGAAATATGCGTTCTCGCGGTTTGCAAACCACGGAATCCTCACCTGAACAAAGATGCTATTTGTATTATATGACAACAAATCTCAACAATCGAAGATTTAAAAAGTTAGAATTGTTTACCGAACAGTATTGTTCTTCAGTCAAATAGATTGACGATGAGCCCGTCGCCTTGCTCATTCGTTGCCCTAGCTTCTCCTTGTAGTAAGCATTGTTCGCTTGAATGCGGGCATACGAAATGGCGTCCTTCACCACCTTATGTGCATTGTTGTTGAAGACTTGAAGGGCATGGTTATGGTGATTGCCGACCTCTGGCAAGCAAAAGCGTAACTGCAAAAGTAATGATTAGTAAAGTGTTGTAACTTGAAAAGCCTAAAAGAAGATTGAAAAAACACATGCATACCCAGAAGTCGTGAGACACCGCCCCCTAAGCAGTTCCGTGGTGCCCGTCAGGAGCAAACCGGTACTGGTCCCATGTCTGGCATAGAACCCGCTCACCGGTCGGCATTGTCAGCACCCCTAGGTAGTGCAGATGACACAGGTTACCCAATATCTGGTTAACCTGCCTGACCGTCGAAGTCCCGTCAAACTGAGAGTCAATCCAAGATCTAGAAATACATAATAAATAAAGTCAGTTTAGTGAAAGAAATGGCTTGAAAAAAAACAAAACAACATAAGAGTATTACACTTACCCGTCACCTACAGGCGTAATCTCGATCTTGGCTCCACCGGAAGAGTCTACTGGTGGGGCGACCAGGTGGCTCATCCTGAAAGATACTGAGGAGCCACCGGCAGCCTCAGCCCCTTCCTCCTGACCCGCACCCTCCGAGAGATCTCCCAGCCCCGCACCCTCCGAGTCATCCCCCAGCCCCGCACCCTCCAGGTTATCCCCCTGCCCCACACCCTCTGGGTCATCCCTCTGTGCCGCACACTCTACGACATCCCCCTCCTGCCCCCCACCCATCGGATGATCCTCGTGACCCGCGCTCTCCAAGTGTTCTTCCTCCTACAAAACAGTATTGAAAAAATTAGTAATAGTTTATAATTGGCATAAAAAACAATCTGAAAGTTACCTCCTCATCTAGTTGAAATGCAATAGTCTATGCATCTTGCCGGAGTACTCGCCGGAGTACTCGCCGATGAACGCCCTAAGCGGAAGAGCTTCCTCGTGACACTGCTCACCTTTTTCGTCATCCTGTTCAAAATAAGCACAAACAAGCATTTATTAGTAAAGAAGGTTTGTACATATGAAAAAACATGTAATATGAAGTATATTGCATATGCATGTATGAAAACAATTACTTGTCAATTATCATCAAAATCAGGATCAATTTGTCCTTTTCTCCCCAAAGCACGCCATGTTACCTTTTTCTTCTTATGTTGGTGTTTCCTTTTCTCGGGAACTGCCACATCATTAGAATCGTCGAGAAAAGAATCTGTCGACGATTCTGACTATACATTAAATGAAGTCGGCAATTCATCATCTTGGTAAACCTCATCGACCTCTTCAACCTCCAATTGATAAGCGCCATCACTAGTGGTGTGTAGACGTTCCCGAGGATTCACTTTGTAGACTACCCACCAAGCACTTAGTTTTTCACATTGGTACGACATATAATACACCTGCTCGACTTGGTGACTGTTGGCGTAAAAGATTACGCTAACAGGTTTCTGTAGAAAAGAAACTAACAAACGAAGTGTTTGCGAAGCAAACTGTTCTAAGCCTCCGAAAGGATAATAACTTAGAATAGTTCGAAAGTGTGTATTGATTTACTTGTAATCGGTCCCTATTACAGGGTGAAATGGGGGGTATTTATAGGCCCAAACATTAAGGAAAAGACCTATTTACCCCTCTATTACAACCGACATTAAGGAAACTATTTGGTTTCCTTAATAGGGCTAAAATGGTAAAAGACTAATCTAATAGGATAGAAGATAAGTCTTCCATCTTAGCTGGCAGAAAAGATCTTGAAGGGCTTTGGTTCGAAGACATACTTCGAACCAATGCCTGCCTTCGGGCTTCGAACCAGGCTTCGAGCACCTTCGAAGATGGCCTTCGGACAATCTTCGAACTGGTTGGCTGTCTTCATGCTGTTCTGGAAATAACCCCGAAGATGGGATATTTTCCCCCAACAGTAGCCCCTCGAATACGCTTCTCCGTTCGACCTGTAACGTTAGGAGAGTAGTATACGGAAAGAAAAGATAACCAATCATAGGGGTTATTGATTTTTGTTTTATCTTCGAAATATACGAAGACATGAACTTCGAATCAGTCATAAGGTAATTACTTTTCGAACTATCTTAGAACTGACTCAGGAAGTTCGAAAGTCTTTTTGGACTTAGAAAATATAGCCGTTAGTTTCTGTTTCTAACGGAGTTATTCGAGGCGTTATTTTCGGAGGAAAATAACAGACGGGAATGCGAAAAGGCAAAGCCCAAACGGTAACAAACGGAAAGTTTAGGCTATAAATAAAGAACCTCAAAACTTTACCGATTACCTTTTCACTGCTTCTTCTCAATCGAAAACTTTTTAGCCCTTTGAGTTCTTGAGCCCTAGCCTCCATTCTCTCAGATCGATCCAGCAGTTGCGATGGCGAAGACCAAAGGCTCTGCACCTCCTTCGACCTTGGCTCGTCAACAAGCGGCCGCGGCAGCGGCAGCGGCAACAGTGACGGCGACGCCTTCGATGCAGGCGACAACTTCCATGGCGGCAAAGGGAAAAAATCCCCAAATCGCCGATGATCAAGGTCTGTGCCCTCCATCAACCAAATATCTGGACCAATCCTTTGAATTAGGATTTTCAACCTGCAAAAGAGAGTCCCTGGCAATGACAGTAGGAGGAAATATAGGTGCGGGAGTTATGATTCGAAAACCAGGGAAAGAAACAATCCCATCACCAAGACCCGGAGAAGTCGTAGTGTTCGAAGCTTTTTTCGAAGCAGGCTTAGGCCTCCCCGCTGTAGATTTCTTGGCTGAAGTCCTCGACTTGTTTCATGTAACCCTCCCCCAGCTGTCTCCGAATGCTGTAGCTAGATTAGCTATCTTCGAGTGGGCTTTGAGATCCGAAGGTTGTGAGGGGAGGGCTGAAATCTTCGCAGCATTGCACAGAGCAACTTGTCAGCCGAAGACCTTCGTAGGCTCCGGAGGTGAAAAATTAGTGGTTGCCTTCGGAAGCATCAATTTTAGGCTTCGAGATGAATACGCTCTGCGATTCCCTGCTAAGGCCATCAATGCTAGATGGTATACTGATTGGGTGCTGAAATGGTTCTATGCCGAAGTCGGGGCAAGCAATCCTCTGGCCGGACCTCTTAGAGAAATCCAGTTCCGAAAAGAAGCTTTGGTGCGTCCTGACGAAGGCCAATTTGAAGCTCGTCTGAACTTGCTTGAAAAAGTTAGCCGAAGACTCAGTATGCGGGACTTGGCCGAAGAGTTCATCGGTCTTCAAATTCCTCCGTTGATGGCTGACTGGCCTATTATCTTCGAAGATGATTCCGAAGGTGGTCTTCGCAGAATTAACTTGACTTCAAGTCCTACAGGTAACTTCGAAAACAACATGCATTAAACATATTTACTTCGAAGAAAAACTGACTTGAATTATTTATGTTGTAGAATCTTCAGCCCCTGTTACTTCAGAACAGATTATAAGGACTTCGGAAAAAATCTTGGGTGCTCCAACTCCGACCGAAAAAGAGTGGCGAATTAAGCTGGTTGGGAGTTGGGAAAGATTTAATAGAGTATGGGGAATGCTGAAACTCGCTCCTCCCCCTCTGATGGATTGGGCACCTTTGGAGAAAGGGCCTCAAAAAGGAAAGCCGAAGCTGGAACTTCAATTTCAGCAAAAACTCCGGTGAAGAGGGTGGCTCGGAAGCCGAAGAACCTCGCACCTTTAGATCCTTTACCTTCGAGCTCCAGAGCTTCGGTTTCCGATTCTCAAGAAGAAATGGAAAGGTTACTTGTGCGCCTAATGGAAGAGAATGAAACTCAAAGGGCCGCACAAACCGGAGTACCTGCGAACGTACCGGAGTCCGGAGAAAATGTTGATCAACCAAGGACTTCGGCAGTTCAAGAAGATGTAGCTCAGGACGAAGTTCCTGTGGATGAAAGTGGGGTTGAAGTCACTATAGCTTCGATTCCCAAAGAAGCAACAAGGACTACTCAGGACGATGCTCCTGTAGTCCATGATTCAACGGCTGATTCAGATGAAGAATTAGCTTTCGATCCACCAATCAGTCCGACAACAACTCCTCCACGGACTACCGAAGGTAGATTTCGAAGAACTTTTGTATTTATTTGAATTTTTATACTATGTATAATACTTTTAATTACTTTGCAGAACCCACTCCTATGGAAGAAGTCCGTCAGGAGGAAATAATTCCTGAACCTTCGACGACTTCGGAGCCAGCCCCAAGAATTACTCAAAAGGGGCCTGGAAGAGGCAAAAGACAAATAGAGCCCCTGCCTGCTATAAGCTCCGAATCAACTCCGTCTGATTCAACAGACGAGAGCCAATCTTCCAGGGAGGCTCAAACTCCAGTGGCTCCGAAGGCCGCAGGCCAAAGCTCCGGTCCTTCATTGAACGAAGATGACCAAGAGGCAATAAGCATGCTCCCCTTGCTGGCTCCTTTCTTAGGGCAAACAACTGGTCTTCGGACTTTGCTCGAACCTTTGGATCGAGCTAGTCGTGAGATAGGGGAGACCGAATTAGTGGCCATCCTGCGCAAGGCTGACAGGACGGAGCTTAATGCCATTATTGAACGTACAGCTTATCAGGTATGAAACAACTGCAAATTATTATAGAATTTATCTTTGAATGAATATTTACTTCGATTTTACTTTGGTAGCAAACTGTCTTGGCCCGAGCTGCAAGTCTATGCAATGACGAAGAAATCGCTCGGCTTCGGGAAGAAAATAGCACTCTTCGAAGGAATTTTAACATCTCTGAAAGTCGAGTGACTCAAATGGACAATATAATATTAACAGAGCGAAGGGCCAGGCAAAGCTTGGAAGCTGTAAAGAAAGAGCTCGAAGCGGAAAGGATTGTGCTTCGAGCAGAAGTTGACAAACTGCGGGCGGAGCATGCTACTGCGGGGTCTAGGCTCGTCCGGCTTGAAGAGGAAGCTAGCCAATTGTTGACACAGAAAAACACTTTGACCACTGAGAATGCTAGACTTTCTGGGGTTTTGGACGAAGTTACTTCGGCGAAGGATGCGCTGAACGAAGATATGTTGAGGTCTGAGAAGGTGGCTGCGGAGATTATGAATCAGTTGTTAGAAGTCCTGGAGTACTTCGGTACTACTGGAATTCTCCCTTCTGATGATAACATCAGCCTTCTGCGCCGGTTGAAAAGGATCCAAGGGGTGGCGAAGCAGATGAAGACAGCGGGCATTAGATACGGAGAACTCTCCGGACATGTGTCTGCTGTTGGTCTACTTCGCTATTACGAGGATTTGGGCCGGTCAATAACTCCGGACGCAGGAAGAGGTCCAATCACCTTCGACGACGACCGACTTCTCAAACCTTCCGAAGGTGTAGCTGCTGCTTGGCGGGCCTTCCAAACTTCGTGGAGAGCCGAAGGTCGATCTGCGATCAAGGCTTGGATTGATGAAGGCCAACGCCAGAAGCATGTTCGAAGCCAAGCTTCGAGCAGCCAACCTCCTTCAAACCCACAGGTTTAGGAATGTTTTAGGATTTTTAACCATGTAAAGCTTTGTGCTTGTAAACATTTATCAATGAAAATCTTGTTTGTTATATTTTTAGGCTTTGCCTCTTATCGAAGATATCGAAGTGTTGGAGCTTAACAGCGAACTTCGCTTACTGTGGAACACCTTCGAACTTCTAAAGAGTTATAAACGTCCTCGATTCCTTGTCCCTCGAGATGACTCCGGCGTTATTGCGCCCGAAGTACTCAAAGACATATTGTCTTATATTAAAGAGGAAGATAAAGAGATCGACGCAAACACCTCGTCTTCTGAAGACACTAATTGGTCTGAAGGCGAAGGTGAAGCCCAAAATAAAAGATCTGAAGATCTTAGAAGCTGGGAGAGAAGCCCCGAGCGGCTTCGAACTTGGGCCGAGCTTCAACAAGAACAGAAGGATTTTAGAGCTTCGAAGGGGAGGAAGAGAGTTAAACGTAAAGTTCTTAGAACTTCCGATGTTGGAACTAGTCGTTCCACCCCTAGCTCTCGGGACCGAAGAGGTCTCCGATTCCTTCTTGGTATAGATACCAATTTTTCATAATGTAATCTGTAAACACATTTGTTTTAATATTGAATGCCGATTTAAAATTGTCTCCATATTTACTAGCCCCTCTTTGGGTATAAGCAACTTCGAACTGTATTCAAAGATGGTTATGCGCAAAGAAAAAACTTCGGAGTACAATTTTGTGGGGGTTCGGAGCCCCTCTGTCATTTAAAGATCTTTTGAAATCTTATGAAATGTCTTCGACCTTTATAGTCAGAAGAATGGTAACTTGGTACCTTTGTTTGCTTTGCGAAAAAAAAAAAAATCAATTAATATAACTTCAAGGACACTTTATTGTCTTAAAATTTGTCACTTTGGACTTATAAGAACAGACATTCGAAGCTCATGGCTTAAATGCTGTTTTGCTTTAGCCAGCTTCGATTGTTTTTTGCGGAAATCTACCAGCCGGAGCTTGGATTTCGCAGAAATTATAGTCACTTTCGACTATTTTTGCAGAAGTCTACCAGCCGGAGCTTGGACTTCGTAGAAATTGTAGCCACCTTCGGCTATTTTTGCAGAAGTCTACCAGCCGGAGCTTGGACTTCGTAGAAATTGTAGCCACCTTCGGCTATTTTCGCAGAAGTCTACCAGCCGGAGCTTGGACTTCGCAGAATTTGGCCACTATGGGCTCTTTTTTGCAGAAGTCTACCAGCCGGAGCTTGGACTTCGCAGAATTTGGCCACCTTCGGCTCTTTTTACGGAAGTCTGACAAGCTGCAGCTTGGACTCCGCAGATTTTGGCCACCTTCGGCTCTTTTTACGGAAGTCTACCAGCCGAAGCTTGGACTCCGTAGAATGTGGTATTGGCTCTTTTACGGATGCCTACAAGGTATCAGCTTGGGCTCCGGATGGATTTCAGCCACCACGCCGGAGGCTTCGACTTTATGGGTACGAAGTCCGGAAATACAGCCAGCTTGATGACACTTCCCTCTCGATCGACTTCCGTCCCAGCGCGTCCGCTCGGGAAACTAGGAGTGTCAAGGGGAAGGGCAAACCACTGGTGTATGTTTTATTAATTTAGAGGTGATTACAAGCAGATTACAAGGGGCCCTTATGCGAAGTATCGCTTTAGGTGCTCCGCATGCCAAGTATGTGCTAACTCTTTACCTTCTAAATTAGCTAATTTGAATGAACCAGGGCGCCCCGAGCGGACGATTAGATATGGACCTTCCCATTTATTGCCTAACTTCCCTGGTGCTATAATGCTTCGTAGAACAAGATGACCCGGCCTTAACTCGCTGAGCTTAACCTTCGGGTCATACCAAGTCTTCGTCTGCTGATGATACTTTGATAAATTAGCTACAGCTCGAAGCCTTGTCTCTTCTGACAAATCTAACGAAGCTTGTCTTTCTTCTTCGATATCTGGTTCGGTGCTGCGAAGTGATCCCCCTTTGAGCTCCGTTGGAGTCATAGCTTCATCTCCGAATAGCAGTCTGAACGGAGTAAACCCTGTGGACCTTGTTTGCGTAGTCCGAATGGACCACAGAATCTTCGGAAGCTCTTCGGTCCACAGTCCTTTTGATAGTCCTACTATTCTTCGATTTAGCCCTGACAAGATATTTCCATTGGCTCGCTCAACTGCTCCATTTGACTGAGGATGTCTCACTGCAGCAAAACATAGTTGAATGCCTAGGTCTTTGCAAAACTTCCTGAAGGGTTCTGCGTCGAACTGTGTTCCATTATCAACTGTGAGATATCTAGGCACTCCGAACCGACAAATAATGTTTTTCCAGAAGAATTTTTGTACATTATTCGAAGTGATAGCTGTTAAGGGCTCTGCTTCGACCCACTTAGAAAAATATTCAATAGCTACCACTGCGAACTTCAGATTTCCCTTTGCTAACGGAAAAGGACCAATTAGATCCATACCCCATCTGGCCATAGGCCATACCGGAGCAATGACTTGAAGAGCTGTTGGTGGGCGATGACTCCGTCGACCCATCCACTGGCATCCTTGACAAGTGCGGACCAAGCTCTCCGCATCAGCTGTTATTGTGGGCCAATAAAGCCCCTGGCGAAGTGTTTTTCCTGCCAGAGCTCTAGGGGCTAAATGACTTCCACAAAGGCCTTCGTGAATTTCTCGAAGAATTTCTTGGCCTTCGGCTTGAGATATACATCGGAGTAGAGGGGAACATACTCCGGCCTTGTATAATATACCGTTGATTAGCTGATAATTTCTTGCTCTGAGCTTTAATCTTGACAATTGGGGCTCTTCGGGCAAATTTGTTCCTCCTTGCAAGAGTTCTATGATTGAATCTTTCCAATCTGCACTAGGAATGCAGAGAATCTCTGCAGAAGCAACTTGTGGCACCGAAGGTATATTGAGCTCCTCATAGAAAGCTTCGTCAGGCACATCCACAGCTCCGGCAGCAGCCTTCGCTAAAATGTCCGCTTGCACGTTTTCAGCTCTTGGTATACTCCGAATGGAAATACCCTTGAAATGTGCTTCGATCTTGCGAATTTCTTCTAAGTACTTTGCAAGCTGTGGATGTCGGACTTGAAAACTTTTGTCTACGTGCCCTGCTACTATCTGAGAATCTGTTTTTATAATTATCCTTGTAGCCCCTAGAGCACGTGCTTTCCGGAGTCCCAATAATATTCCTTCGTACTCCGCTATATTATTGGTAGACTTAAAGTTGAGTCTTGCGGAGTACATTGCTCTTTGACCTGACGGAGAAATTAATACTGCCCCAATACCTGCTCCGGATGCTTGGAAAGCCCCATCGGAGTAAATAGTCCATACTCCGTCATCTGATTTCTCCGGAGTCAACTTCGCAGGTGGAGTCCACTCTGCTACGAAGTCTGCTAGGACTTGGGATTTGATAGCTGTCCTTGCCAGGAAAGATATGCCGAAGGGTGCTAGTTCTACTGCCCACTTTCCAATTCTTCCAGTGGAATCTTTGCTTCGGAGCATATCTCCTAAAGGATACTAAGTTGGTACAATTACATTATGAGCCAAAAAATAATGTCTTAGCTTCCTCGAAGCCATTATCAGAGCATAAACGAACTTCTCAAGTTCGGAGTATCTTGTCTTCGCTCCTGACAATGCTTCGGATACAAAATAGACAGGATTTTGGACCAACTTCCCATTGATATCAGCTTCTCTGACAAGGACTGCGCTGACTGCTGAGCCTGTGGCTGCAAGATACAGAAGTAGGGTTTCGTCCGCAATAGGCACCGTAAGTGTAGCAAGATTGCTGAGATAATCTTTAATATCTTCGAAGCTTTTCTGACACTCCGGTGTCCATGCAAAATCTTCGGACCCTTTCAAAGCTTTAAAGATTGGCAAGCTCCTCTCCGCAGACCTTGATAAAAACCTGCTAAGTGCGGCTAGACGTCCGGTCAGCTTTTGCACTTGCTTTACATTCTCGGGAGGAGCCATCTTCTGCAGCGCAGTTATTTGAGTAGGGCTAGCTTCAATTCCCCTACTTGAAACTAAGTACCCTAACAACTTTCCAGCCTTAGCTCCGAATATACATTTTTCGGGGTTAAGGCGGATCCCACATGCCCGAAGGCTATTGAATGTTTCTGCTAAGTCTAGGCTATGTTGGTGCTTTAAAGCACTCTTTATTACAATATCATCCATATAGGCCTCTACATTGCGACCTAATTGATGACCTAGAGCCTTAGCAACTAATCTTGAAAAAGTAGCCCCGGCATTTCTTAGGCCGAAGGGCATTCTTACATAGCAGAAGACTCCCGAAGGAGTTACAAAGCTCGTCTTGATTTCATCTTCGCGCTTCAACCATATTTGATGATAGCCGGAATATGCGTCAAGGAAGCTTAGTAACTCCGAACCTGCAGTGGAGTCAACTAGTTGATCAATTCGGGGCATGGGGTAGGGGTCACGTGGGCACGCTTTATTCAAAGATGTGAAATCAATGCACATGCGCCACTTTCCGGAGGACTTCTTCCTGACGAAGACTGGGTTTGCTAACCATTCCGTATGGGCCACTTCTCTGATAATCCCAGCCTTCAACAGTTTTTCAACTTCGTCTTTAGCTAGAGCAGCTCTCTCTGCGGACATCTTCTGGAGCCCTTGTCGAACAGGCCGGGCCTTCGGGTTTACAAGCAAGCTGTGCTCAATAATATCCCGATCGACTCCGGTGATGTCTTCGTCAGACCAAGCGAAGACATCCAAATTTTCTTCTACGACCTTTTCCAAGGAAGTTGCAACTTCGGGAGGTAAATCTTTACCAAATTGAAAGGTGTATTCTTTACCATCTTTGACAATGACCTTCGTTGCAATCTCTCCTTCGGGACTTGGTCTTGGAAATGACTTCTTCGAAGCTTCGGAGGAGGCTGAAAAAATTTCTCCATTATCTTGGACACTGTTTACTTGCCTCGGATCAAGAGGAGGACCATGACCATATTCTGCTCTCCGGGCTATGGCTTGATCTCCGAAGATTGTCAGAACTCCTAACTGTGTGGGCATCTTCATGCACAAGTAGTTGTGATGCGCCACTGCTCCGAACTGATTCAACATGCCTCGGCCGAAGATAACATTATAAGCATACGGGGCATCTACTACATCAAAGATAACTTCCTCAGTTCGGGCTAGTAAACCTTCTCCGAAGGTTACTTCCAGGCCTATCTGGCCAAGTGCATCTAGCGGAGGTCCTGCAAAGCCTTGCAGAGGACGAGCCGCTGGGAGGAGATGCTTCCGGGAAATGCATAACTGATCGAAGGCTTGCACAAATATAATATCTGCCGAGCTACCTCCGTCAATTAGCACCCTTCGGACTTCTGTTCCTGCAATATCAGCAGTAATAACCAATGGATCTGCATGCGGGAACTTGATACCAGCTGCATCCTCCGCAGAGAAAGATATAGGAACATGAGACCACTCCGGCATTGCAGCTGCAGATGACGAAGTCCCAATGTGGCCCACTTCTCGGACGTACTCTCTTCGCTGTCTCTTGGACATGCTTCCGAGGGTACCTCCTCCGGAGATAGGGAGAACTACTCTCTTCCCTCTATCTTGCCCTTCTTCTTGCTTCGGAGGTGGCATAACATTGGCCACCGGAGGATGCCTTGCAGCATCAAAATTTTCTATCCGCGCTACAGCCTGGACCGGCTCCGAGCGCACTGCTGCTGCTGGACTTCGGTCGGTACTACCTCGACCCGAAGTTCTCTCCAAGTATTCTCCCCGAAGGGTAAGAATAGCCTTGCAGGTGTCAGTTGCATGGCTTCGATTCTCTCCATGAATACAGCAAAAAAGGGTCTGGCCCTTGCCAGCCATTTTTCCTGGCGGCCTCCAGCCACTGGACTTGTTCCCTGCAGACTGTGGAGCTCTTGGTGCAAACTTCTGTGGGGGTGCAATGTTTAAGACTTCAGAACGAGGGTGCTTTTGCCCTCTTCTTCTATCATGTTGCACTTCGGGGACTGGCTCTTGCGGCGGAGCCGAAGTCTTCACTTCTGCTTTAACTTCTGTCAACACTGTCGAAGTAGCAGTAGTCCTCCGAAGCCAACCTTCTTCCGACTTCGAGTACTCCTCGAAGTACGACATCAACTGTGATACTGTGGTGATGCTCTTCCGATGCAATTTATCCAGAAGGCCTTTATGACTGACGCCTTCCCGAGCCGCATCAACCACCGAGGATGTGGACAGCCCCCGAATTTGCGACTTCGTGTGAGCGAAGCGCTTGAAGTACTGCCTCAATGTTTCTCCGGGGAGCTGTTTCACTTGGAAAAGGCTTCCTGTCGACATGGGGGGCACGAAGGTGCCCTGAAAGTTACTTATGAACTTCCTCTTTAACTGTGACCAAGAAATGATTGATCCTGGCTTTAAAGACCAGAACCATCGCAACGCCACTCCTTGAAGAGCTAACGGGAAGCACTTCGCCATAGTCTCTCTGTCTCCGCCGCTAGCCTCAATCGCTAGGGCATAAGAACGCACAAACTCACTGGGATCTTCGTCTCCAGCATACTTGCAGAGCTTCGAAGTTTTAAACTTCGGATTGAAGCGAATCTTCTGAAGCTCAGGATGCAATGGAGATTCATCGTCGTAAGAGGCGTTCTCCGGGGCTTCGGGATAATCAAGATCGTCGTCTTCGTGTACTTCGGGGATAGCCGGGGTGGCTTGAGGGCGAAGCCTGTTCGCAGCCTCTTGTCGCCACCTTGCTACCTCAGCTTGAAGATTGGCCATTTGAATGGCCATGTCTCCAAGCCTATCTTCATCTCCTCCGGAAGGACCTTCCGGGTCTTGAGAACTGGTATGATCAGTTCGAATCGGAATGGAGGGTGGCAGAGTGGCTCCGGGTGGTCGGAGTGTAGAAGGGGTTGGTGGAGAGGTTTCGTATCCTCGAGGGATAGAAGCCCCTTGCGGAGTTTGAGGTGGAGGGATAGTTGAAGACCCTCCGACTTCGACTGTGTCGAAGGGTATCTCTCCGGAGATCCGAGAGGACCTCCGAGTGGGATTGCGAGGTGCACTCCGCTTAGGAGGCATGATGCAAGAGGTTGGTAGAGAACGAAGTTTTTTTGGACTAGGTTCCCCACGGACGGCGCCAACTGTTGGCGTAAAAGATTACGCTAACAGGTTTCTGTAGAAAAGAAACTAACAAACGAAGTGTTTGCGAAGCAAACTGTTCTAAGCCTCCGAAAGGATAATAACTTAGAATAGTTCGAAAGTGTGTATTGATTTACTTGTAATCGGTCCCTATTACAGGGTGAAATGGGGGGTATTTATAGGCCCAAACATTAAGGAAAAGACCTATTTACCCCTCTATTACAACCGACATTAAGGAAACTATTTGGTTTCCTTAATAGGGCTAAAATGGTAAAAGACTAATCTAATAGGATAGAAGATAAGTCTTCCATCTTAGCTGGCAGAAAAGATCTTGAAGGGCTTTGGTTCGAAGACATACTTCGAACCAATGCCTGCCTTCGGGCTTCGAACCAGGCTTCGAGCACCTTCGAAGATGGCCTTCGGACAATCTTCGAACTGGTTGGCTGTCTTCATGCTGTTCTGGAAATAACCCCGAAGATGGGATATTTTCCCCCAACAGTGACCAAGATCAAAATTATCGCAACCAGATAATTGTTCCGCGTGTTTGACTTCAACCATCCCAAATTGGTTTTCACGAGTACCATGTTTAGGGTCGAACCAATCACAATCGAAGAAGACTACTTTAATCTGCTTATTACCGGCAAAATTGTACTCGATTATATTTTTGACGATTCCATAATACATAGTTTCGTGTCCTTGTCCATCAACGACCCTTGTAACAACTCCAGTATTAGTTGTTGCCGCTAGAGGTCGATATGCTTCAAAAATAGTTGAACGGAAGCGGAAACCATTAACATCATAGCGACCGTAACTTTTGGCACTAATACTCCTGTAAGAGAGCTGTCGCAAGTCTATATGTACATTGTCAGCGAGCACGAACTGCAAATCATAGGAGATTATAAGATAATTAACCTAGTAGAGTAAAACAATACGTGTCACAAAAGGTAAGGATTTACATGTTCTCTGAACCAAGTGAGGAAACTAGGCCCACCATTTACTCCTTCTCGACGCAATTTATCTAATTGCTTCTCCGTTGGTTGACGACCATACGTCAAGTATTTCGAATCAAACATACTATCAATATTGTAATGAATAGGTAAACAAACGGGTAGGTATAAAATTTGGAGGTAAAATATAAAACTAAAAAGAATCACTTACGCGAAATATTGTTCCATCTCTTCCATATTTGAGTACATGTAGAGCAAGGCATATGTTCGTTCTTCCTGAGTTACATAATATGTCGTGGAAACACCAACAGTTATGCCCTTCCACCCAAATATTTGGAGATCACTACAAGGATGGTCTTCATCCATATGGTACCGTGTAGAAGGTGTGTTGACATTGTGATGCTCAGCGAACTATACACTAGTGAAGTATGATATCTCTTTCAATTTAAATTCTTCTGCGATGCAACCTTAAACTCTGGCCTTATTACCAACAATCGCTCTAAGCTTCTTTAGGGACCTTTCAATATGATACATCCACCTATATTGCAAAGGGCCACCTACCTTAGCTTCATATGGCAGATGAACCAGTAAATGTTGCATTGGATTGAAGAACCCTGGAGGGAATATTTTTTCCAGTTTACATAAAAGCACCGGGATCTCCTTCTCTAGCATCTACATCATATCTTTCTTAATTTCTTTCGCACAAAGTTGTCTATAAAAATGGCTCAGCTCAGCTAACGCCTTCCACACATCATCATTCAGGTACCCGCGAAACATTACAGGAAGGAGTCTTTCCATTATTATGTGGTAATCATGACTTTTCAATCCATTTAATTTCCCTGTCTTCAAGTTCACAGCTCTTCTAAATCCCGCGGCGTAACCATCTGTGAATTTCAAATCCAACTCCCCGCACCCTACACGCACGGCCCAGAAGATTCACGCACTGGCCGCTACAAACGGAGGGGAAGCAGAGGCGGCCAGGTGGCCGGCGATGCAAGGGGAAGCAAAGCCCATGGCGCAAGGGAAGAGGGTTAACCGAAAGGCCTGTGCCACGCCTTAGACACTACCACGAACCCTAGGCGCCCTCCCAGACAAGCCTGGCGATCGCCTAGGCGCCATGGGCGACGCCTAGAAGCTCCAGGAGGGCGCCTAACTCCACCCAGGCGAGGCGATTCACCATGTTATCCGGCGGTGACCGCCTGGACGCCTAGTCGGTGCCTAGGTGTCACCTAGGCGACGCCGTGACAACCATGGTCTATAGGAAAAGATAGGTCCTAAACTGATCCAAGAGTGACCGACAAAACGTGGTATTTATGACGAGCCATGAGTCCGAACGAAATTTCAGCAGCATAACCCCGCCGTTCTCTAATTGCACGCCTGATAGTGGTGCAATGGAGAACAACAAGGTTATGTTAATGAAATCCCATTCGGACTCATGACTAATCATAAAACCACGCTCTGTCGCCCACTCTGAGGCTGTCCAAAAAGGGACAATTCCGGACCTACACATCTCACACGCATGACACGTGTGAGACATGTTGGTCCGAAACGGGTGACGCATAGGTTTCGTTACACTATCTACGTTGTTGTCAAATAAAAAATTGCATACGAAAAGAAGTATATATAATAAAGTATATATATATAATATACTAATCACCGTAATGAAATCATCAACAAATCAAAAATTAACACAAGAATATAATTAATAGCGTATATAATAGAACATCGCAAACGAAACACTTGTAATAGCATAAATAGTCAACGTAATGAATCAATTTCCACTTGACATGCTTGCACTAGCAAATGAATCAATTATTCATTTTATTTATCACATACTACGACTAAATTTAAGTGTGTCTATCGTACTATCAATCTCGATCAAAATTTAAGTGTCACTACGACAAAATTGTATTTCGATATAGGTACTACGACAAAATTGTATTCCGATATAGGTACTAGAAAAAATACTATCAATTCACACCAAATATTCACAATTCACAATACAATTCAATTCAATTCACACAAAATATTCACAATTCACAGATACAATTCACAAAGTAAATAAACTACTCAATGACAATGCAAGTGAGGGGTAAAAATTACTTGGCGGACGGCGACGCTCGGCGGCGATGGTCGGCGGGCGATGATGGATGGGCAGCGACGACGACGACGGGCCAGCCAGAGGGGGTGTAGGACCGGCGGGTGGCGGCGGCAGGACCGGCGAGGGCGGCCTGTGGCGGTGGGCGGGGGCCGACAGCGGCGGGGGCGGGCGGTGGCCAACGGCGGGCGGGGGCCGACGGTGGCCAACGGCGGGTGGGGGCCGACGGCGGCGGGGGGGCGGGAGGTGGGCCGGGGCAGGGCGGCGGCGCGGGATGGAGATGTGTGGGCGCGCGGTGGCCGGCGACCGGGAGCACGGTAGCGGACCGACGGGCGTGGGTCGACGACGTTGGGGGCCGGCGGCGGCGGGGGCAGGCGGCGGCCTGCGGCGGCGGGCGGTTGCGGCGGCGGCAGAGGAATTTGGGCCGGCGGGGCGCGCGCATGTACAGATTAGGTTTCCTGTACGCGCGCGCGCGGCTGGTGATACCTATTAACTTAACTTCCGTCGGCCACAATTAAAGACGACGGAAGTTAAATATCTTCCGTCGGCATTAATGGTGGCCGACGGAAGTTAAGGCTTATGTATTGGCCGGGAAAAAATCCCCTTTAACTTTCGTCGGCCACTGCAAATAGCCGACATAAGTTAACTTAACTTCCGTCGGCCGCTTGAGGCCGATAGAAGTTATTTAACTTCCGTCGGCTTGCCCAAAAGCCGACAGAAGTTAATTTGGCCGACGAAAATGTTCTGTTTTGTTGTAGTGAAGCTCAGGTCACAGAGATCGACACACTTCGGGCTTGGGCGGCCGAAGCGGAAGACCTCCGGGCCCAAGTTGCTGAAATCGACGTCCTTAAGGCCCAAGTCATCGAGATGGTCGAGCTTCGAGCCCGGGCCACCGAAGCAGATAGGCTCAAATCCAAGGATGATGCCTTCCGGCGGGTCCAGGTCAATGAGTTGGATGAGCTCCAGGTCAATGTGGCCACCGCGGAGATCCAGAAGATCCAAGGGCTCAAGCTCGAGTGAACCATCGCGGATCTCCTGGCCCGGAATGAAGCGGCAGCCGAAGCTCTAGCCTAGGGTGATAAGACAGCGGCTGACACAGTGGTGGCTCTCTGAAGGGTCCTGGAGCGCTACGGCACGGGATGCGTAGCCTTCGACATCGCCCGGGAGTCCCTTACCCGCCGACTAAAGTTTATTCAAGACGTTGTTCGGTAGATAGGCTCCACGGTGTCGAGATATAGGGAGGTGTCAGCGTGGGTGGTTGCCCTCGGTGTTCTTCATCAGCTGGAGGCTTCCGAGGGCGCTTTGCCTTCGGTGTCGAGCTCGCCTCCAGTCGCCTTAGGGGGGAGCCATCTCCTTTCCCCATCTCCGGCGGTCACGCAAGCTTAGAAGGCTCTTTAGATGACTTGGAGGGCGGAGGGCCTAGACGCGGTCAAGGCTTGGATAGACGAAGCCTTTCGATCGAGTCTTTCTCAACCCTCTTCGAAGCCTCCTCCTGCATGCGGCCCTTCCAGACCCAAAGGTGTAGTTTCCCCTAGTGATGAGGACATCACTTCACATGATACACACATGCATCAACATGATACACAGTTGTACCAACATGATACTCACATGCATCAGCATGATACACAGTTGTACCAAAATGATACTCACATGCACCATCATGATACAAAGTTGTACCAACATGATATTCACATGCACCATCAACCTACAATTAAATTACAGGGACCAATCACACGCGCCCGTGCCCGTCGCTTGAACCATGAGGTTAATTCTTTCCTTAGCAACTATGTTAATATTTGTTTGGATGGGATGCTACTGAATACTAGTGATATTTTGTTGCTTAGGAACATGGGAGATGGAATAGGATAGTTGGAGTTGAAGACGGAGTCGCACGGATGATTTGAAGTCAAGAATTCGCTAGTTCGGACTACATCAACCACCATGCACCAAAATGGGCGTAACTTCCTCATACGAAGTCCGATTGGTGCGTTCTTGGACTTTTTGGAAAGCTGAGGAGAAGACGGATTGTTTGCCGTTGGTCTCAGCTCATTTGGAGTCTCGAGTCGTCCTGTGTGTTTAAAACAGTCCTGTGTGACAGAGTTGGGCCGTGTTGGCCCATAGACTGAGTCTGTTCGCCTTCTACTGAGTCTGTTCGCCTTATATTGAGTCTGTTCGCCTTCTACAGGCTGCCCACGCCTTATATACTCACACCAGCCGCCTTTAGGGTCAGGTTTTGCTTTGTTTGCATCTACACTTGTGTGTTTAGATCCCGCCCCTTGCACCAGACTGATTGGCTGCTGCATCGGCGTTTGTGAAACCTCACCTTATCATCGTTTGTCTGTGATTTGGCATTCGACTTGTATCCTTCCTGTTCTTGCTTGTGTTCTTGGGTTCGCTTGCAGGAATTAGCCTTTGTGGCGAGGTCAATCGCGCCCTACGTGGTTGATAACCAACAGAGACAGTGGTGTAGCGATTGCAAGGTTTTTATCCACCGGACCGGAGCCTTGGATCGTCAACGTCGAGATTCTCCACCAATCCAAGTTATCCTTACCTAACGGAAGATCGGGACCAATCCCCCATCACCTAGGACCTTCATATCACAACTCATGTAAAAGAAACTTTCATAATCCATTAATAAAGGAAAGTTTTTTTTTCTGGAAATCATCTAGGGTATCTGTGATACTCGCGATCCCGATGTCAAGATACTCGATGGGGGTGAAGCCCCTTCGGCACCAATGGGCCATCTTTGAGGCCCTCGAGGCTGATCGGCCTATGCGCTTCAACGTTCCTTGGGACGACAATGGGCACGTTATCCCTGAAGTCCCTTATGAGGTATTGGGTTTTATCAAGGAAGAAGAGGAAAGGATACATGCCACATCCTCGTTTCTCGAGCCAGTGAATTGGTCTGATGTAAAGACTGGTCCCGATGAACCGAGGCTCGGAGACCAAGGCTTGCGCAGCTGGGCACAGCTTCAAGAAGAACAGAAGGCTTTTCAGGCTCAGAACAAGGAGGAAAAGAAGCAGAAGATGAAAGAGAAGAAGCAGTCCATTCGTGCGGCTCCGGGGGCACGAACCGAGGAGAGTACAAGGGGTTCGAGCAACCTACAAGACAGGAAAGGCTTCCGATTTCTGCCTAGCCTAGACAACGAGTTCTCATAGCTTGATTCTCTAGTTTGACCTTGTAATAGCTATCGTTCATTTGCTATGCATCCTACGGGATATTGCTCGCGCTGCTGATGGATCCCGACTGCTTCCCTGTCTACTCTTTTCACCCCGTCTTTGTGGGTAGGCGACTTGTCGGTTGGGCGCAATGCGTCAGAACATCGCATTGGGAGCTAGAAGCACCACACTTACTTACTACGAGCAAGGACATATAGCCGAACGTAAAGCACCAAACTTATGGCACTTCGGACCCGGTGAGGAGCCATGCTAAAGAGGGTTGGCCTCATGGCTCTAGAAGTGATGAGTCATTGTCAACGATAGTCAAAGAGGAAAGAAGAAGAGAGAAGATCTGCTGAGTCTGGGCCGCGTGTGACTTAGATACACGAGCCGCGAGTGACTGTCTGGCAGAGGGGCCGCGAAGTTGGGCTGGCCCAATCCGGGCACATGGGCTAGGAGCGGTAGAGGATCCACTAGGCTGTTGACCGGGATAGACTAAGGTACACAGGCGGCGAGCGATTGTCGGGCTGAGAGAGCTGCGGAGTCGGGCTGGCCCGATCCGAGTACTTGGTGCAAAGCTGGTGGTCGCTTCGTCAGTTTTGGCGCAAAACTGACGACCGCTGATCTTATATCGGACTATCCAGAAGAGAAGCCGTAGTCGCTACGAAAGCTTAGCTTCCAGATAAGTCATCTGTAAATAGGAGTTTACTATTTTGTCCCTAGGCCCACAGTCAGTCAGTCGAGTCTGTAAAAATATCCCAAGGGCAGTTTAGTCTTTTCCTTTTATTTCAGCGTTTGTAAAAAAAACCTAAGGGGCTGGTGGAATATTCCTAACTATTGGGCTGCCTATAAATAGGGCCCCAATCCCTAGGGTTAGGTCACCCTTTCTGAAATTACTTTTCTAATCAAAGGATTGGGTCATTTTTGTCTTCCTGCACCCTGCATGCGCCGCCAGGATTCCAGGTTCCCGTTCTTGCGATTTTTCCTATGAGCACTTCCATCGTGAGTGTTTTTGTTCTTCACATTCTCTATGAGATTCTATTCCTGACGTTCTGTGCGCATCAGTCTTTGTATGTGAATGTGTTTTTTATTCCTGAGCAAATTGCCTCTGGTTGCTTCTGTTCTTCGGCTGAGAAGTACTACTTCTTGCGTGCTCCTGTAGCAGCAAGTAGTACCTATTTCCTGTAGCAACAATACACTAGGTTTCTAGCCTTTACTTTTCCTGACATAGCTTTTTGATCGAGGAGATAGGGTCTAGCTTGTCTTTTGCTATTTCTGGCGAAGCCTCAAACTTTGCTCTGTGAAGCAGGCTTCGACTAGACTTCTCCAAAGGCTTTGCTGCAACTATCAACTACGAACTTGAACTAGTAACCTAGCTTCGAAGTATGCTCTGTTCTAAGGCTTTGTTTTGACATACTTCGGCAGTTTTTGCGAAGCATTCTTCGATAGGTTTCGAAGTTAGCTTCGAAGCATGTCTCTCTGGTAGACTTCGCTTGGAGTGTGTTTTTCTGAGAAGTTTTTTTTCTACTGTTGTCATTTCCGTGGATCTCAGTTTATGGGTTGAAAGTTTTTCATTCGAAGTACGTGTCTAGGCTTCGATTTCTTGTGAGAGCATCAGCAGACTCCTATTCAAAGTTAATCTGTGGTTCGAAGGTTACCCTTCCAGTAGTCATACTTCGATCTTGCTTGCTTCGAAGTTACCGTTGTAGGCTTCGATTTGGTCTTGCTGCTGTGTTTGGCTTCACTCTTTCTTTTGAAGCTTTCTTTGACCGTGAACATTGTTCAAAGCTCTCTGTTTGGAGTATAGGCTTCGAAGTAGTGGTTTTGAAGGTACTTCGACTGCAGGCTTCGATCTACATTGTCGAAGCCAACCACGCAGTATACACCTTCGCACAACATCTTGGAAGCACTCCTTCAGCACGTGCACTACACAACCTTCTCACATCTGCGTCAAGGGAGACTTCGACACTTCGAAGCAGGCTACGACTCCATGGGCTTCGCATCACGCAGACTTCGCCAAGTTTCGAAAAGGAGACAAATTTGAATAGTAACTTCTCATCTCATTTTATGTACACCTAGATCAGTTGCTGTGATGATTTGTTTCTGTGAAGTTTGATTAGCCATGTTTTGAATACTCTGCTTATCTGCCTTTTAGCACTGTATTGGTGTTTCCTTGTCCAGGACACCAGTCGTTTCTAGGCTAGATACTGATAGGCTTTGGCGATCTGTTTATGTTCTGCTGTTAAGTCTTTAGAGGTGCGTTGGGTGTTGGGAACAGGCCATTGATTCGAAAGAATTTTAGGCGCCCATTCATCCCCCCCTTTGATCGCTACTTTCGGTCCTACAAGTGGTATTAGAGCTTGGTTTGGGTTTTCCATACCTTAACCGGTTCTAAACGCCAGTAGTGATCATGACTTCTCCTGGAAAGGTCCCGTCCTTGGAAGCTTATGGCTATAATTATTGGAAGACTCGCATGTGAGCCTATCTCATGAGCCAAAGGTCGGACATCTAGGACATTTGCGTTCACGCTACCTTTGTCATATTGCCAGTTGCTGAGCGTGATTCTCCTGGTATCAACGCCCAGCATGTGAACAATAGCAAAGCTGTGAACATCTTGTTTTCTGGTTTAGGTCCCAATGAGTTTGAGCTTGTGAGCCATCTCTCCACTGCGAGAGAGATCTGGGCTACCCTTCAGGCACACCATGAAGGGACAGCCCAGGTCAAGGCTCGGCTCTATCAGACCTACCGGCGTGAATATGAGAACTTCACACAAAAGTCGGGTGAATCTGTTGAAGCGTTGTTTGGTCATTTTCAATCGATCATAAACAAGCTTCGAGACAACAAGTTTGAGTGTGTTCAGTTAGTCTCAGATCACGAGCAGGCGCTCAAGGTTCTTCATACCTTGGACCCTAAGATCTGGGAGATCAAGGTATCCTCTATCATTGAGAGCACTTCTTATGATACCTTGACCATTTTTGTGTTGTTTAGCAAGCTGAAGGCCACTGAGGTTGATACCCAGCTGAGATCAAATCTCACTGGCTCTGGATCAAAGTCCCTGGCCCTTGCTACACCTTCTGTTGATCCCACTTCTGTGAGCTGTGCTGGGTTCTCTTTGATGTCTATCACTGAGGACCAACTTGAGTCGTTGGTACATGATGATTTGTGTCTTTTTAACAACTGAGTGTGTCGTTTTTATGAAAAAAGGATGTTCAAAAGACACGGCACAAAGACCAGATGCTTTGAGTGTGGTGACCCAGGACACTTCATCGCCGACTGCTCAAAATGCAATGGTCACAAGAAGGGCACCAGTGGTGGCTCCCACGACTCCGGCAAGCATGATAGCTCTTCCTTCAACAAGGGCAAGCCAAAGACCAGATTCTTCAGAAAGGCCCTAAAGAACTACCAGCGAGAGAACAAGAAGCACGACAAGGCCTTCTTCGCCGAGATGGAGAAGAGCTTCTCCAAGCGTTCTATGACTTCTTCTTCTTCATCGAGCTCAAGCGATGAGGACATTGTCATTAGGAAGGGGAAGGACAAGGATGATCCGGTGGGCCATTGCTTCATGGCCTTCGGGGACAGACCGAAGAGCCGCTCACATCAGCGCCGAAGATCCCGCAAGATCTTCTGCTCAATGGCTCTTGGGGATAAGGAAGAGAAGGGCTCCTCCGATGACTCCGACGATGACGACAACGAAAAGGTACCATCTTATGAGCGTGAAATCATTGATTTACTTGAAAGCGATCGTCAGGAGTTAAAATATCGGGGAAACTGCTTAGAGGGGCTAAGAAGAGGATAGATGAATTAGAGAGTGAGCTTGCCGTGGCCAACGGCAGAATTGAGAGTCTATCTTCTTCCCCTTGCTTGGGTGATAGCAGTGAGTGCCCAAAGTGTGAGGTGCTTCTATGTGATCTGTCGACTCTGAAGTCCAGGTACACAGAAAGGGTTGATGAGAGGGACACTTTGGCCACTGAGATTGAAAGTGCTGAGCTGGAGCTGAAAGATGCTCAAGCCACTGTCGTCGTGCCCTGTGCTAATTGCCCATCCCATCTTGCTAGTTTAGCTGAGCTGAAAGCCAATGGCAATGAGCATCTAGGTAATTTAGAGAGAGTGAGAGCTGAGCTGGCGCATACTAGGTTAGATCTTGAGACACTGTCAGTTCCACCCACTGTCTGTGAGAACTGCTTGTCTCTTAGACTGGAGATGATCAAGCTGAAAGCCGAGAAGCCTGTCCAGGTAGATAGCGAGTGTGAGACCTGCTTGTCTCAGGTGGAGGTACTAGCTTCCTTGAGAGAGGAGCTAGCTGATTCTCAGAATGAGAACTTTTACCTCCGTTCTATCCTGAGTTGGATCAGTGCCAGAGAGCCACAACTCGGCATGATGATCTAGCAGTTTAAGAGGCAGGATGGGTTTGTAGTAGGTTACACCTACACCAAGGCTGACTTTGAGAGTGCCATTAGCCGTGTTGGGGGAATAGTTTTCCCTTGAACAGGGGCCAAATGACGTCAGCCTCCGACGGCCTTCAGCCCGGAGCCCAACACTGTCGAAGCCTATACCTTCCTAAAGAAGATGTTTCCAAGCCTCAAGGTTCACCTCCAAGCCGTCAAGATTCCTTAAAGATTTCCAGAAGCTAAGTCTCAGGCTAACTTCGAAGCTAGCCTTCGGGCCTTGTTCGGAGTTAGCCTTCGAGCTATGTTCGGAGTTAGCCTTCGAGCTCCCTTCGGAGCTCCTCAGAGCTAGTCTCCGGACCCTATCTAGCCGATTCAAAGCCAAGGCTCCGAGGCCCAAGTTCGGAGGCCCCAGTTCGGAGGTCCAGTTCGGAGGCCCAGTTCGGAGGTCCAGTTTGGAGGTCCGGTTTGGAGGCCCCTGTTCGGAGCCCCAGTTCGGAGCCCCGGTTCCGAGCCCTAGTTCGTAGCCCTGGTTCGGAGGTCCAGTTCGGAGGTCCAGTTCGGAGGCCCGGTTCGGAGGCCCCTGTTCGGAGCCCCAGTTCGGAGTCCTGGTTCTGAGCCTAAGTTCGGAGCACCGGTTCCGAGCCCCTGTTCGGAGCCCCAGTTCGGAGCCCCGGTTCGGAGCATGCTTCAAAGCCCACTTCGGAGTGTACTTCGAAGCCTCCCTTGCAGTCTCTGCCTGAAGAGCTCTAGCCATACTCCAAACCCAGAAGATATTTACGCCCCACTATAGTGTAGAAGTCGTACTAGGGGCCCCTCTGCCCATAGTCTGTCATTCAGCTGGACAAGAAGTGACGTTGCCTGACACGTCTGTAAAGGTTTAAAGCACTTTTGTACCGTAGCTAGCTCCTTTCCCCTTTTTTGCCCCTATGAGCCTGGGACTCATAGGGGGCATCTCGGTCTTTTACTTTGGCCTGCGTGCCTATAAAAGAAGGGCCAAGCCCTTGTAACATACACCTCTTCCAGGGGCCATGAGACCCTGGAGTTCACTTCTCCACACCAAGGCATACCATGCCAAATCCACCACAAACTAGACTTAGGACTATTATCCCCTAGGAGAGGTCCGAACTAGTATACATCCTTTCTTCCTCTAAGAGAGCCCTTCGAGGTTCATTTTACACTCCATATACACACATACAAAACCTGTGTTGTAGCTAACACAATTGCTACAGCAGTTGGCACCGTCCGTGGGGACCTTAGTCCTAAAAGCTGAGTTCTCTGCCACTGTCTACAACTCGAAGTGCGCTTGAGGGGGGAGCTCCAAAGCTTTCTTTCTTCGCGCACCTTTCGGTAAGGGGCTTCGAGTGCAGTTCGAGGGTCATCTTCACCTTCCCCCATCCTTTGCATTTCAAAGCTCACCCTCCAGCAAGGGGCTCCGCTTCGCGAGTCGAAGGCTGTCAAAGCCCCAGGGGCTACGAGGCAAGCTTTCACCCACTTTACGAGGTATGTACACTGTCCGAAGTACCACTTCGATGTATAATTCTGCAATTACTTTACCATAAAATCGAAGCCCTGCTTCGCCATAGATTCAAGGCCTTGCATCTCCTTATCAAAACCCGAAGCTTTGCTTCGCCTTGTTTAAAAATCTGAAGCCTTGCTTCGCTTTACAAATCCGAGGAATCCTTCTGAAGGCTACACAGCGCCTCCGGCCCCTTAGCAGTAATAGGGACTCCGGGCCACCAGCCCGATGCGTCCAGGGATTCCGGGTTACGTACCCGAAGCATCCTAGGGTCGAAGGTGACCCAGAGTCGAAGGTGGCTCAGAGCCGAAGGTGGCTCACATTATCACAGGTTCGGTGAATCCACACCAAACATCCATTTTCATTACAGAATCAAGCTCAGAAGCCTTGCTTCATTATCAAAACATGCTCCGAAGCCTTGCTTCGCGTGTCAGAATCTAATATACGCCTAAGCATCTCGAAGTCATCGTCGAAGGCAGAGAAGTCTAAAGATTCGTCGCCTGCTAAGACCGTTTGCGAAGGCAAAAACGAAGAACTCCGAAGGGCCTTCGTCTTCACAATGGCTAGCAGATCCTGAGCTACGTCGAGGATGGCTTCGCCGCTAAGCCCCCTCGGAAGCTTAAACTGACGGGGGCCTTCGGACCTAGCTACCTCAAGGACTGCCCACAACTGGCGAAGTTCTTCAGAGTCCTCAAGAACTTCGAAGTCAACATTCGGAGGCTGAGGCTGGGCATGTATAAAAAACCCCCGCATTCATATTAATAAGCTGATATGTTTTTACAAGCCTGCAGCTAAGAATTACAAGGAGCCTAAGGAGATCTACACCTTCGGAGGCAGAGGTGTCGGGGTCGAAGGCCGATTTGGCGAAGCAAGCACTTTGGCTTGGCGAAGGCGGAGGGCCTTCTGAAGATCAAGTACTGCTTCGCAGCCTTGGGCCTTCCACGGACTTTTGTCGGAGGCGTCACCAAGTGTTGGCCCCCGAAGGCCACCAGGGTCACGGAGGTTGCTGCCTCGAGGTGGTTGCACCCTGCGTCGTGAAGCATCTGCAATACTCCTTTACCCTCCACTCGGCCGGCCATTAGGGCGAAGCCCTTTAGAGACTACTCCGCCGTCGAAGCCACCACCTTCAAGAACACGGCGCGGTCCCCAATCGGATCCTGGTCACCGAAGTCTAGAGCCCAGCATTCGGTTCCTATCTGTTGAAGGACTTCTACCAAACTCTAAGTGGCTTCGCCGAGGTTGTCAACGACGAAGTCCTCAAGTGACTGAGCCCGGTGGCGGAGTTTGGAGTTCTCCTTCGCCTGCTAGGTTTCGGCGTCCTTCGCAGCTTTGAGCTCTGCGCAGAGCCTATCCATCTCCGAGGCCAAGGCTTCCTTAGCCTTGCCAGCCTCGGCCTTCACCGCCTCTGCCTGAGCCCTCGCCGTCTCGGCCTCGCCCCTCGCTGTCTTGGCCTCGCCCCTCGCCACATCGGCTAAAGCTTCGGCCCACCATCGCTTCTCGGCTTCCACCAAGACTTTGCGTCGGAGGGCCTCCTTCTCCTTTGCTAGGCGCGTCATCCACCTATCCGCAGAAGTCGAAGCTACTGCATTCAGTGCGAAGGCCTGGAAGAATTCAAGAAATCATAAGTGTTGGTCGAAGATGAAGGTATAACTCGAAGGCTGTGTATGACTTCGCTCACCTGCATGAGAGCTTCGTTCGCGTTTGTGAAGAGTTCCATGGGGTTCGAGTGGCCGAGTTGAGCCACCAAGTCCCCTGCCTCCGCAGCTGCACATCCCTCGCGGAAGCTGTTGATGGCTGCCTCCGTCATGGCCCCCTTCGGCTGAATAGGCCGGACAATGTCCTCCGCCGCAACTGCCTGCGAAGGCTTCGGCATGGCCAGACTTAGCTCCACCACATCGACGTCCTCGTCGCTTTGAGGGTCCCCTTCGCCGTGGCCGCTACCTCCTTCTTCTTCAGACGAGGAGCTGTCGGACTCCGAACCACTTCTGCTACTGCCGCTGCTGCCACTGCTGCTGCTGCTAGAGTCCTCTGCAGGCTTCGCCATGGTGGGCCTCACTCCGGCATCCTCCTCTGCAAAATAGTCCAGGTCAAAATCCACATATCGAAGAGAAGTATGTTTGAAGTGTTTACCTTCATTAGAGATTTCTTCGAAGGAAGAGGGGTCAATGTGTGCCCCCCAGTCCCTTCGCTACGAGCCTGGCGTGTCGGCCTTCGTGTCTGAAGTCGTCGCTGTCGAGGCCTTTGCTACCTTCTTGGTAGACGGAGGAGGCGCGTCAGCCTCCGCTCCCGAAGTTGTCACCGCCGAAGCCTTCGCTGCCTTCTTGGTAGTTGGAGCACTTGTGGGCTGCCTCCTCCGGAATAGGGGCTTCGGTCGCGGGGCACTCTAGCCTAGCCCTCGAAGTTTTGGGCTCGTCATCATCCCCTCTCTCCCTCTTGGCGTCGGTTGTCGAAGCCGCAAGGTGGGAGATGTCCGGCAAGGCCGGGAACTCTTCGAAGCCTAGCAGGATCCACACCCTGTTCCAGTGCTCCTAGGACCCCACCGAAGCAAGCCACTGGGCTTGCTCCTCTGGTGTCGGAGCCCCAACGACGCGCTCCGCCGCTGCGATGGCCTCCTCCGGAGTCCTCACTTCGAGATGTGCTTCATAAAAGTTCAAGTCAGAGTGAAGTTTTTGTGAAGTATGAAAGTAGAAAGGGTTCGAAGTCTTACAGAGGCACTCTAAGGCCCACTCGTTTAGGCCACCTCGGCCTGAAGCTTGGAAGAGCCCCTCCAGCCAAGAGCGCGCAAGGGGGCTGAGCCGGAGGGTGATGAACTCCTCTGCGAGGTCCCTCATGCTCATCTTCGCGCCAACCCTACAGAGGAGCGAGATCCTCGAGCGAAGGGTGTCTGGGCTAGTCTTCACCACCCCTTCGCGCCGATAGGAGATAAGGCATTGGTTCTCCGAAGGGGATAGTTCGCGCCGATGGAGGCATAGAACCACTCTTGATCCCACTACGATTACCATTTGCTGTTGTAAGCTAATGGGGATTGGTCCCGATCTTCCGCTAGGTAAGGATAACTTGGATTGGTGGAGAATCTCGACGTTGACGATCCAAGGCTCCGGTCCGGCAGATCCAAAACCTTGCAATCGCTACACCACTGTCTCCGTTGGTTATCAACCACGCATGGCGCGATTGACCTCACCACGAAGGCTAGTTCCTGCAAGCGAACCCAAGAACACAAGCAAGAATAGGAAGATGCAAGTCGAGGGCCAAATCACAGATGAACTATGATGAGGAGAGGTTTCACAAACTCTGATGCAGCAGCCAATTGGTCCGGTGCAGGAGCGGGCTCTAAACACACACAAGTGTAGATGCAAACAAAGCAAAACCTAACCCTAAAGGAAGCTGGCGTGAGTATATAAGGCGTGGGCAGCCTGTAGAAGGCGTACCGACTCGGACTATGGGCCAACACGACCTCCAACTCAGTACAAGGTCCAACTCGGCCCAATTCTGTCATGCAGGACTGTTTCAAACACACAGGACGACTTGAGAATCCAAATGAGGCGAAATCAACGGCAAAAGATCCGCCTTCTCCTCAGCTTTCCAAAAAGTCCAAGAACGCGCCAATCGGACTTCGTATGAGGAAATTACGCCCATTTTGGTTCATGGTGGTTGATGTAGACCGAACCAGCGAATTCTTGACTTCAAATCATCCGTGAGACTCCGTCTTCAACTCCAAATCTCCTATTCCTTCTCCCATGTTCCTAAGCAATAAAATATCACTAGTATTCAGTAGCATCCCGTCCAAAGAAATATTAACATAGTTGCTAAGGAAAGAATTAACCTCATGGTTCAAGCGACGGGCACGGGCACGTGTGATTGGTCCCTCTAATTGAATTGTAGGTTGATGGTGCATGTGTGTATCAGGGTGGTGCATGTGAGTATCATGTTGGTGCATCTGTGTATCATGCTGGTGCGTGTGTGTATCATGCTGGTGCATCTGTGTATCATGCTGGTGCGTGTGTGTATCATGCTGGTGCATCTGTGTATCATGCTGGTGCATCTGTGTATCATGTGAAGTGATGTCCTCATCATCCTCCCCCTCTTGAATTGGAGTCGTCCTCGACTCAAGCTCATCGTCATCTCCCACATAGGGCTTAAAATCTGAAATGTTAAATGTGGGACTAACCCCAAAAGCTGCAGGCAACTAAAGTTTATATGCATTATCATTGATCTTCTCAAGCACACGGAAAGGACCATCAGCACGGGGCATCAATTTAGACTTTCTCAAATCAGGAAAACGATCCTTGCGCAAATACAACCAAACAAGATCACCCGGTTCAAATGTTATCGCTTTTCTACCCTTACTACCATAAGCACGATATTTCTCATTCATTTTCTCTATGTTTGCTTTAGTAGTTTCATGTATCTTAAGTAATAATTCAGCACGTGTAGTAGCATCAAAATTCATTTTTTCAGATGGTGGCAATGGTAGTAAATCAATAGGAGCACGTGGATTAAAGCCATAGACCACTTCAAACGGACTTACCTTAGTAGTGGAGTGTACTGACCTATTATATGCAAACTCAATATGAGGTAGACACTCTTCCCAGAGCTTCAAGTTGGTCTTCAAAATAGCCCTCAACATGGTGGACAATGTACGGTTGACGACCTCTGTTTGCCCATCTGTTTGGGGGTGACAAGTAGTAGAAAACAGCAGTTTCGTCCCTAGCATATGCCACAATGTCCTCCAAAAATGACTTAAGAATTTAGCATCATGATCTGAAACGATGGTATTGGGAACTCCATGCAAGCGTACGACCTCTCTGAAAAACAAATAAGCAACATTGGTAGCGTCGTCGCTCTTGTGACAAGGTATAAAATGTGCCATTTTAGAGAACCGATCTACCACCACAAAAATACTATCTCCCCCCCTCCTAGTTCTAGGTAATCCTAACACAAAATCCATAGAAATATTCTCCCAAGGTACACTAGGAACGGGCAGAGGCATATAAAGACCATGTGGGTTTAGATGGGACTTAGCTTTATTGCAAGTAGTGCATCGTGCCACGTAGCGCTCAACATCTCGTCTCATCCTAGGATAATAGAAGTGTGTGGGCAACACATCATCGGTTTTCTTTGATCCAAAATGACCCATCAAACCACCACCGTGTGCTTCCTGCAATAACAACAAGCGAAGAGAGCTAGCCGGCACACATAACTTGTTAGCACGAAAAAGATATCCATTATTCAGCACATATTTGTTCCAGGCACGGTCATCTGTACAATTTGCAAAAGCATCTTTGAAGTCCAAATCAGTAGCATACATGTCCTTCAATGTTTCTAAACCAAAGATCTTATAATCAAGTTGAGAAAGCAATGTATAACGTCTAGATAAAGCATCGGCAATCACATTATCGTTCCCTTTCTTATGCTTAATGATATATGGAAAAGTCTCAATAAATTCTACCTATTTAGCATATCGTTTATTCAGATTTGCTTGACTACGTATATGCTTCAATGCTTCATGATCGGAATGAATAATAAACTACTTAGGCAAAAGGTAATGTTGCCAAGTTTCAAGCACACATACTAAGGCATATAATTCCTTATCATAGGTAGAATAATTCAACTGTGGACCATGTAATTTCTCACTAAAATAGGCCATGGGTTTACCTCCTTGTAGCAGCACACCTCCTATTCCAAAACCACTAGCATCACATTCTAACTCAAAAGGCTTACTGAAGTCGGGTAGCTGAAGTAGAGGTGCATGTGTAAGGCGATCCTTGAGTGTGGCAAAAGCTTGTTCTTGTGTTGGTTCCCAAGTAAAAGTAACTCCCTTCTTGGTCAACTCATGCAAACGACCGGATATGGTGCTGAAATCTTTCACAAAATGCCGGTAGAAACCCGCAAGACAATGAAAACTATGTACCTATGTGATAGTTTGGGGTTGCGGCCAGCTGTTGATTGCTTCTACCTTTGCCGTGTCAACCTCAATACCTTGTGAAGTGACAACATATCCAAGAAACACAACTCGATTCGTGCAAAACGTGCACTTCTCAAGGTTACCAAACATTCTAGCCTCACGGAGGACAAAAAAACAGCACGTAGGTGTTCAACATGTTCAGTGAGAGACTTGCTATAAACCAAGATATCATCAAAGTATACAACCACAAAGCATCCTATAAAGTGTCGTAGGACTTCATTCATCAAGCGCATGAAGGTACTAGGTGAATTAGTAAGTCCAAAAGGCATGACAAGCCACTCATATAATCCAAACTTTGTTTTAAAAGCAGTTTTCCATTCATCACCTAGTTTCATGCGAATTTGGTGGTAGCCACTACGGAGATCGATCTTAGTAAAGATAATGGCACCACTAAGCTCATCAAGCATGTCATCCAATCTAGGAATAGGGTGTCGATATCGAATGGTGATATTATTAATAGCACGACAATCAACACACATGCGCCAACTACCATCCTTCTTAGGCACCAAAAGAACGGGTACTGCGCAAGGACTAAGGCTTTCATGGACGTACCCACGATCAAGAAGGTCCTGTACTTGGCGCTCAATTTCTTTTGTCTCCTCTGGATTGGTACGGTACGCTGCACGATTAGGAAGAGACGCTCCCGGGATCAAATCAATTTGGTGCTCGATGCCGCGTATAGGTGGTAGCCCGGGTGGTATCTCAGCAGGAAAAACATCGTTAAACTCCTACAAAAGGTCAGTGACTGCAACAGGAACAGAGTTAGGAATGTTCGCAAGTGAAAACAGCACGTTCGTGCAAATCTATCCATATATCATGGGAGTATTATCACAAATTTAAGCAAGGTCAGTTTTAGTTGCAAGCATGGCACGTCCTTTCAAATTAGTAACTTGTGATGAAGAAGGAGAAGCAACTTTATCTTTCTGTTGCCTCAAAAGCATCTTAGTTACTTGCTGATTTTTAGAAGGTTGTTTGCTCGTTTGTGCATCCTTAGCATGTTTTTCTTGTTCAAATTTCACAATTTCAGCAGGAGTCATAGGAAGTAAAAGTAACTTTCTTTCCTTTATACATAAATGTGTACTTATTGCTCCTACCATGGTGTGTAGCATCAGTATCATACTCCCAAGGTCTACCAAGTAATAGAGAACATGTTTTCATTGGTACTACATCAAAATCAGCAACTCCGAAGTATGTACCAATGGAAAATTTGATGTGAGCAGTTTGTGTTACCTTGACCTTACCACTATTGTTGAACCATTGCACATGGTAAGGGTGTGGATGCGCACGTGTGGGAAGTTGAAGCTTCGTTACCATGTCGTGGCTCACCAAATTGTTGCAACTACCGCTGTCGATGATGACACGTACACGATGGTCATTGACGATGAAGAAGGTCTGAAATAGATTATTCTGTTGTGCCCGATCGTCCTGCTCCATGTGAGTGCTCAAGACATGTTGTACAACAAGTGCTTCATGGTCGGCAGAGGCATCCGGCGCAAAAACAGCATCATCGTCGGAAGCATCGTAATCTCCTGCAATGTTAGCAGCAAGTGCGTATTCATCTTCAACATCACTAGCACTTACATAGCCACCGTCTTCCGTAGCAATATAAGCCCGCTGACTAGGGCAGTCCTTCATAACGTGGCCGAATCCTTTGCATCAGTGACACTGGATCGCTGCAGAACGTGCAGTAGAGGCCGCCGAGGAGGTGGGCTTGGCTGGCGCCTTGGATGCTGCAGCCTTGGAGCTCTCAGCCTTGGTTGTAGATGTAGAAGGTGTTGATGTAGCCACCGGTCGAGAAGGTGGTGGTGGTCGCTGCTGTTGCTGCTGCCCACTTGAGCGTGAAGTGGCACCACCAATGTTGGTTCTCATGCTACGTTGTGGTTGTTGGCGACCCTGCAATTATTTTTCTGCAAGTATAGCAAGATGGAAAAGGTGAGTGATAGTATTGTATTCTTTATAATCAATGATATCCTGAATTTCACGCCTTAAACCACCATAAAAACGGGCCATTTTATCCTCATTGTCCTCCTCAATTTCAGCACGCATGCAACCTATTTGCAACTCCTGATAATACTCCTCTACTGATTTATTTCCTTGGTTTAGGCGCTGCAATTTTTTTCTCAAATCACGTTTATATTAAGGAGGGACCCATCTACCATGCATTTGTCGTTTTAACATACCCCAATTTTGTGGTTCATTGCCAACCTGAACTATTTCCGTCGACCAAAGAAGAGCATATCCAGTGAAGTCACTAGTAGCTAAGCGCACGCGGTGTATAGCAGGAACCATGTGGGCATTAAATTTTTGTTCGACTGACATCTCCCAATCTAAATATGCATCTAGATCATAGGTTCCAGAAAAATGAGGTACTGAAAATTTTACCTTGAATTAGGGATCATTGTTCCCGCGGTTGCTATTGTTACCTCGTGGTTGGCGGTTGCGGTGGCCGCCCATACCTTTATGATTGAACTGAAAGGGATGACGTGCAGCCTCGTCAGGTTCAATGCCATTGTTCCCGGCATAGGATAGGTCGTCTTCCTCCTCAACATGGTCGTCGTCGGCTTGTGCAGCAGGCAAGCGTGTTTCTAAGGCAGTCATCCGATCCACTAGGTCAGCAACAGTACGAGCGAGACGTTCGATGGAATGTTGGGTCTGCCGCTGAGACTCTAGTAGAGCACGTCATGAGACACATCCATTAAAATCAGATGGAGGGGTACCGCTGTTATCTGCCATGTTAGTGAAAAGACAAAACAACAAAGAATAATCATTATGTAACGCAACTAGGTGGGGTGGTGGGTGTGTGGTGGAAGCAATCCGTCAAGCACCTTACCCACGCTTGCAAGTGTTCTTACCACGCCGCAGTGAGGTCACCGGCCTACAGGTGAAGAACCAAGTGGAGGGTGGTGGGCGATTGCAAGATGTGAACCTATCCGGACCAAGAGAAGGTGTAGCTTGGAAGGCAAAGTAAGTAGCAAGGAATAGCGATAGTAATAACAATTAAACCAAGTTCAATAAGTATTCCTAGTACTCGTCAAAGCTGCTGGCCTTAGTGCTCCCAAGGTGAAAATTCAAGCAATAGAGGGAAACTATGTGCCCAAAACTCAAGTGGAGGCAGAACAAGGCAGCAAACGACATGACCGGTTCTCTTTTGCTTCGCTACTTCTCGTTTCTTTTTTTTCTCTTTTTTTCACTCTATTTTTTTTTTGAACAAGGATGACAAGAAATGCAACCACAAAAATTGGCACCTGCAACTGAGGTGGGATGTGGTTCACAGAAATGCAACATGTTCGCTGAACGGCGAGCAAAAACTTTGACCAATTTTTTCTTTATCTTCCTATTTTTTTTTGGCGATTCTAATGAAGGCTAACAGGGAAACCCGTGTTAGTGTAGGCTCCAAATTGGGTCAAGAAGAGCTCAAAAAATTTCAGATTTTTCTGTCAAACAAGCGAAAAGTTATGCCTGTTTTACCGAAGGGGGGGTCACAAAGACTCGATGTGGAAAACGAGTAGGGTTTTGGAGGGGGGAATTTTTTGAGATACAAGACCAACTACTACTCAAACGACACAAAGGGATGACTAAACCAGCAACAAGACTCGACCAAGAACACAAACTCAACAAGGTTAAAAACTGAAATTAAAATCGCAAGGCACAAAGGGGTTTTTGGTGGGGATTTTTTTTGTGAGGGTTTTCTGGACTCTAGGTAAAACAAACGAAGATCGAGATTAACTAACGGGAAACCTGAGCTCTGATACCAACTAATGGGCGATTGGTCCTGATCTTCCGCTAGGTAAGGATAACTTGGATTGTTGGAGAATCTCGACATTGATGATCCAAGGCTCTGGTCCGGCATATCCAAAACCTTGCAATCGCTACACCACTGTCTTCGTTGGTTATCAACCACGCATGGTGCGATTGACCTCGCCACGAAGGCTAGTTCCTGCAAGAGAACCCAATAACACAAGCAAGAACAGGAAGATACAAGTCGAATGCCAAATCACACATGAACTATGATGAGGAGAGGTTTCTCAAACGCCGATGCAGCAGCCAATCGGTCCGGTGCAGGTGCGGGATCTAAAAACACACAAGTGTAGATGCAAACAAAGAAAAACCTAACCCTAAAGGTGGTTGGCGTGAGTATATAAGGCGTGGGCAGCCTGTAGAAGGCGTACCGACTCGGACTATGGGCCAACACGGCCTCCAACTCAGTACAAGGTCCAACTCGGCCCAATTCTGTCATGCAGGACTGTTTCAAACACATAGGACGACTCGAGACTCCGAATGAGGCAAAACAAACGGCAAAAGATCCGTATTCTCCTCAGATTTCCAAAAAGTCCAAGAACGCGCCAATCGGAATTCGTATGAGCAAATTACGTCCATTTTGGTGCATGGTGGTTGATGTAGTCCGAACGAGCGAATTCTTGACTTCAAATCATCCGTGCGACTCCGTCTTCAACTCCAACTCTCCTATTCCATCTCCCATGTTCCTAAGCAACAAAAAATCACTAGTATTCAGTAGCATCCCATCCAAACAAATATTAACATAGTTGCTAAGGAAAGAATTAATCTCATGGTTCAAGCGACGGGCACGGGCGCGTGTGATTGGTCCCTGTAATTGAATTTTAGGTTGATGGTGCATGTGTGTATCAGGGTGGTGCATGTGAGTATCATGTTGGTGCATCTGTGTATCATGTTGGTGCGTGTGTGTATCATGCTGGTGCATCTGTGTATCATGCTGGTGCGTGTGTGTATCATGCTGGTGCATCTGTGTATCATGCTGGTGCATCTGTGTATCATGCTGGTGCATGTGTGTATCATGTGAAGTGATGTCCTCATCAACAGCCCTCGCCGGGAAGGCATCATGGAACTCCCTCCGAAGCTGGAAGTTTGCGCTGCCGAAGGCTAAAGCCCTCTTGACGTGGTCTGTGCCCTCCCTTGGATTCGGTTGGCAGTTGGCGTCATGAAGGGCGACGAAGACATCTGCACGGCCCTCGCAACCCTCGGCCCTCATGGCCCATTTGAAGATAGCAAGCCTCGCCACGGCGTTGGGCGAAAGCTGAGGAAGCTCGAGGTTGTAGGCCTCGAGGACTTCGCTCAGCATCCCCACTACTGGCAGCCTGAGGCTGGCTTCGAAGAAGGCTTCAAACACTACCACTTCATCGGCCCGAGGCCTCGGTATAGCCTGCGACTTCTCCGGGACTCTGAGTTGAATCTTCGCTGCAATCCTCCCTTCGTAGGCCCTCTGGACAGATTCCTCTGTAGAGATCGAGGCCCTCATCTCCAGCATCTGCTCAAATTTGTCGGATGGCGTCCGAAGGTTCCTCGGCCCTAGCCACCTCGGTGCAGGCTTTGCTGCCGCAGCCGCCGCTGCCTGTAGTTGGACGGAGCTCGAGCTCGGGCCCAAGGCCAAGGCCTTCAAAGCTGCCTTCATCGACATTTTTGTGGGACTTCGGCGTGAGGGGCTAAAAGCTAGCGAGGGGTGCTTCGCACAAAGCCAAGGAGGAGAAGAGAACAAAGGATGTAAGGCGCTGAGAAGAAAGCGAATGAGAGCGTGCCGAAGCAGCACGTAGTAAACCCCTATTTATAGGCGGTAAGAATTCCGACGGTTCGTGGGCCGAACCCACTAGCAGGTGGGCCTCCAGCGAAGGCGAAGTGGCCCAGCGCAGGGTAACAGTCAATTTTCTAGCCGTTGCGGAGCCGGTTGATCTCCCCGAGGTCATTCTGGCAGCTGACGCAGACAGTTATTACCTGCGAATTTTGAATTCACCTTCGGTCTAAGCTCCGAAGACATGTTTTCTCTGAAGCTCCGAAGGCATGTTTTCTCTAAAGTTCTGAAGGCATGTTTTCTCTAAAGTTGTAATTTTTGGGTCATTTGTCCCAAGGGCACGCACACCCATTCATCCCGAAGGCCTGCACGCGAGGGGCTACTGTTGGGGGAATAGTTTTCCCTTTAACAGGGGCCAAATGACGTCAGCCTCCGACGGCCTTCGGTCCAGAGCCCAACACTGTCGAAGCATGTACCTTCCCGAAGAAGATGTTTCCAAGCCTCAAGGTTCACCTCGAAGCCATCAAGATTCCTTAAAGATTGCCAAAAGCTAAGTCTCAGGCTAACTTCGAAGCTAGCCTCTGGGCCTTGTTTGGAGTTAGCCTTCGAGGTATGTTCGGAGTTAGCCTTCGAGCTCCCTTCGGAGCTCCTAAGAGCTAGTCTCCGGACCCTGTCCAGCCGATTCAAAGCCAAGGCTCTGAGGCCCTGATTTGGAGGACCCTGTTTGGAGTCCCAGCTCGGATCCCCGGTTCCGAGCCTCAGTTCGGAGCCCCGGTTTTGAGCCCCTGTTCGGAGGCACAGTTCGGAGCCCCAGTTCGGAGGCACAGTTTGGAGGTCCAGTTCGGAGGTCCAGTTCGGAGGTCCACTTCGGAGGCCCCCGTTCGGAGCCCCAGTCCGGAGCCCTGGTTCGGAGCATGCTTCGAAGCTGACTTCGGAGTGTACTTCAAAGTCTCCTTTGCAGCCTCTGCCTAAAGAGCTCCGGCCCTACTCCGAATCTAGAAGATATTTACACCCCGCTAAAGTGTAGAAGTTGTACTAGGGGCCCCTCTGCCCATAGTCTATTGTTTAGCTGGACAAGAAGTGACGTTGCCAGACACGTCTGTTGGGGGAATATATTTCCCTTGAACAGGGGACCAAATGACGTCAGCCTCCGACAGCCTTCGGCCCAGAGCCCAGCACTGTTGGAGCCTGTTCTCTCTCTAAGTGTTGTTTTCAGGTCCCAAGGTGCTCTTCGGAGCCTGCAGCCTCTGAGCCCTCAGATCGGTGGGTTCGGCCCGGAGCCCCCAGTTCGGGCCCACCCTCCGGGCACAAGGCACCGGAGGCCACCCTCCGGGCGCAAGGCGCCGGAGGCAAGGCACCGGAGGCCACCCTCCGGGCGCAAGACGCCGGAGGCCACCCTCCGGGCGCAAGGCCCCGGAGGCCACCCTCCGGGCGCAGGGCGCCGGAGGCTGCCCTCCGGGAGCCTAGTTCGAGGCCCCAGTTCGGCGGACCCGGTTCGAAGGCCAGATCGAGGTCAAGGCTCCGAGCCCCCAGTTCGGAGCCTTGTTCGGAGCCTCTTCGCAGCCTCCGCCAGAAAGGCTCCGGCCCCCGCTCCGAAGCATAGGAAATATCTAAAGCATACTGGCCATACCAGAGGCCCCTCCGCCCCTGGTATGTCGTTTAGCTGGTCAAAAGCCTGGCGCAGCCTGACACGTCTGTAAGCTGTAAAGATGTCTAGTACGTCTGTACAGTAGCTAGCCTCTTTCCCTGTCTACCCCTATGAGCCTAGAGGCTTATAGAGGGTATTTTGGTCTTTTCCTTAAGGCCTGCGTGCCTATAAAAGCAGGGCCAGGCCTTTGTAATGGACGCGCGCTCCAAGGGGCCATGAGACCCTGGAGTTATTCTCTCCACCATCAAGACACACCATGCCAAATCCACTACAAACTGGACGTAGGGCTGTTATCCCCCAGGGGAGGCCCGAACCAGTATAAACTCTATCTCTCCCTGCGAGAACCCATCGAGGTTCATTATCCACGTCATACTCCACCACAGAAAAACCTGCTGGAACTAACGCAATTGTTTCAACAGTTGGCGCCGTCCGTGGGGAGCTTAGTACTAGAAGCTATGTTCCCTACCACTACGTGCAGTTCGAAGCACGCTTGCGGGGGGAGCTTCGAAGCTTCCTGCCTCTCGCACCCTTCGGCAAGGGGCTTCGGGTGCAGCTCGAAAGCCATCTTCGCCTTCCTTCTTCACATACCGGAGCCTGCTCCCCGGCAAGGGGCTCCGTCCCTCGCATCGAAGGCCGTTAAATCCCCAAGGGCTACAAGGTACGTACAGTCCGAAGCCCTACTTCGATGTACCCAATCTGCAAATTACGTTAATATAAGTTCGAAGCCTCGCTCCGCCTTAAGGCCGAAGCCCTGCTTCGCCGTAAAACCGGAGACTTGCTTCACCTTTGAGTGCAAACTTTTGCTCCATCTTATTTAAAAGCCAGAGCCATGCTTCGCTCTGTTTAAAAAACCGAAGCACTGCTTCGCCTTATTGAAAAACCGAAGCACTGCTTCGCCTTATTGAAAAACCGAAGCACTGCTTCGCCTTATTGAAAAACCGAAGCACTGCTTCGCCTTATTGAAAAACCGAAGCACTGCTTCGCCTTATTGAAAAGCCGAAGCACTGCTTCGCCTTATTGAAAAACCGAAGCACTGCTTCGCCTTATTGAAAAACCGAAGCACTGCTTCGCCTTATTGAAAAGTCGAAGCACTGCTTCGCCTTATTAAAAAACCGAAGCACTGCTTCGCCTTATTGAAAAACCGAAGCACTACTTCACCTTATTGAAAAGCTGGAGCACTGCTTCACATTATTTAAAAGCCGAAGCCTCGCTTCGCCTTGCAAAATCCGGAGCACTCCTCCGAAGGCTACGCAGCGTCTCCAGGCCCGTAGCAGTGGGCTTTGAAACTTCCGAGCGATGGCTCGGCAAGTCCGGATTCCAGGCTCTAGCCTGATGCATCCCCGGGTCAAAGGTGGCCCCGGGCCGAAGGTGGCCCAGAGTCGAAGGTGGCTCAACCTATCACAGGTTCGGTGAATCCACACCAAATGTCCTTTTCATTATAGGATCAAGCTCTAGAAGCATTGCTTGGCTATCTAAACACGCGCCGAAGCCTCGCTTCGTGTGACGTGAAAAGCTAAAGCTTGTCGAAGTCTGACTTCGCTAGAAAATCTAAGTGCGTTCAGAGCCTCGCTCACGCACAGCATCCAAATCCCAGCATGCCAAAGCATGCTTCGTTCAATTTGGTCATGCGGAAGCCTTGCTTCGCACCCAATTGACGCGTTCGGAGCCCTCAAGAGGCCTTCGCTCAGTGAAATTTCAAGTCTCCAAGCCGCCAAAATGCGCACCCTTCGCATATTTATTTTTTGCCCGCACCAGCAACGACTAAAGTCCCTAACTGCCACGAGCAAGGGGGGAAGCATGTATGCGAGGTGTGCGAATGTGATGCGCAGTGCGAGCGTGACAAGCTAAAACGTTCGAAGCCAAACAATGCAAAGCATACAAACGAAGTATGCAAATATAATAAACTCCTTTCAATATATAACAATTGAGAAGTATGTTACAATATACTTCGGAGCAAAGATACGAGTAATCTGTGTCTAAGCCTAAGAAGAACCGAGTGCGAGGCCCCAACCCTCGCTTGCCTCTCTTTCGGCGAGGGCCCCCTCGGCTGGACTCAGCCTCGTCTGAGCCCACTCTCCCTCGACCGGCCCGTCCAGGCTCCGAAGCCCGCAGGCTTCGTCGTCCACCTTGCAGGTCACTCCAAGTTAGCGAAGCAGGCGGTGCTGTATCGAAGGCAGAAAAGTCTAGGGCTTCGTCGCCTGCTAAGGCCGCTCGCGAAGGCAAAAGCAAAGGGCTTTGGAGGGGCTCCGTCTTCACAGCGGCTAGTAAATCCTGAGCTACTTCGGAGATGGCTTCGCCCCTAGGCCCCCTTGGAAGCTTAAACCGAGGGGGGCCTTCGGATCTAGCTACTTCGAGGATCGCCCACAGCTGTTGAAGCTCTTCGGAGTCCTCGAGGACTTCGAGGTCTATGCTCGGAGGCTGAGCCTGGGCAGGTATAAAAAAAACCCCCGCATTCATATTAATAAACTAATAAGGTTTTACAAGCCTACAGCTAAGTGTTACAAGGAAGCCTAAGGAGATCTACACCTTCGGAGGCGGAGGCGTCGAGGTCGAAGGCTTGTCTGGTGCAGCGGGCCCCTTGAGCCGGCGATGTCGAAGAGCCTTCATGAGGTCAAGGACTGCTTCGCAGCCTTGTTCCTTCCAAGGTTCCTGCAGCCGCCGCCAGGCTCCGCGGACATCAGGCGGAGGCGTCACCAAGTGCTGACCCCCGAAGACCACTGGGGTCGCGGAGGTTGCTGCCTGGAGGTGGGTGCACCCCGCTTCGTGAAGCATGTGCAACACCCCTTGGCCCGCGACTCGGCCGGCAATGAGGGCAAAGCCCGTCAGTGCTTCCTCCGAGATCGAAGCTGCGGTCTTCAAGAAATCGGTGCGGTCCCCAATCGGGTCCTGATCGCCAAAATCCGGAGCCCTGCACTCGGTCCCTATTTTCTCAAGGACCTCGGTCAGGCTCTGGGTGGCTTCGCCAAGATTGGCCACGATGAAGTCTTCAAGATCCTGAGCCCGTTTGCGGAGCTCCGCATTCTCCGTCGCCCGCCGAGCTTCAGCGTCCTTCGAAGCCTGGAGCTCCGTGCGGAGCCGAGCCGTCTCCGAGGCAAGGGCTTCCCTAGCCTTGTCGCTGTCGGCTTTCGCCTCAGTAGCTGAAGCCTCGGCTCGCCTTCGTTTCTCGGCTTCCACCGAAACTTCGCGGCGAAGGGCCTCCTTCTCCTCTGCAAGACGCTCCATCCGCCTATCCGCAGAAGTCGAAGTTGCCGCGTTCAGTGCGAAGGCCTACAAGAATTCAAGAAACATAAGTGTCAACCAAGGACTAAAGCATGGTTCAAAGATCGCAAGGGGCTTCGCTCACCCGCACGAGGGTCTCATTCGCGCTGACAAAGAGCTCCGTGGGGCTCAAGTGGCCAAGTTGTGCCACCAAGTCCCCTGCCTCCGCAACAGCACAAGCCTCGCGGAAGCCGTTGATTGCTGCCTCCGTCACGCCTCCCTTCGGCTTGAAAGGGTGAATAAGGGCCACGGTCTCCTGCGTAGGCTTCGGCTTGGCGGGGCTCAAACCCACCACATCGACATCCTCGTCACTCTGAGGGTCCTCCGCGCCGCGGCCTCCGCTGCCTCCGTCTTTGGACGAAGTGCTCTCGGAGTCCGAATCACTATCGCTGCCGCTGCTGCCACTTCCTGAGGTCTCCGAAGGCTTCGCTTCGTCGGGCTTCACTCCGACTTCGCCCGACGGCTCCGCCCCAATGGACCTCGCATCGGCTTCGTCATCTGTAGAGAAGCCAAGTCACGATCCGGGTATTGAAAAGAAGGCAAAAAAGGGTTTACCTTCGTCGGAGATTTCTTGAAAGGAAGTTGGGGCTAGGTGTGCCCTCCAACTCCTTCGCTGCGAAGCCGGCGCATCCACCTCTGCGCCCAGAGCTGTTGCCGCTGGGGCCTCCGTGGCCTCCTTAGCAGCAGGAGTATGCGCGTCGGCCTCCGCCGCCGAGGGCTTCGCCACCGGGGGCTTCGCCGACTTCTTGGGAGTCGGAGCAGTTGCGGGCTTCGCCGCAACCTCCCCCGGATTAGAGACGTCGGCCGCAGAGGCCTCCGGCCGATGCCCCGAAGTACCCGGTTCGTCCTCGTCCCCCCTCTTCCTTTTGGCTCTGGCCGGCGAGGTAGCCAGGTGGGCGAAGTCCGGCAGAGCAGGGAGCCCTCCAAGTTCGAGCGCGCTCCATACTCTGTTCCAGCGCTCCCAGGATCCCACCAGGGTGAGGCGCTGCATCTGCTCCTCGGGGGTCGGAGTCCCGACGACTCGGTCTGCCACCGCAACGGCCTCCTCCGGGGTCCTCAATTCGAGGGCAGCTACATGAAAGTTGGAATTAGAAGCGAAGATCTACGAAGTGTTAAAAGCAAGAAGAGTGCGAAGCCTTACAGAAGTGATCGAAGGCCAACTCGCTAAGTTCACCTCGATCTGAAGCCTGGAAGAGACCCTCCGGCCAGGAGCGCGCGAGGGGGCTGAGCCGAAGGGTGATAAACTCCTCCGCAAGGTCCCTCATACTCATCTTCGCCGCCACCCTTCGGAGCAGCGAGATCCTCGAGTGTAGGAGGTCTTCGCTGGTCTTCACCACCCCTTCGCGCCGGTACAGGATGTGGGCGTTGGTACTCCGGAGGGGAGAGTTCGCGCCGACGGAGGCGTAGAACCACTCTTGATCCCACCTCGAGTACCACTTGTTGTTTACAGCTCTCGCAGGGAAGGCGTCCTGGAACTCCTTCCGGAGCTGGAAGTTGGCGCTGCTGAAGGCCAGCGCCCTCTTGATACGGTCTGTCCACTCCCTTGGCTTCGGCTGGCAGTTGGCATCATGAAGGGCAACAAAGACGTCCGCGCGGCCCTCGCAGCCTTCGGCCCTCATGGCCCATTCGAAGACTGCTAGCCTCGCCACTGCGTTGGCCGAAAGCTGAGGAAGCTCGAGGTTGTAGGCCTTGAGGACTTCGCTCAGCATCCCCACTGCAGGCAGTCCGAGGCCGGCCTCGAAGAAGGCTTCGAACACCACCACTTCATCAGCCCGAGGCTTCGGTACGGCCTCCGATTTCCCTGGAACCCTGAGTTGGCTTTTTGCTGCAATCTTCCCCTCGCAGGCTCTCCGGACGGACTCCTCCGTGGAAATCGAAGCCCTCATCTCCAGAGTCTGCTCGAACTTGTCGGAGGGCGTCCGAAGGTCCCTCGGCCCCAACCGCCTAGCTGCGGGCTTCGCTGCCGCAGCCGCTGCTGCCGCTGCCTGCATTTGGGCGGAGCCCGAGCTCGAGCCCAAGGCCAAAGGCTTCGCCGCTGCCTTCTTCGGCATTCTGATGAGACTTCGGCTCCAAGGGCTGAAAAATGGCGAAGGGCTAAAAGCTAGCGAAGGTTGCTCTGTGCGAAGCTAGGAGGAAGAGGAGAGCGAAGGCTGTAAGGCGGTGAGAAGGAAGCAAATGAGAAGCATGCCGAAGCTGCACGCGGTAAGTCCCTATTTATAGGCGCGGTAAGAATTCTAACTGTCGTGGGCCGAACCCACCACCAGGTGGGCCTCCGGCAGAGACGAAGCAGCCCGGAGCAGGTAACGGTAATCTCTTCCGACCGTTGCGGAGCCGTTCGGGCTCTCCGAGGTCATTCTGACAACCGACACAGACATTTATTCCCTCCGAGTATCGATGCCACCTTCGGTCCGAGCTCCGAAGGCATGCTTTTCTCTAAAGTTACGTCTTTCAGGTCATTTGTCCTAAGGGCGTGCGCACCCCTTCGTCCCGAAGGCCTACTCACGAGGGGCTACTGTTGGGGGAATATATTTCCCTTGAACAGGGGACCAAATGACGTCAGCCTCCGACAGCCTTCGGCCCAGAGCCCAGCACTATCGGAGCCTGTTCTCTCTCTCTAAGTGTTGTTTTCAGGTCCCAAGGTGCCCTTCGGAGGCTGCAGCCTCTGAGCCCTCAGATCGGTGGGTTCGGCCCGGAGCCCCCATTTCGGTCCCACCCTCCGGGCACAAGACACCAGAGGCCACCCTCCGGGCGCAAGACGCCGGAGGCCACCCTCCGGGCGCAAGGCGTCGGAGGCAAGGCACCGGAGGCCACCCTCCGGGCGCAAGACGCCGGAGGCCACCCTCCGGGCGCAAGGCGCCGGAGGCAAGGCACCGGAGGCCACCCTCCGGTCGCAAGGCGCCGGAGGCCACCCTCCGGGCGCAAGGCGCAAGGCGCCGGAGGCCACCCTCCAGGCGCAGGACGTCGAAGGCCACTCTCCGGGCGCAGGGCGCCGGAGGCTGCCCTTCGGGAGCCCAGTTCGAGGCCCCGGTTTGGCGGACCCGGTTCGAAGGCCAGATCGAGGTCAAGGCTCCGAGCCCCCAGTTCAGAGCCTTGTTCGGAGCTTCTTCGCAGCCTCCGCCAGAAAGGCTCCGGCCCCCGCTCCGAAGCATAGGAAATATCTAAAGCATACTGGCCATACCAGAGGCCCCTCCGCCCCTGGTATGTCGTTTAGCTGGTCAAAAGCCTAGCGCAGCCTGACACGTCTGTAAAGCTGTAAAGATGTCTAGTACGTCTGTACAGTAGCTAGCCTCTTTCCCTGTCTACCCCTATGAGCCTAGAGGCTTATAGAGGGTATTTTGGTCTTTTCCTTAAGGCCTGCGTGCCTATAAAAGCAGGGCCAGGCCTTTGTAACGGACGCGCGCTCCAGGGGGCCATGAGACCCTGGAGTTATTCTCTCCCCCATCAAGACACACCATGCCAAATCCACTACAAACTGGACGTAGGGCTGTTATCCCCCAGGGGAGGCCCGAACCAGTATAAACTCTATCTCTCCCTGCGAGAACCCATCGAGGTTCATTATCCACGTCATACTCCACCACAGAAAAACCTGCTGGAACTAACGCAATTGTTCCAACAACGTCTGTAAAGCTGTAAAGCACTTTTGTACTGTAGCTAGCTCCTTTCCCCTTTTTTGCCCCTATGAGCCTGGGACTCATAGGGGGCATCTCGGTCTTTTCCTTGGGCCTGTGTGCCTATAAAAGCAGGGCCAAGCCCTTGTGACAGACACCTCCTCCAAGGGCCATGAGACCCTGGAGTTCACTTCTCCGCACCAACGCATACCATGCCAAATCCACCACAAACTGGACGTAGGACTATTATCCCCCAGGGGAGGTCCGAACCAGTATAAATCATTTCTTCCTCTGAGACAGCCCTTCGAGGTTCATTTTACGCTCCATATACACACATACAAAACATGTGCTGTTGCTAACACAATTGGTACAACACCATCGTCTGCTCAAATTTGTCGGTTGGCGTCCGAAGGTCCCTCGGCCCCAGCTGCCTTGGTGCAGGCTTCGCTGCTGCAGCCGCCGCTGCCTACAGTTGGGCGGAGCTCGAGCTCTGGCCCAAGGCCAAGGCCTTTGAAGCTGCCTTCTTCGGCATCTTTGTGGGACTTCGGCGCGAGGGGCTAAAAGATAGCGAGGGGTGCTTCGTGCGAAGCCAAGGAGGAGAAGAGTGCGAAGGATGTAAGGCGCTGAGAAGAAAGAAAATGAGAGCGTGCTGAAGCCACACGCAGTAAACCCCTATTTATAGGCGGTAAGAATTCCGACGGTTCGTTGGCCGAACCCACTTGCATGTGGGCCTCCAGCGAAGGCGAAGCGGCCCAGCGCAGGGTAACGGTCAATTTTCTAGCCGTTGCGGAGCCGGTTGATCTCCCCGAGGTCATTCTGGCAGCTAACGCAGGCAATTATTACCTGCGAATTTCGAAGTCACCTTCGGTCCAAGATCCGAAGGCATGTTTTCTCTGAAGTTTCGAAGGCATGTTTTCTCTGATGTTGTAATTTTTGGGTCATTTGTCCCAAGGGCGTGCACACCACTTCGTCATGAAGGCCTGCACGCGATGGGCTATTGTTGGTGGAATAGTTTTCCCTTGAACACGGGGCAAATGATGTTAGCCTCCGACGGCCTTCGGCCCAGAGCCCAACACTGTCAAAGCTTATACCTTCCTAAAGAAGATATTTCCAAGCCTCAAGGTTCACCTCGATGCCCTCAAGATTCCTTAAAGATTGCCAGAAGCTAAGTCTCAGGCTAACTTCGAAGCTAGCCTCCGGGCCTTGTTCAGAGTTAGCCTTCGAGCTATGTTCAGATTTAGCCTTCGAGCTCCCTTCGGAGCTCCTCAGAGCTAGTCTCCGGAGCCTCTCCAGCCGATTCAAAGCCAAGGCTCCGAGGCCCCAGTTCAGAGGCCTAGTTCGGAGGCCCAGTTCGCAGTTCCGGTTCGGAGGTCCAGTTCGGAGGCCCGGTTCGGAGGCCCCTATTCGGAGCCCTAGTTCGGAGCCCCTGTTCCGAGCCCCAGTTTGGAGCCCCGGTTCGGATGTCCAGTTTGGAGGCCCAGTTCGGAGGTCTAGTTCGGAGGTCCAGTTCGAAGGCCAAGTTTGGAGGCCCCTGTTCGGAGCCCCAGTTAGGAGCCTCGGTTCCGAGCATCAGTTCGGAGCCCCGGTTCGGAGCATGCTTCAAAGCCCACTTTGGAGTGTACTTCAAAGCCTTCCTTGCAGCCTCTACCTGAAGATCTATGGCCCTACTCCGAACACAGAAGATATTTACGCCCCGCTACAGTGTAGAAGTCATACTAGGGGCCCCTCTGCCCCTAGTCTGTCGTTTAGCTGGACAAGAAGTGATGTTGCCTAACACATCTGTAAAGTTGTAAAGCACTTTTATACCGTAGCTAGCTCCTTTCCCCTTTTTGCCCCTGCGTGCCTATAAAAGCAGGGCCAAGCCCTTGTAACAGTACCCCTCCTCTAGGGTCATGAGACCCTGGAGTTCACTTCTCCACACCAAGGCATACAATGCCAAATCCACCACAAACTGGACATAGGACTATTATCATCTAGGGGATGTCCGAACCAGTGTAAATCCTTTCTTCCTCTGAGAGAGCCCTTCGAGGTTCATTTTACACTCCATATACACACATACAAAACCTGTGTTGTAGCTAACACAATTGGTACAACAAGCCGGTCAGTGGAGTGGAGTAAAATGACTCCTGAGCAGAGATACCCCAAGACTCACTCCACTGAGTCTTTCCAGGCTAGTCAGCCCAAGGATGGAGTGTTCCAAGAACATCCCAAAGCTCCACCCAAGATGCCCATCTGGGTTCCCAAGCCCAAACACCTCCACACTTCTCTTGACACTCTTCCTTCACCATCTCAACCCAAGAAGACTACACCAAACACCACTAAGCCCAAGAACCCCAAGCATCAACCACATCCCAACTAGCCCACCTATCATTGTGAGTATTGTCAGAGAGACGGGCATCTTGCGTAGTTTTGCTTCAAGAGGAAGTGGGTTGAGAGAGTAGAGCGTGCTCGTGGTGGTCAGGAGAAGTTCTACCAGCAGGGTGGTAGACTGAGAGTTCGTCGACGCGGGGAGAGTCTGGAGGACAGGCCGCGTCATGTAGGTGGTGGTAGAGGAGATGACTTTCATGGCCGTGCTCCAGATGGTGGTGTTCGTTCTGGCAGAACTCCAGGCCGTTTTGGCTCCGGTTCTGGACCTCGTGGCCGAGGCTTTAGGCAGAACCGAGGACCGCGTTTTGAGCCGCGTTTTGTTCCAAACTCTCATGATGATTTCTGCTTTCCGTCTTTTGAGCAGATGGCTCGACACTAGTTTAGCTCTTTTGCTAAACCCAGTGCTGGACCATTTGCTCCCCCTTACAACCACTGATTGTGCAGGATCGGGGACTGGAGGACGTTTGGATCATGGACTCAGGATGCTCTCGCCACATGACGGGACATCGCAGATGGTTCTCCAGTTTCACTCCTCCGAGCTCCAAAGAGTACATTACATTCGAGAACAGTGGTCAAGGGAAGGTACACGGCATTGCCTCAATTCGCATTTCAGACCATTTTTCTTTAAAGAACGTTGCTTTGGTTGGAAATTGGAATTTCAATTTGATTTCTGTTTCGCAAGTTCTTGAGGATGGTTTGGAAGTCCGCTTTAAGAAGTGCAGTTCTTCTGTGCTTGATTCTAGAGGGTCTTTGATTTGCCAGATCTTAGCGTTCGGTAAGGTTTTTCAGATTGACTTCTCTAGTTCTTTTGGTCCTTCTCGTTGTTTGATTGTTGGATCCTCCTCTGAGCTCCGGAAGTGGCATAGGAGGTTAGGTCATTTGAGTTTTCATCTGCTAGTCAAGTTGAGCTCTATGGACCTCATTCGAGGATTGCTCAAGCTTAAGATGGAGAAGGATCTAGTTTGCCATCCCTGTTGTCATGGGAAAATGGTTGCCGCTTCTCACTCACCTGTGACTCAGGTGATGACTTCGTATCCGGGAGAGCTGTTACACATGGACACTATCGGTCTAGCTCGGATACGCTCAGCTGGTGGGAAGTGGTACCCGCTTGTCATTGTTGACGATTTTTCTCAATTCTCGTGGGTTTTCTTTTCGGAGTCTAAGGATGAAACTTTTCATTTTGTTCATGACCTGATTTTGAAGCTAAAGAATGAGAACAATGGTCCGATGTGAGCAATTCGCTTTGACAACGGCTCTGAGTTCAAGAACTCTCAGTTCATCAGCTTTTGTAGTGATCAGGGTCTTGACCATCAGTTTTCTGCTTCTTACACGCAGTTTTCACCGCACACTAGTCGAGATGGTGAGGATGATGCTCGATGAGCATAGGACTCCTAGGTGTTTTTAGGCTGAAGCCATGAACACGGCTTGCTATCTGGCCAACCGCATTTTTCTTAGAGCTTACCTAGGTAAGACCTCATACGAGTTGCGGTTTGGTAGACAACCCAAGGTGAGCCACTTGCGAGCGTTTGGCTGCAAGTGCTTTGTGCTCAAGAAGTGAGGGCATTTGTACAAGTTTGAGTCTCGTTGCTGGGACGGAGTTTTTCTTGGCTACGATTTACATTCTAGAGGCTTCCGTGTTTGGAACCTCGACTCCCAGTAGCTTGTCGAGACTTGTGAGGTTTCTTTTGATGAGTCCTTGCCTTCTTTGACTCCTTCTTTTGAGCTTTCTGGTGATGATGAGCTCGGAGAGTCCATCTTCGAGGAAGATGAGGATAATCCAGCTGCTGATGAGTGTGGGCCTTCTGCACCTCTTGCGGAGCCCACACCTTCTGAGACTTCGACTGAGGATGAGGGCGGACCTCTGATCACTTCTTCCACTTCGATCAAGCCACCTCAGTCGAGTCTAGAGGTGCCAGCTGCTGACTCCGGTGAGGTGACATCAGATCACCAGGGATCCCGAGCAGTTCAGCACGATCACCCCTCAGAGCTCATCATCGGTGGTTTGTCTGAAATGACTTTGCGTTCGTCTGCTTATTCTCTTGCTGTGTTTGCTGAATCTGCTTTTGTTGCATCTTTTGAGCCCAGAGACATTTCTCATGCTCTTTCTGACTCGAATTGGATTAATGCCATGCAAGAAGAGCTTGAGAATTTTGTCTACAATCGGGGTTGGACACTACTTGAGCTGCCACCCGGATACAACCCCATAGGCACCAAGTGGGTGTTCAAGAACAAGCAAGGTGAAGATGGGGTTGTGGTGCGCAACAAAGCTCGACTAGTTGCCCAGGGTTTTTGCCAGAAGGAAGGTATTGACTTTGAAGAAACTTTTGGCCCTGTTGCCCGTCTTGAGTCCATTCACATTCTCTTAGCTTTTGCCACTTCGAAGGGTTTTAAGCTTTTTCAAATGAACGTCAAGAGTGCTTTTCTGAACGGGTATATAGAGGAAGTGTATGTTAGGCAGCCCCCAGGTTTTGAGAACCCCAAGTTTCCTCGACATGTTTTTAAATTGCAAAAAGCTTTATACGGTCTAAAGCAAGCCCCAGAGCTTGGTATAACCGGTTTAAAGCAGTTTTTGTTGGGGAAGGGCTTTGTGATGGGTTCTGTGGATAAAACTCTTTTCTTGCTCAGAGATACTTCAGATTTTTTAGTCGCTCAGATTTACGTGGACGATATTATTTTTGGCGGTACTACTAATGATCTTGTGTCCAACTTTTCTGAGAAGATTCACAATGAGTTTGAGATGAGCCTCATGGGTGAGCTCAAGTACTTCTTAGGGCTCCAGATCAAGCAGACCATGGACGACACTTTCATCCACCAATGTAAGTACACTCGTGACATGTTGAAAAAATTTGACTTTAGTGGAGAGCTGAAGCCACAGATGACCCCAATGGGCACATATGGGGGCTTGGACAAGGACGAGAACGGCGTCAAGGTCAATGAGAGAGAGTTTCGAGGGATGATCGGTTGGGTGTTGTACTTGATGGTGATAAGACCGGACATACAGTTCGCCGTAGGACTGTGCGCGTGATTCCAGTCTTCACCACGCGCATCTCATCGGCAGGCTGTCAAGCGCATCTTCAAGTATCTTACCTATGCGCCAGATCTTCATCTTTACTATTCAGCATCATCATCTCTTGATTTATCTGGCTTTTCGGACGCTGATTTTGGTGGGTGCCGGTTGGATCGCAAGTCGACTTCCGGTACTTGCCAGTTTCTTGGTTCGTCTCTTGTGTCTTGGCCTTCTCGAAAGCAATCTTGAATTGCTCTTTCGACCACTGAGGCTCAGTATGTAGCTGCTGCTCAGTTAGTTTGGATGATTTCCACATTGCGAGATTTTGAGTTGTTCTTTCCTACCAGACTCCTTTGTTTTGCGACAGGACCAGTGCTATTAGTGTAGGGAAAAACCCTTGTCTCCATTCAAAAACCAAACACATTGATGTGCGCTTTCACTTTCTGAGGGATCAATATGAGAAAGGTGTCATAGACCTTGTTCATGTTGATACCCATCATCAGTTGGCTGACATTTTCACCAAACCCCTAGATCAGTCTACTTTTGAGCGTTTACGAGGGGATTTGGGTGTTGTGTATCCTTTTTAGGATATTTTGAGTCAGTTTTTTCTTTCTTCTTTACTCTTTTCTTGAGTCTTTTTGTGTGTGTTCATATCTTGCATATTCACATATCCCACTTTTGAGCTTGCTTCTGTTATATGATTGAACTGCTTTACTTATTCTAGCTGGTACATGCTTTTGATTACTTGTCAATGATCATGTCTTGTTTCAGTTCGCTTGATATGTCTGATATCTGTCATATGCATGGCTTTTACGCTTTAAACTTGAAAAATGATCACCATTGCTTCTGGTAACTAGCATGTGTAGGCTGAGTGTTTTTGTTATCTGTTACATGCCTTGTAGCTAGTTCCTCACATAGATGCAGATATGCAACTTGGACATCTTTATGCTTTAAACATGGAGAATGTGCTATAAAAATGAAAAAAAAAACCAGAAAAATGAACATTCCATGTCTTTTTATGCTTAAGTTGAAAAGATCCAGGTGGGTTTGCTTTGTCGCATTCCATTGTTCTATACTGCTTACCATAGCACTTTGGTATGAACTAGGACAGTGTAGTGTATGCTAAGACCAATGTCTTAAGCTTCCGATGGTCCAATTCTGGCCTAGGCTTGACTTGGTCGGTTAGCATAAGGTTTGACATGCAAATAACCCTTCGCAAAAATGAAAAAGGAAAATGAAAAAGCCTGAAAATTAAAAAGACAACAAGTTTGCTGAAGCACCTTGTTTTGAACAATGCTTATCTTTGTAGATATCTGTTAGCCTCTGCATCTCATGCTTTACCTTGCTTGTCATCTGGAAAATGTGGTGATGCTTTTGTTTTGCAAATATTGAAAAATGCGTGCTAATGACTTTCTTTAGATATCATCTGTTGCATTGATCATGCCATGTGTCTTCGACATTATGTCTTTTGCTATACATGTTAGATGTTGTAATTGCAGTCAATCATATCTGAGAAGCATGCTTTCTTATCTCCACCTGCACCTCAGTTGCATTCTTTGCATATTTTGAGGGGGAGTTGCGTTTCAGGGGGAGTCTGTGTCTCGTTAGAGTGCATTTAGTCTCGCTTGATGAGTTCAGTTGTCAACAAGGGGGAGAAATTTTGGGAGAAGAGTTTAAGGGGGAGTTTTGGCTTTCTCTGGGATTTGTTTCAGGGGGAGTTTTTGTCCCGTTTGTCCTTACTCTTTTGATATCTTTGTTGATGACTCTGAGATTGCACTCGTTTTGAGCTTTTAGTTAACCATAATGACTGTTTCGCTTTTGTTTTGCTTTTGGTCATTAGGGTAAAAATTTTACTTTATTTTCTTCTTCTCTATTTTCTTGTGTTTTGTTTTCGTGTTTCCACGTGTTTTCGCAAGTACTAAAGAGCTGATGAAGAGAAGTGTTGACAATGCACTCATCAAGGGGGAGATTGAGGAGCCATGCTGAAGAGCGTGGGCCTCATGGCTCTAGAAGTGATGAGTCATTGTCAACGATAGTCAAAGAGGACAGAAGAAGAGAGAAGATCTGCTGTGTCTGGGCTGCGTGTGACTCAGGTACATGGGCATCGAGCGACTGTTGGGCAGAGGGACCGTGAAGTCAGGCTGACCCAATCCGGTTACATGGGCTAGGAGCAGCAGAGGATCCACTAGGCTGTTGACCGGGATTGAATCAGGTACACAGGTGGCGAGTGATTGCCGGGCTGAGAGAGCTGCGGAGTCGGGCCGGCCCAATCCGGGTACCTGGTGCAAAGCTGGTGGACGCTTTGTCAGTTTTGGCGCAAAACTGACGACCGCTGATCTTGTATCAGTCTATCCAGAAGAGAAGCCTTAGTCACTACGAAAGCTTAGCTTCCAGATAAGTCATCTGTAAATAGGAGTTTACTATTTTGTCCCTAGGCCCACAGTCAGTCAGTCGAGTCTGTAAAAATATCCTAAGGGTAGTTTAGTCTTTTCCTTTTATTTCAGCGTCTGTAAAAAACCCTAAGGGGCTGGTGGATTATTCCTAGCTATTGGGCTGCCTATAAATATGGCCCCAATCCCTAGGGTTAGGTCACCCTTTCTGAAATTACTTTTCTAATCAAAGGATTTGGTCATTTTTGTCTTCCTGCTCCTTGCATGCGCCGCCAGGATTCCAGGTTCCTGTTATTGCGATTTTTCCTGTGAGCACTTCCATCGTGAGTTTTTTTGTTCTTCACATTCTCTATGAGATTCTATTCCTGACGTTCTGTGCGCATCGGTCTTTGTACATGAATGTGTTTTTTATTCCTGAGCAAATTTCCTCTGGTTGCTTCTGTTCTTCGGCTGAGAAGTACTACTTCTTGCGTGCTCCTCTAGCAGCAAGTAGTACCTATTTCCAGTAGCAACAATATACTAGGTTTCTAGCGTTTACTTTTCCTAACATAGCTTTTTGATCGAGGAGATAGGGTCTAGCTTGTCTTTTGCTGTTTCTGGCGAAGCCTCAAACTTTGCTCTGTGAAGTAGGCTTCGACTAGACTTCTCCAAAGGCTTTGCTGCAACTATCAACTCCTAACTTGAACTAGTAACCTACCTTCGAAGTATGCTTTGTTCTAAGGCTTTGTTTTGACATACTTTGGCAATTTTTGCGAAGCATACTTTGACAGGTTTCAAAGTTAGCTTTGAAGCATGTCTCTCTGGTAGACTGCGCTCGGAGTGTGTTTTTCTGAGAAGTTTTTTTTCTACTGTTGTCATTTCCGTGGATCTCAGTTTGTGGGTTCAAAGTTTTTCATTCGAAGTACGTGTCTAGGCTTCGATTTCTTGTGAGAGCATCAGCAGACTCCTATTCGAAGTTAATCTGTGGTTCGAAGGTTACCCTTCCGGTAGTCATACTTCGATCTTGCTTGCTTCGAAGGTAGCGTTGTAGGCTTCGATTTGGTCTTGCTGCTGTGTTTGTCTTCGCTCTTTCTTTTGAAGCTTGCTTTGACCGTGAACATTGTTCGAAGCTCTCTGTTCGGAGTATAGGCTTCGAAGTAGTGGTTTCGAAGGTACGTCGACTGCAGGCTTCGATCTACATTGTCGAAGCTAACCTCGCAGTATACACCTTCACACAACGTCTTGGAAGCACTCCTTCAGCACGTGCACTACACAACCTTCTCACATCTGCATCAAGGGATACTTCGACACTTCGAAGCAGGTTTCGACTCTATGGGCTTCGCATCACGCAGGCTTCGCCAAGTTTAGAACAGGAGACAAATTTGAACAGTAACTTCTCATCTCATTTTATGTACACCTAGATTGGTTGCTATGATGATTTGTTTATGTGAAGTTTGATTAGCCATGTTTTGAATACTCTGCTTATCTTCCTTTTAGCATTGTATTGGTGTTTCCTTGTCTAGGACACCGGTCGTTTCTAGGCTAGATACTGTTAGGCTTTGGCGATCTGTTTACGTTCTGCTGTTAAGTCTTTAGAGGTGCGTTGGGTGTTGGGAACAGGCCATTGCTTTGAAAGAATTTTTATGCGCCCATTCACCCCCCTCTGGTCGCTACTTTCAGTCCTACACCCGGTGCTTGGAATCCAAACATAGGGCGCGTCGAGCCAGAGCTCGGAACCTGAATATGGGGTGCATCGAGCTGGAGCTCGGGACCTGAACAATGGTGCTTTGAGCTAGAGCTCGAAACCCTGAGATGGGGTGCTTCGAGCTGGAGCTCAGCACCCTAAGATGGGGGGCTTCGAGCCAGAGCTCGAAACCCTAAGATGGGGTTCTTTGAGCCAGAGCTCGGAACCCTAAGATGGGGTGCTTCGAGCTGGGGCTCAGAACCATTCGATGGGGTGCTTCGAGCCGGAGCTCGGAACCCTTCATGTCTACCGGGATTACGCCTAGTACTGTTGTGCGTCCACTTCGATAGAACGTCTCGCCGAATTTTATTATTGAAGCTGAGAAATCAAGTACAACAAAATAAAAAAGGTGAAATGGATTACATCAAATCACACAAAATAGCGCTTCAGATGCTCCGCAGGCAAAGTGTGTTTCAGATCTTCGCCTTCTAGAGTAGCCAGACGGTATGACCCTGGTCGTCCAGAGCCGACAACGATGTATGGACCTTCCCACTTATTGCCCAGCTTCGTGGTGGCGACAACCGCTCAAAGGACGAGATGCCTGGGATTGAACTCCCTTTGCTTTATTTTGGGGTCATACCATGCTTTCGTATGGTTTTGATACTTGGAAAGGTTGGCGATGGCTTGGAGTCTCGATTCTTCGATGAGATCGAGGGAGACATCACGCCCTTGACCGGCTTCTAGAGTCATGACCCGCAGAGAACCAGCCCGGATCTCCGTCGGCGTCATTGCTTCATCTCCAAAACAATAGCCGGAAGGGGATGAATCCAGCCGCCCGGGAAGGGGTGGTCCAGATAGACCACAAAATCTTGGTCAACTCTTCGGGCGATAGGCCCTTGGCCAAACCCACAATACACTTGTTGAGGCCAGAAAGTATATGCCCATTGGCTCACTCAACAACTCCATTAGACTGTCGGTGTAGGACAGCTATGAAGCATAGCTATACTCCAAGCTCCTCGCAGAACATCCTGAAAGTACTTGCATCGAACTGAGTGCCATTATCCGACGTGAGCTCCTTGGGACTCCGAAGTGGTAGACGATGTTTTGCCAAAAGAACTTCTAGACGCTCCGTGAGGTAATGGCGGTAAGTGTCTTAGCTTCGACCCACTTTGAGAAGTACTCAATGGCGATGACGACAAAGCGCAGGTTGCCCTTGGCTCTAGGAGATGGACCGACGAGGTCCATCCACCACTGAGCTAGGGGCCAGACTGATGAGGACATCACTTCACATCATACACACATGGAGCCTCCACCTACAATTCAATTACAAGGACCAATCACACGCGCCCGTGCCCGTCGCTTGAAACATGAGGTTAATTATTTCCTTAGCAACTATGTTAATATTTGTTTAGATGGGATGTGTTGGGGGAGATAATCCCGATGACAGTGGGGAGCGTGAAGGGTCGTACGGTTCTGAGGGAAGGCTACGGCCGGAAGACCCGAAGCCCTACGCCGAAGGTGCCCGAGCCTCCGAACGAGGAGACCGGAGGCGTCTGGGGGCTCCGAGACGTGTCGGAGGGGTCCTCGGGGGGAGCGACCAGCCAGATGCCGGAAGCCAACCTTTGGGCGGACCAGAGGCTCTAGAGCGAGGTCGTACGAGGGGAAGACCCAGTCAAGACCGTATGGGTTCAAGATCGTGATCGCCTGCACCGTGTCGAGTGGCCTTTGGAGCGCCCGACATGGTTGATACACTGTCAGAATCACACCTTCTTGTCTGTACTATGTAACATCTACTTTGTCTGTACCTAGACCGATGTCAGACCAAGTAGCAGTTGGGGTTTGAAGGTACCCTGCCCTTCAGAGCGGGTCACCCTATAAATACCGCCGACTACAGTTGTAATAAACACACGATCCGAGAATACAGTTTGCGCATAGTGTTCCATTACTCCCATCCACTAAGAAAACCTGCTGGTTCGATCCGTCGTCCCAACAGTTGGCGCTGTCCATGGGGATCCTAGTTCGAGAAGCTAGCGTCCTCTACATCCAGTCACAAAAATATGTCTGGTCGGAAGGGCACGAGCATGGTTCCTCTGCGGCGGTCAGCCCACACCACCGTAGTCGAGCCCACCCTAGTCGCCATTCCAGACCAACCGGTCGTCGCGTCCGTCGGGGCACCTGCCATGGAGCCAACCCAGGCCCCTGAGGGGACACCGGAGGTTCGGGGTCCCGTTGGCGTTACGGAGCCGGCCTCCATCAACCCCGCGGGGCTCCAGGAGGGGCCTTCAGAGGTGCACCCTCTGAACGGGCCCCTGGTGGTGGCCCTCCTGATTGACTACATCCGCTCACAAGACCCTGAGACTGCCTCCGGAGGAAGCGGGAGTCAGGTTGATGCCCTGGCTGCCGAGAATGCCAGGCTGAAGGCATAACTGGCTCAATGGTGCCAGGAGGCATCGCTCCGCCCCCCGGAGCCCTCCCGCGCCACGAGGGTCGCAGCCGTAACCCTGAGTGACGATGAAGATCAAGTGGAGGAAGAAAACGCGTCATACGACGGGGAGTCTCCCCTGCACCCCGACCTCCAGAGGGTGCGCTTCGTCTCGATGTTTCGCACCGCCAAGCTTCCCAGGTACTCTGGGGACTCCGACCCCGGAGAGTTCTCCTGCTCGTACGCTCTAGCGATAGAAGCATCCAGGGGAGCCGTGACACCATGGCTAAGTGCTTCCCTTTGGCGCTTGAGGGGATCACCCTCCGGTGGTTTTGGTCGCTGTGGCCCAGGACCATCCGTTCGTGGGATTAGCTAAGGAAAATGTTCGTCAACAACTTCCAGGGAACCTTCGTGGCCCCTATGTCCACTGGAGGTCTCTTCCAAGTAAAGCAGCAGCCTGAGGAGATGTTGCGGCTATACTCCCAGTGCTTCGCAAATACCAAGGCCCAGATCAAGGGACTTTCGGCTTCCTCAGTCAGCGACGCTGCCCGGGAAGGCGTCACCCACCTGGGCCTCCTCGACAACCTTCATCGAAAGCCTATTTACTCAGTGGCAGCTCATGACGTACTTCGAAGAGTACGCTCGGTCCGAAGAAGGCCAGCTGCGTCGACAGGCGATGATTGTCCCTGTCTGAGCAACGAACGCTAGGGCATACGAAGTCTTGCCGGACCTCGACCGCGGAGTCTGCCCTGCTTCAGACTTCCGCCGCCAATACTCCGGCCGACAAGACCCCGTTCACCGAGACTCCCGGCGAGGTCGGAAGCACCTTCGAGTGGAGGTCCTCAGCATCACCCCTCGGGGCCCCGCCAAGCACCAGCACACATCCAGCGGAGGCTGCTCCACCAGGACTAGGGCTCCATCACGGGTGCTCTCCGGAGGGGCCACACTTTACTGCAGCGTCCACGGTGAAAATCGGAGCCACGACACCGACTCCTGCCAGACTATCCTTGCCCTCCAGAATGACTACATCGAGTGAAATGTCAGTCGTGGCTCCACCGACAAAGGAGTCCCTGCACCCCACCCGGAAGCAGTCTAGATTGTTGGGCGCCAAGATGGGCCGAAAGTCCTGGGCCTAGCACCGGAGCTCAGCAGGGTCCAGGCTCCCAAGCTCAAATATGCCCCGAACCGGGGGAAACGGGTGGTCCTCCCAATATCTGGAGGAGGGGCTCTGGGAGCCATATCCAAGCACCAACGACGAGATTACGTCTGGGAGGTCAGGCACATCGGCACATCGAGCTCCTCCATGCTCCCCGAATGGTCCCATGTCCCCATCTCCTTCACCGCCGAGGATGCCGCCGGCGTCAAGTTCCCACATGCCGACCCCCTCGTCATCTCGGCGGACATCGGCGGAGTTGAGGTGCGTCGCATCTTGGTCGATGGCGGATGTTCTACTGACATCATCTTCGTGCAGGCCTTCGACCAGTTGTGTCTCTCTCGGAAGCACTTGCTGCCGTCTTCCCGACCACTACAGGGCTTCGTAGGTCCACCGCTCGATGCCCTTGGCCAGATCGGGTTGGAGGTGACCTTCGGCGACTCCCCCCTCTAGCGCAGCGAGGAGATCATCTTAGACGTCGTCGACGCCCCGTACGCCTACAACGCCATCTTCGGGAGAGGGATGCTCAACCGCTTTTTTGGGCATCGCCCACCACAACTAACTGTGCCTCAAGATGCCAACTCCAGGAGGGGTGTTGTTGGTCCTGGGCGACCAGGCCATGGCCCCGTCGGGTCGAATATGGCCACTCGTCGCCGCTCGAACCACGCCAGGTCCACAACGTCCACAAAGGCTCGGAGGGAATCAGCTTGCCAGGCGTCGGAGACACTGTGCCGAAGGGGCGCCCGGCCAATCCACTCCCGGAGGGGTAGATCATCACGAAGGTCTTGGTCCAGGATGGGAAGGAGTACCCGATCCGATTCGGAGGGGGCCTAGAGCTGAAGGTGTCAGAGCAACTCGAGGAAGTCATCCGCAACAACCTAGACATCTTCGCATGGTCCGACGAAGACATCCCAGGCATCGACCGCTCAATTATTGAGAATTCTCTGGCGCTCGACCCGAAGGCTCGCCTGGTGCAACAGGGGCTCCGAAAGCTATCCGTCGAGAGAGCCGAACTTGCCAAGGCCGAGACTGAGAAGCTACTTCGAGCGGGGGTCATTCGGGAAGTGAGTCACACTTAGTGATTGTTTAATCCAGTATTTGTCCAGAAGAAAACATCTGGCAAATGGCGTATGTGTATCGACTTCACTTCTCTCAATAAGGCTTACCCTCGTGACCCCTACCCCATGCCTCGCATTGATCAGTTAGTCGATTCCACTGCCGGTGCAGAGCTTCACAGCTTCCTCGACGCTTATTCAGGATATCACCAGATCTGGATGATGCCAGAAGATCAGGTCAAAACAAGCTTTCTTACCCCCTCGGGAGTGTTCTGCTATGTTCGGATGCCTTTTGGCCTCCGCAACGCCGGAGCCACTTTCTCAAGACTGATATCTAATGCTCTTGGCCACTATATTGGCCGCAAAGTTGAAGCATATATGGACGACATTGTTATTAAGAGTACGGTCAAGGATCGCCATAGTGCGGACATAGTTAAAACCTTCGACAGCCTCCGGCGGTGTGGAATCCACCTTAATTCAGAGAAGTGTGATCTTCGGAGCACGCGCTAGGAAGCTGCTGGGGTACCTGGTCTCCAGCCGAGGTATCGAAGCAAGTCCAACCCAGGTCAGCGCACTGCAAAACATGTCTCCTCCTCGGAATTTGAAGCAAGCACAGAAGCTAGCTGGGCGCCTGGCCGCTTTTTGGTGAGATCGGCCGAAAAAAGCTTGCCCATTTTTAATGCGCTTCGGGTCTCTAATGATTTTGAGTGGACCCCCGAATGTCAAGACTGCTTCGATCAAATGAAGAAGTACCGCTCCGACCTCATGGCCCTCGCCACACCTCGGGCCGACAATCCTCTTCTAGTCTACCTCGCTGCCTCTGGCAGCGCGGCAAGCACGACCCTGATTCAAGAAGAAGACCTTGGCGGGAAGCTGGTGCAATGGCCCGTCTACTTCGTATTTGAAGCCTTCTCCAGAGCAAAAACTCGATATTCCGAGCTCGAAAAGTGGCATACGCCCTTGTCATGGCATCCCGGAAACTTCGGCACTACTTCCTGGCTCATGATATCATTATTCAAACTGCATACCCACTAGGTGACATGTTCCGAAACAAGGATGCCACCGGACGCATTGGAAAGTGGGCGGTAGAACTCGCCCCATTCGGGATCTCCTTCGTGGCCCCGACTGACGTTAAATCTCAAATCCTCGCCGACTTCGTTGCTGAATGGACATCTGCGGCTGATCACGCCAGTACCGAAGCAGGCGAGGGGGTCTGGACCATCTATTCGGATGGTGCCTACCAGGCTTCAGGAGCCGGAGCTTGAGCAGTCATCGTCTGCCCCTCCAGCCAGCAGGTTTCATATTCCGCTCAGCTGAACTTCAAGGCTACCAACAATATCGCCGAGTACGAAGGAGTGCTACCAGGTCTTCGCAAGGCGCATGCGCTCGGAGCCGCCCGCGTTGTAGTCAAGACCGATTCTCAGGTCGTCACCGGGCCTATAGACAAGAGCTTCCAGGCCCGGCACCCAGACCTCGCCGCCTACCTCGAAGCCATTCGGAAATTCGAAGCATCCTTCAAGGGGATATCTGTCTAAAGCATCCCATGAAGGGAGAAGTGCCAAGCTGACGCCCTCGCCAAAGCCGGAGACGGCGGCCAAGCCTTGCCGCCGGGCACCTTCTTCGAAGAGATTATCAAACCTTCGGCGCCCCTCCGCGATGAAGCACCAACCTCTGTACTGGCCAAGACCCCAGCGTCGCTTTGGCCAGCCGTAGTTCTCTACACAGTCAGCAATGATTGGCGGGAGCCCATTTTGCGAGCACTCGGCGGCGATTTTGATGACCGGCCCAGTCCAGATCAAGCGTGGCTTCAACTCCATGCCTGGTCTTTCTAGTCATTGATGGCATCTTATACAAGTCAGGGGTATGTTCCCCGCTGCTTCGGTGCATCTCTCACTCAGATGGGATAGCAATGCTCCGAGAAATCCACAAGGGGCTGTGCGGTAGCCATTTAGCCCCTCGGGCACTCGCCGGGAAGTCCCTCCGGTAGGGCGTGTACTGGCCCACAATCGTCGCCGATGCCGAAGACTTAGTGCGTACCAACCAAGGATGCCAATGGATGGGGCGACGGAGCTACAGGCCCCCGGTCAGCCTGCAGCTCATCCCACATGTGTGGCCTCTATCTCGCTGGGGAATGGATCTCATTGGACCGTTCCATAGAGCAAGAGGCAACCTACGCTTCGCTGTTGTCGCCATTGAGTATTTCTCCAAGTGGGTCGAAGCCGATCCATTGACTTCCATCACCTCCCGAAGTGTCTAGAAATTCTTCTGGCAGAACATAGTCTGCTGCTTCGGAGTGCCCAAGCAGCTCACGCTGGACAATGGCACTCAGTTCGATGCTAGGGCTTTCAAAGCATTTTGCGAAGAATTTGGAGTCCAGCTCTAATTCGCAGCAGTTGGGCACCCTCAATCAAATGGGGCTATTGAGCGGGCTAATGGACATATACTTTCTGGCCTTAACAAACACATCGTGGGATTAGCTAAGGGAATGTGGCCTGAAGAGCTCCCGAAGATCTTGTGGTCCATTCGGACAACCCCTTCCCGCGCAACCGGGTTCACCCCGTTTCGGCTCCTATTCGGTGACGAAGCAATGACCACGACGGAAATCCGGGCTGGTTCAATGCGAGTGACAACGCCCGAGAGCAATCAAGAGCACACCGTCTCCCTCGATCTTACAGAGAAGACACGGCTCCGAGCCGTCGCCAACCTCTCACAATACCAGAAGCAGACGAAGGAGTGGTACGACCCCAAGGTCAAGCGCAATGAGTTCCAGCCTGGGCACCTCGTCCTGCGCGCGGTGGCCGCCCCAACGAAGCTAGGTAACAAATGGGAAGGCCCATACATCGTGACCGGCTCCTAGAGGCCTGGGTCCTATCGACTGGCTACCTTAGAAGGTGAAGACCTGAAAAACTCTTGGCACGCCGAGCACTTGAAGTGCTATTTTGCATTATTCTGTAAGTGTCTCCCGGTGATGGCCGATGTCGGCCACTGTTGTACCCAATTTACAATTCAATAATACTATCGGGCAAACGTTCCGGCCAAATTGGACACCCTTCGGTATCTATGCATCGTTTTTTCACCAGACAATCGGGTTCCGAGCTCAGGATCGACGCACCCTCGAATCGGGTTCCGAGCTCTGGCTCGACACACCCTACAATCGGGTTCCGAGCTCCGGCTCGACGCACCCTCGAATCGGGTTCCGAGCTAAGGCTCGACGCACCCTCGAATCAGGTTTCGAGCTCTAGCTTGACGCACCCTATAATCGGGTTCCGAGCTCCGGCTCGACGCACTCTCGAATCGGGTTTCGAGATCCGGCTCGACGCACCCTCGAATCGGGTTTCGAGCTCAGGCTCGATGCACCCTCGAATCTGATTCTGAGCTCCAGCTCGACACACCCTACAATCGGGTTCCGAGCTCTGGCTCGACGCACCCTCGAATTGGGTTCCGAGCTCCAGCTCGACGCACCCTCGAATCGGGTTCCGAGCTCTGGCTCGACGCACCCTACAATCGGGTTCCGAGCTCTGGCTCGATGCACCCTCGATTCGGGTCCCAAGCTCTAGCTCGATGCACCCTCGATTCAGGTTCTGAGATCCGGCTCAACACACCCTACAATCGGGTTACGAGCTCCGGCTCGATGCACCGTACAATCGGGTTCCGAAGCTCCGGCTCGGCGCACCCTACAATCGGGTTCCGAGCTCTGGCTCGACGCACCCTCGATTTGGGCTCCAAGCTCCTGTTCGATACAACCTAGTTCTTCTGCCTTCCTCACATCTGTTCGTGCCCAGTCAACAAGTCGTCTGCCCACGAAGGAAGGGGGGAAGGAGCAGAGAAGAAAGGCTTCGATTATTTGCATCATCAATACAACGTACAATATACAATGTTTGTCGTGAATTAAAATCAAGAGAGGTTAAGTGAAGTCTTCGTCCAAGCCAAGCAGGAACTGGAATCCTCTTCGGTCCGGATAGTCACCCGGGCTAGAGCCTACCCTCGTTTAAGACTCCGGCGCTGCGCGTTTAGACTTCTCTTTACTCTTCTGCCTCTTCTCTTCTTTCCTTTGGGCGCGAAAGGTCCTCTGATCTTCCTGCAATTGAGCCAAGCTACGCAAACCTTCGCCCCCAGACGGTGCTTCGTTCAGACCAGCTTCCACGTCGGACCAGTCCAGCAGTTCAGGCGATGAAGATGGAGCTCGGGGCTCTTTCTCTTCTTCCTTAATTAGGCTCAGAACCCCTTGAAGAACCTCTGGATCTGCATACCAGTCGCTACCTCGAGGAAGGACGAAGCGCGCAGGCCGATTAGCTCTAAGGGCTTCGAGAATAGCCCCTCGGTGCCGAAGGGCTCTGTTGCAATCGCGAGCGGAGCAAACACCCTGAATAGTTCCCGAAAGCAAGTACCCTTTATTAATGCATTGATAAGTTTCTAAACTATTACAACATTTGCAGGACGAAGACCCTAAGGAGACTACACCTTCGGGTCCGGTTGGCGCGCCATGGCCGAAGGCTTCGAAGGGGCCGGAGGTTCGCTCAAACGAAGGGCCTCGTTCAGCTAGGCCTTAACCGCGTCGGGGCCCTCGGCTTGCCAGGTCGCCTGGAGAACTCTCCAGGACTGAGCTACCGCCAGACTCAGCGATAGGAGGTGGCTCCCCCCTAAGGCGATGGGATGTGAGCTTGAAGCCGAAGGAAGGGGGCTGCCGGATGCCTCAAGATGTCAGAGGATCTTGAGCGCAGTTACCCGGGCTGATACCTCATCGTACTTCGACACGGTGAGGTATATCTGCCGGACGGCGGCCTGGACGAACATTAGCCGGTGGCTTAGAGGCTCCCGGTCGAAGTCGAAGGCCGTGCACCCGGTGCCATAGCGCGCCAGCACCCTCCGGAGGGATACTACGGTGTCAGCCACCGTCTTTTCCCCCTGGGCTAACGCTTCGGTCACCTCTTCATTCCGAGCCAGGAGGTCCACCGTGGTCCGCTCGAGCTGGAGGACTCTGGCTTCGAGTGCCTCGGTGCTGGCTGCTACCTCCCGGAGTTCGTCCATGTCTAAGACCTGAGCTTGAAGCATGAAGACTTATCCTTTGAGTCGCTTCACATCTTTGGCTCGGGACAAGAGCCTCTCCACCTCGGCGGCCTGGGCCCGAAACGCATTGACCTTCGCATCGAGCTCATCCACTTGAGCAGCCCACGATCGGAGTCCCTCTAGTTCAGCGACTCGGGCTTGAGGGAGTCGACCTCCGCCATTTGGGCCTCGAGCGCCTCGACTCTAGCGGCCTGAGAGCGAAGGCCTTCGATCTCAGCCGCCTGCTCGCGGACCAAACTCTCGGCAGCATCCGCCCAGCCAAAGAGTTCCAAGGTGCTGCTCTCGTGGCGGCAGCATTCAGAGAGCAGGGAGAGCAGCGAGCCCTGTGCCAGCGTGACTACCTGCACACGAAACGGCGAGTCAGAAAAAAGGAGTTAGGGGCTCGCTAAGGGGAGCTCCGAAGAAATACCTGGCCCGCGGCGTTCTCGATGGCCCGGATGAGCTCGAGATTGTCCGACAGGCTGAGCTCGTCTATCACCCGGGCCTCCCGCAAGTGCAAGTAGGAGTCGTGGACCAGGGACACCATTGACGCGAAGTCTTCGCCCTCCACCAGGAAGGGGCACAGGAGGGGCATGCTAGAACGTGCGCCCCTCGAGCTGGAGGGCGGCCGGGGCCGGATCCCGGTCTCTTGGTCAGCCCCCTCGGAGGCTTTTTCGGGGGCCTCTTCTGACTACGCCCCATCATCTGGCTCCAGAGCTCCCGCCGCGTTGGCAGGGACTTCCGATCCTTCGTTGGCGCCATCCTCGGAAGGAATCGGGGCCGGATCTGAGGCCCGGACGGACGTACCTGCCCAGAAGGAAAAGAGGTTATGGTTGAAAGGGTCCGATGCTTTGAGTAAAAGATGAACGGGTTTACGTACCTTCGTCCGCGGCCTCGATGGAGTCTTCCGAAGGCTGGACGCGCATCGGAGTGCCTGGCCGATAGAACAGATTGTCTATCGAGTTTACCGGGGAACCCGCTGCCGCTGCGGCGAGTTCAGCCTCGACGTCGGCACTTCTTCGACAGCTCTGAGGGGATCAGCCAGTCCCCCCCCCCCGCTCTAGGCTGTCGATCTCCCTACTCCCTCGAGAGCTTGCGGAGATACCCTTTGAGGCTGGATCGCGTGGGATCGTAGACTTGGGGGACGGCGCCACTTCGATAACCGGCGCCTCCTGCCCAGTTCTCGGAGCATGCGGTGAAGGGTTCGGAGGGGTAGGAGAGCCTCCGGCTCCTTTGGTAGCCGGCCGCTCCTGTCGAACCGGATCCGGGACCACCGGGGGATCCTCCAGTTCTGTCCCGGCTCCCTCACTGGAGTACCCCCACTTGGAGTGGGAGGCGGAGGAGTGAGCTGGAGAGAGCCTCCTCGGGCCCTTCACCATCTTCTTCTTCTTCGAAGGGCGCCTGGGGGAAGGGCCGGCGTCGAGGTCAGCCACCATCCTCTTCGAGGCGGCGCGAAGACCTCCTCCTCCGGGAGAGGTGGGGGGAGAGCTCGAGCGTGTCCCGCACGGGATTATGCCGCCCCCAAGATCCCACAAGATCCACCCGCCGTTTGTACTCAGTCGGGGTAGGAGCTCCGAGGATCTTTTCCGCCATTCGGGCAACTTCCACGGGCATCTTGGCGACGAGCGACCCTATACCCGAAGGTTAGGTCCGAAAACCTCCCGAGCGCAGTGAAAGATGAGCAGGGCCAAACAGAAAGCAGATGCTTACTGGGCCGACGGGAGAGCTCCATCGATGTTGATTCATCCTGGCTGCTCCGAAGCGACGCTAGCCACTCCCCCTTCAGCGGCGGAATCTCGAGGGCCACAAACTCCTCTGTCAGGTCCCGCATGCTCATCTGGCGGGCGACAATTTGGAGAAGCTGGATCCGGGTGGAGACCGAGCATGCGCTGGCTTCGATGACCGCCTCCCTCCAGAACCAGATGTGGCGCGGAGGCCCAGCGAGCTTGGAGCTGAGCCCCACCCATACATAGAACCATCGGTGCACCCACTTGGAGTACCACCTCCAGAGCTGGAAATTGATGCTCCCGAAGGCCAGCACCCGGCCGTCCTTCTTCTTCGGCTGGTGTTGGCGTAAAAGATTACGCTAACAGGTTTCTGAAGCATAGAAACTAACAAACGAAGTGTTTGCGAAGCAAATTGTTCTAAGCCTCCAAAAGGATAATAGCTTAGAATAGTTCGAAAGTGTGTATTGAATAACTTGTATTCGGTCCCTATTACAGGGTAAAATGGGGGGTATTTATAGGCCCAAACATTAAGGAAAATACCTTTTTACCCCTCTGTTACAACCGACATAGTGGAAACTATTCGGTACCCTTAATAGGGCTAAAATGGTAAAAGACGAATCTAATGAGAAAGAAGATAAGTCTTCCATCTTAGCTGGCAGAAAAGATCTTAGAAGAGTCCATGTTCGAAGATATACTCCGAACCAGGGTCTGTCTTCATACTTCGAACTTGACTCAACGCATCTCCGAAGATGCAATCTGGAAACCTTTGAATCAATCATCTGTCTTTGTCCTTCTACTAGAATAACCCTGAGGATGGAATATTTTCCCCCAACAATAGCACCTCGAGTATGCTTCTCCGTTAAACCTGTAATGTTAGGAGAGCAGTATACGCAAAAAATAACCATGCGTTGGGGTTATTATATTTAAACCATCTCCGAACTACGTGAAGATGTAAACTTCGAATCAGTTCCAATAAAATTACATTCGAAGTAACTTAGGACTAACTCAAGAAGTTCGAAAGTTCTTCTAACCTTAGAAGAAATAGTTGTTAGCTTCTGTTGGCGTAAAGGATTACGCTAACAAGTTTCTGTAGAAGAGAAACTAACAAACGAAGTGTTTGTGAAGCAAACTGTTCTAAGCCTCCGAAAGGATAATAACTTAGAATAGTTTGAAAGTGTATATTGAATAACTTGTATTCGGTCCGTATTACAGGGTAAAATGGGCGGTATTTATAGGCCTAAACATTAAGGAAAAGACCTATTTACCCCTCTATTACAACCAACATAGTGGAAACTATTCGGTAATCTTAATAGTGTTAAAATGGTAAAGGACTAATGTTATGAGAAAGAAGATAAATCTTCCATCTTAGCTGGCAGAAAAGATCTCAAAAAGCCTTAGTTCGAAGATATACTTCGAACCAATGTCTATCTTCATACTTCGAGCTTGACTCAGAACATCTTCGAAGATGAACGTCTGGAAACCTTCGAATCCATTGCCTGCTTTGTCCTGTTACGGCAATAACCCCGAGGATGGAATATTTTCCCCCAACAGTAGCCCCTCGAATACGCTTCTCCGCTAAATCTGTAATGTTAGGAGAGTAGTATACGCAAGAAAAATAATCATGCGTAGGGGTTAACAGATTTAAATCATCTCCGAACTATGCAGATATGCAAGCTTCGGATTGGTTCTTGATGAAGTTACATTCGAAATAACTTAGAACTAACTTAAGAAAACCGAAAACTTTTCAGACTTAGAAGAAATAGCCGTTAATCTTTTTCTTCTAACGGAAGTTATGTGGTGCGTTATTTTCGGAGAAAAGTAACCGGCAAGAATGCGAAACGACAGGGTTAAACGGTAACAAATGTGATGTCTGGGCTATAAATAGAAGGCCTAGACTATTCCAGAATACCTTTTCACCGCTTCCTTGCAAACAAGAAAATTTTGAGCCCTTTGAGCCCTAGCCTCCATCTTCCTTCCAAATCGATCCATCAACTACAATGGTGAAAACCAAAGTTTCGGGACCTTCGGCTTTGGCTAGGCAACAGGCCGCGGCTGCAGCGGCGGCGGCGGCGATGGCGACAATAGCCCCAGCATCTGCAACAGCATCCATGGCGGAAAGAGGGTGAAATCCCCAAAATGTCGATGATCATGGTCTTTGCCCGCCATCAACGAAGTACTTGGATCAATCTTTCCAATTGGGACCTTCTACCTACAAGAGAGAATCACTGGCGATCGCAGTAGAAGGGAAAATTAGTACCGGAATCATGATCCGGAAGCCTAGAAAGGAAAACATCCCGTCGCCAAGACCCGGAGAAGTGGTCGTTTTCGAAGCCTTCTTCGAAGCCGGCTTGGGCCTTCCAGCAGTGGACTTCTTGGCAGAGGTACTTGATTTGTTCCACGTTACCCTTCCTCAGCTTTCTCCGAATGCAGTAGCTCGATTAGCTATCTTTGAATGGGCGTTGAGAGCCGAAGGCTATGAGGGGAGGGCAGAGATCTTCGCTGCACTACATAGAGCATCATGCCAACCAAAAACCTTCGTAGGCTCCGGAGGTGAAAAAGTAGTAGTAGCCTTCGGAAGTATTAACTTCAGGCTTCGGGATGAATATGCCCTTCAATTTCCTGCTAAGGCCATCAATGCAAGATGGTATACCGATTGGGTCCTGAGATGGTTTTATGCCGAAGTTGGGGCGAGCAATCCTCTGGCCGGACCTCTGAAAGAAATTCAATTCCGGAAGGAAGCCTTAGTGCAACCCAGCGAAGGTCAGCTCGAAGCTCGCCTCAACCTGCTTCAAAAGATTAGTCGAAGGTTAAGCATGCGAGACTTAGCCGAAGAATTCCTCGGGTTGCAAATTTCTCCACTGATGGCCAACTGGCCTATCATCTTCGAAGAGGATTCGGAAGGCGGCCTCCGAAAAATCACTTCAACTTCGAGCCCTGCAGGTAACTTCGAAGACAACATGTATTATACATATTCATCCGAATAAAAACTAACATGATTCATTTTTTAGCTTCTTCAGCCCCTATTACTTCGGAGCAAATAGTAAGGGCTTCAGAGAAGATTTTGGGCGCTCCAACTCCGACCGAAAAGGAATGGAGAATCAAGTTGGTCGGGAGTTGCGAAAGATTTAACAGAGTGTGGGGGATGCTGGGAATCACTCCACCCCCTTTGATGGATTGGGTGCCTTCGAAGAAAGGGCCTAAGAAGAGGAAAGATGAAGCCGGAGCTTCAAGCTCTGCCAAAACTCCAATTAAAAAGGTGGCTAAGAAACCTAGAAAGCCTGCACCTCCGAGCCCAAGAGCTTCAACCTCCGGTTCTAAAGAGGATGAAGGTAAACTATTAGTGAGGTTGATTGATGAAGATGCAGCTCAAACAGATATTCATATCGAAGATGCTGCAGGTATGCCGGAGTCTTAGGCTAACCTTGAAGAAGTGAGAACTCTGGATGCTCAAGAGGATTTGCCTCAAGAGGAAGAGCAAATCGAAGCACCTACGACTGAAGGTAGAGTCGAAGTTGCTGCGACTTCGGTCTTGGATGAAGGAAGGAATGCTCAAAGAGATACTCCGGCAGTTGAAGTTTTGACTCTGGATTCAGACGAAGAACTCACCTTCGATCCTCCGAGCAGTCCGATGCTCGCTCGCCGCCAAAATGTCGAAGGTAAACTTCGCATAATTTTCTTGTTCTTTTCTGCAAAATTATACAGTGTATAATACCTTTGCTTTTGCAGAGCCCTCTTCTGTAGAAGAAGTACGTCGCGAAGATCCAATTCAAGGGCCTTCGACAACTTCGGAGCCGAACCTGGAAGTCGCTCAAAAGGGGCCTGGAAGGGGTAAAAGGAATATAGAACCCCTCCCTGCTCTAGGATCAACTCTGTCTGAATCAACAGACGAGAGTCAATCTACTGAAGGGGGGCCATCTACTAAAGCTCCGAGGACCTCAGCAGAATGCTCCGGAGCTTCGCCAAGCAGGGATGACCAAGAAGCTTCGGCAATGCTCCCTCTTTTAACTCCTTTTTTGGAGCAATGAACTGGGCTTCGGACTCTGCTCAAACCTTTGGGTCGAGCCAGTCGCGAAGTCGGGGAGACGGAGCTAGTAGCTATTTTAAGCGAGGTGAAGAGTTCGGAGCTAAATGTTGCCATGGAACGAGCAGCCTACTAGGTACGGAATACCTTCGAAACAATAACAAATTATACATGAATAATTTCTTACTTCGGTTTTTCCTTTTCTTAGCAAGCGGTCTTGGCCCGTGCTGCAACTTTATCAGGCGAACGTGAAATTGCTCGGCTTCGGGAAGAAAACAAAACTCTTCAGCGCAACTTATCTTTCTCCGAAGCTAGAGTGGTTCAGATGAATAACATGATTTCAGCAGAGCGCAGGGCTAGACAAGGTTTGGAGGCTGCAAATAAAGAGCTCGAAGCAGAAAGGATCGTGCTTCGAGCGGAAATCGAAAGGGTGCGGTTGGAGCATGCTAATGCGGGGTCAGAGCTTGTTAGGCTCCAAGAGGAAGCTAGCCAACTCCTAAATCAGAAGAATACTTTAACTACGGCGAATGCTAGGCTTTCCGGAGTTCTAGGAGAAACGACTTCGACCAAGGATGCATTAATCGAAGAAAAGCTTAAGTATGAGAAGGTATCTACGGAAGTCATAGAACAAATGCTAGGTGTTCTAGAGTACTTCGGTACTACTGGAACGCTTCCTTCAGATGACAACGTCACTCTGCTGCGCCGGTTAAAAAGGATCCAAGGAGCAGCGAAGCAAATGAAGACGGCGGGCATTCGTTACGGAGAACTCTCCGGACAAGTGTCTGCCATCGGACTACTTCGTTACTATGAGGATCTAGGCCAATCAATAACTCCGAGCGCAGAGGGCCCTATTACCTTCGACGATGAGCGGCTTCTGACTCCTTCCGAAGGCGTGACCGCTGCCTGGCAGGCCTTTCAAGCTTCATGGAGAGCCGAAGGTCGCACTGCGATCAAGGCTTGGATCGACGAAGGTCAACGCCAGAAGCAAGTTCGGACCCAAGCTTCAAGCAGTCAGCCTCCTCTGAACCCGCAGGTTTAGAAATAATTTAGGATTTTTGACTATGTAAAGCTTCATGCTTATGAACATTTATCAATGAAAATTTGTTTATCATATTTTTAGGCTTTGTCTCATACGGAAGATATCGAAGTGTTAGATATTAACGATGAACTTCGCTCAATATGGAACACCTTCGAACTTCTAAAGACTTATAAGCGTCCTCGATTTTTAATTCCTCGAGATAGCTCCGGTGTAATTGCGCCCAAAGTAATCAAAGATATAATGTCTTATATTAAAGAGGAAGAAAAAGAGGTTAGCTTGAACACTTCGTATTCCGAAGACGTTACCTGGTCTGAAAATGAAGATGAAGCTCAAAATAAAAGATCTGAAGATCTTAGAAGCTGGGAAAGGAGCCCCGAATGACTTCGAACTTGGGCCGAGCTTCAGCAGTAACAAAAAGACTTTAGAGCATCGAAGGAAGGTCGGAGGGTTAAACGTAAAGTTGTTAGAACTCCCGGCAGTGGAACTAGTCGTTCCAACCCTGGCTCTAGAAATCAAAGAGGTCTTCAATTCCTTCTTGGTATAGATACCAATTTTTGCTGATGTAATTGTAATCATATTCATTTGATTAATAAACATCGATTCAAAATTGTCTCCTTACTTATTAGCCCCTCTTTGGGTGTAAGCAACTTCGAACTTCATTCGAAGATGGTTAGGCACAAAGGAAAAAATCGGAGTACAATTTTGGGGATTCGGAGCCCCTCTGCAATGTAAAGATCTCTTAAAATCTTATAAAATATCTTCGACTACTTTTAGTACGAAGAATGGCAACTTAGTACCCTTTGTATTTTGAAAGAAATCGCTTGAGATAACTTTCAGGACACCTTTAGTGTCTTAGATAATTTGTCACTTGGGACTATGTTGACAGATATTCGAAGCTCATTGTTCAAACTCTGTTTTGCTTTGGCCATCTTTGGTTCTTTTTTGCAAATTCTAACGAACCCATGGTTTGGAATTTACAATGGTCTCTTTGGACTCTTTTTGCGGATGTATACCAGCCAATGGCATGGACTCCGTACATTTTGGCCACCTTCGGCTCTTTTTGCGGAAGTCTACCAGCCAATGGCTTGGACTCCGCATGTTTTGGCCACCTTCGGCTCTTTTTGCGGAAGTCTACCAGCCAATGGCTTGGACTCCGCATGTTTTGGCCACCTTCGGCTCTTTTTGCGGAAGTCTACCAGCCAATGGCTTGGACTCCGCATGGTGTGGTTTTGGGCTCTTTTACGAATGCCTACAATCCAGTGAAAATATGACTCATCTTCATGACACTTCCCTCTCGGTCAACCCCGCGGTTCTAGTGCGTCCACTCGGAAGCTGGAAGTTTATGAGGGGAAGGCACTATCTGGGCCATATGCTTTATTAATTTAAAAGATGATTACATATGATTTACAAGGAGCCCCTATACAAAGTATCGCTTTAGGTGCTCCGCATGCCAAGTATGCGCTAATTCTTCACCTTCTAAATTAGCAAGTTTAAAAGAGCCAGGACGTCCTGATCGAACAAATAGGTATGGACCTTCCCATTTATTTCCTAATTTGCCTGGCGCTATGACGCTTCATAGAACGAGATGACCCAGTCTTAGTTCACTGAGCTTAACCTTTGGGTCGAACCAAGCCTTCGTCTGCTGATGATACTTTGATAAATTTTCTACAGCTCGAAGTCTTGTCTCTTCTGATAGATCTAGCGAAGCTTGTCTTTCTTCTTCGATTTCTGGTTCGGTGCTGCGAAGTGATCCTCCTTTGATTTCCGTTGGAGTCATAGCTTCATCTCCGAATAGTAGTCTGAATGGAGTAAAACCTGTGGACCTTGTTTGCGTAGTCCGAATGGACCACAAAATCTTCGGAAGTTCTTCGGTCCACAATCCTTTTGCTAGACCTACTGTTGGGGGAAAATATTCCATCCTCGGGGTTATTGCCGTAACAGGACAAAACAGGCAATGGATTCGAAGTTTCCAGACGTTCATCTTCGAAGATGTTCTGAGTCAAGCTCGAAGTATGAAGATAGACATTGGTTCGAAGTATATCTTCGAACTAAGACTTTTTGAGATCTTTTCTGCCAGCTAAGATGGAAGATTTATCTTCTTTCTCATAACATTAGTCCTTTACCATTTTAACCCTATTAAGATTACCGAATAGTTTCCACTATGTCGGTTGTAATAGAGGGGTAAATAGGTCTTTTCCTTAATGTTTAGGCCTGTAAATACCCCCCATTTTACCCTGTAATAGGGACCGAATACAAGTTATTCAATATACACATTCGAACTATTCTAAGTTATTATCCTTTCAGAGGCTTAGAACAGTTTGCTTTACAAACACTTCGTTTGTTAGTTTCTCTTCTACAGAAACCTGTTAGCGTAATCCTTTACGCCAACAGTTGGCGCCGTCCGTGGGGAACCTAGTCCGAAAAACTTCGTTCTCTACCAAATCTTTTCACCATGCCTCCGAAGCGGAGCGCCCCTGGTAACCCCATTCGAAGGTCTCCTCGGACCTCCGGACTATTATTTTCAGACACATTTGAGGTCGGAGGACCTTCGTCGTTTCCTCCGCCTCAAACTCCAGAAGGAACATCCCTTCCTCGAGTACACGAAGACCCTCCGCCGACTCCATCCATACTTCGACCCGGCGGAGTTCCCCCTCCACCTCAGTTCCCACTTCGAACTGATCATCACAGTTCTCAAGACCCGGAAGGTCCTTCCGGAGGAGATGAAGACAATCTTGGAGATATGGCCGCCCAAATGGCCAACCTTCAAGCCGAAGTAGCAAGATGGCGGCAAGAAGCTGCAAACAGGCTTCGCTCTCCAGCCATCCCAACTATTCCAGAAGTGCCTGAAGACGACGAGCCCATTTATCCCGAAGCCCCGGAGAACGCCTCTTTCGATACTGAATCTCCGCTGCATCCTGAGCTGCAGAAAGTCCGTTTTGATCCGAAGTATAAAACTTCGAAGCTCTGTAAGTATGCCAGAGATGAAGATCCCGAAGAGTTCGTTCGTTCTTATGCCCTAGCAATTGAAGCTAGCGGAGGAGTTCGAAACACCATGGCAAAGTGTTTCCCCTTAGCTCTTCAAGGAGTGGCATTAAGGTGGTTCTGGTCTTTGAAGCCAGGATCAATTAATTCATGGGGGCAGCTGAAGAGGAAGTTCGTAAGCAATTTTCAAGGCACCTTCTGACCTCCGATGTCAACGGGAAGCCTTTTCCAAGTGAAGCAGCTTCCTGGAGAAACATTGAGGCAGTATTTCAAGCGCTTCGCTCATACGAAGTCGCAGATCCGAGGATTGTCTACATCCTCGGTAGTTGATGCAGCTCGGGAAGGTGTTACTCATCAAGGTCTCCTGGATAAGATTCATCGGAAAAGCATATCCACGGTTTCTCAGTTAATGTTGTACTTCGAGGAGTACGCAAGATCGGAAGAGGGTTGGCTCCGAAGAACTGCAACTACTCCATCTATGTTGCAAGAAGTAAAAGTAGAAGTAAAAACTTCGACGCAGCCACAAGAACCAGTTTTCGAGGTTCAACATGATCGGAGAAGAGGGCAAAAGCACCCTCGTTCTGAAGTTTTAAACATTGCACCCCCACAAAAGTTTATGCAGAAAGCTCCACAGCCTTCGGGGAACAAGGTCAGCGGCTGGAGGCCGCCAGGGAAAACGGCTGGCAAAGGCCAGACCCTTTTCTGCTGTGTTCACGGCGAAAATAGAAGCCATGCAACTGATACCTGCAAGGCTATACTTACTCTGAGAGGAGAGTATCTAGAGATAACTTCGGGTCGAGGTACTGCCGACCGAATTCCAGCTGCAGCGCGCCCAGAGCCCGTCCAGGCTGTGGCGCGAACAGAAAACTTCGAAGCCACAAGACACCTTCCGGTGGCCAATGTTATGCCACCTCCGAAGCAAGAGGAAGGGCAAGACCGAGGGAAAAGAGTAGTCCTCCCCATCTCTGGAGGAGGTACCCTCGGAAAAATGTCAAAAAAACAGCGAAGAGACTATGTCCGAGAAGTGGGCCACATTGGGACTTCGTCATCTGCAGCTGCTATGCCGGAGTGGTCTCATGTACCTATATCCTTTTCCGTAGAAGATGCAGCTAGCATTAAATTCCCGCATGCGGACCCACTTGTTATTATTGCTGATATTGCGGGCACTGAAGTTCGAAGAGTATTGATCGACGGAGGCAGTTCGGCTGACATCATTTTTATTCAAGCCTTCGATCAATTGTGCATCTCCAGGAAACATCTCCTTCCAGCGGCTCGTCCTTTGCAAGGCTTCGCAGGACCTCCGCTTGATGCACTTTGCCAAATCGACCTGGAAGTCACGTTCGAAGAAGGTTTGTTGGCCCGAACTGAGGAAGTAATCTTCGATGTTGTAGATGCCCCGTATGCTTACAACGTCATCTTCGGAAGAGGCATGCTAAACCAGTTCAGAGCTGTGGCGCATCACAATTATTTGTGCATGAAGATGCCCACACAAGCAGGAGTCCTTACTGTCTTCGGAGATCAAGCCATTGCTCGGAGAGCGGAGTACGGTCATGGTCCCCCTCTTGATTCAAGACAAGTAAACAATGTGCAAGGTGATCAAGAAAATTTTCCAGGTCTTTCCGAAGCTTCAAAGAAATCCTTCCCGAGACCAAGTCCCGAAGGAGAGATTGCAACGAAGATCATTGTGAAAGATGGTAAAGAATATACATTTCAATTTGGTAAAGATTTACCTCCAGAAGTTGCAACCTCCTTGGAAAAAGTGGTGGAAGAGAATTTAGATGTCTTCGCTTGGTCTGACGAAGATATCACCGGAGTTGATCGGGATATCATTGAACATAGTTTGCTTGTAAACCCGAAGTCCAGGCATGTCAGGCAAGGACTCCGAAAGATGTCTGCAGAAAGAGTTGCTCTTGCCAAAGATGAAGTTGAAAAGCTGTTGAAGGCTGGGATTATTAGAGAAGTGCCTCATACAGAATGGCTAGCCAACCTAGTCTTCGTCAGGAAGAAGTCTTCCGGAAAGTGGCGCATGTGCATCGATTTCACATCCTTGAATAAAGCATGCCCTCGTGACCCCTACCCCATGCCCCGAATTGATCAACTGGTCGACTCCACTGCAGGTTCGGAGTTACTAAGCTTCCTTGACGCGTATTCTGGTTATCATCAAATATGGTTGAAGCATGAAGATGAGATCAAGACAAGCTTTGTAACTCCTTCGGGAGTCTTTTGTTATGTAAGAATGCCCTTTGGCTTGAGAAATGCCGAGGCTACTTTTTCGAGGTTAGTTGCTAAAGCTCTAGGTCATCAGTTAGGTCGCAATGTGGAGGCCTACATTGATGATATTGTAATAAAGAGTGCTTTAAAGCACCAACATAGCCTAGACTTAGCAGAAACATTCAATAGCCTTCGGGCATGTGGGATCCGTCTTAACCCCGAAAAATGTATCTTCGGAGCTAAGGCAGGAAAGTTGTTAGGATACTTAGTTTCAAGTAGAGGGATTGAAGCTAGCCCTACTCAAATAACTGCGCTGCAAAAGATGGCTCCTCCGGAAAATTTAAAGCAAGTGCAAAAGCTGGCTGGGCGTCTGGCAGCGCTTAGCAGGTTTTTGTCAAGGTCTGCAGAGAGAAGCTTGCCTATATTTAAAGCATTGAAAGGGTCCGAAGATTTTGCATGGACACCGGAGTGCCAGAAAAGCTTCGAAGATATTAAAGAGTATTTGAGCAATCTTGCTACACTCACGGTGCCTACTGCGGACGAAACCCTACTTTTGTACCTTGCGGCTACAGGCTCTGCTGTCAGCGCAGTCCTTGTTAGAGAATTGGATTGCAGTGGGATGTTGGTACAAAATCCCGTTTATTTTGTATCCGAAGCATTATCAGGAGCGAAGACAAGATACTCCGAACTTGAGAAGTTCGTTTATGCTCTAATAATGGCTTCAAGGAAATTAAGACATTATTTTTTGGCTCACAACATAATTGTGCCAACTTCGTATCCTTTGGGAGATATGCTCCGAAGTAAAGATTCCACCAGAAGAATTGGAAAGTGGGCAGTTGAACTGGCACCCTTCGGCATATCTTTTCTGGCAAGGACAACAATCAAGTCACAAGTCTTAGCAGATTTTGTAGCAGAATGGACTCCACCTGCAGCTTTGGTTCCAGAGAAGTCAAGTGACGGACTTTGGACTGTTTATTCCGATGGGACTTTCCAAGCATCCGGAGCAGGCATTGGAGCAGTATTAATTTCGCCTTCAGGGCAAAGAGCAATGTACTCCGCAAGACTCAACTTTAAGTCTACCAATAATATAGCGGAGAATGAAGGGATTTTACTGGGACTCCGAAAAACACGTGCTCTAGGGGCTACAAGAATTCTTATAAAGACAGATTCTCAAATAGTAGCAGGGCACGTAGATAAAAGTTTCCAGGTTCGATATCCACAGCTTGCAAAGTACTTAGAAGAAATCCGTAAGATCGAAGCACACTTCAAAGGTATTTCCGTTCGGAGTATACCAAGGGCAGAAAATGTGCAAGCGGACATCTTAGCAAAAGCTGCAGCCGGAGCTGTGGATGTACCAGAAGAAGCTTTCTATGAAGAACTTAGTACACCTTCGGTGCCACAAATTCCCTCCGCACAGATTCTTTGCATTCGAAGTGCAGATTGGAAAAATTCGATCATGGAACTTTTACAAGGAGGAACAAATTTGCCTGAAGAGCCACAGCTTTCAAGATTGAAGCTCAGGGCTAGAAATTATCAAATAATCAACGGTATTTTGTATAAAGCCGGAGTATGTTCCCCTCTACTCCGATGTATATCTCAAGCCGAAGGTCAAGAAATTCTTCGAGAAATTCATGAAGGCCTTTGCGGTAGTCATTTAACCCTTCGAGCTTTGGCAGGAAAAACACTTCGCCAGGGGCTTTATTGGCCAACAATAACAGCTGATGCGGAGAGCTTATTTGTCCGCACCACTCAAGGATGTCAGTGGATGGGTCGACGAAGTCATCGCCCACCAACAGCTCTTCAAGTTATTGCTCCAGTATGGCCTATGGCCAGATGGGGTATGGATTTAATTGGTCCCTTTCCAGTAGCCAAAGGAAATCTGAAGTTCGCAGTGGTAGCTATTGAATATTTTTCTAAGTGGGTAGAAGCAGAGCCCTTAACAGCTATCACTTCGAACAATGTACATAAATTATTTTGGAAAAATATCATTTGCCGGTTCGGAGTGCCTAGACAACTCACAGTTGATAATGGAACACAGTTCGATGCAGAACCTTTCAGGAAGTTTTGCGAAGATCTAGGCATTCAGCTATGTTTTGCTGCAGTGAGACATCCTCAGTCTAATGGAGCTGTAGAAAGAGCCAATGGAAATATTTTGTCAGGGTTAAATCGAAGGATAGTAGGTCTAGCAAAAGGATTGTGGACCGAAGAACTTCCGAAGATTTTGTGGTCCATTCAGACTACGCAAACAAGGTCCACAGGTTTTACTCCATTCAGACTACTATTCGGAGATGAAGCTATGACTCCAATGGAGATCAAAGGAGGATCACTTCGCAGCACCGAACCAGAAATCGAAGAAGAAAGACAAGCTTCGCTAGATCTATCAGAAGAGACAAGACTTCGAGCTATAGCAAATTTATCAAAGTATCATCAGCAGATGAAGGCTTGGTTCGACCCGAAGGTTAAGCTCAATGAACTAAGACCGGGTCATCTCGTTCTACGAAGCGTCATAGTGTTAGGCAAATTAGGAAATAAATGGGAAGGTCCATACCTAATTGTTCGTTCAGGACGTCCTGGCTCTTTTAAACTTGCTAATTTAGAAGGTGAAGAATTAGCGCATACTTGGCATGCGGAGCCCCTATACTTCGTATAGGGGCTCCTTGTAAATCATGTGTAATCATCTTCTAAATTAATAAAGCATATGGCCCAGATAGTGCCTTCCCCTCATAAACTTCCAGCTTCCGAGTGGACGCACTGGAACCGCGGGGTTGACCGAGAGGGAAGTGTCATGAAGATGAGTCATATTTTCACGCGTGGGGGCTGACATAATCCGGAGTCCAAGCCACTGGCTTGTAGGCATCCGTAAAAGAGCCCAAAACCACACCATGCGGAGTCCAAGCCATTGGCTGGTAGACTTCCGCAAAAAGAGCCGAAGGTGGCCAAAACATACGGAGTCCAAGCCATTGGCTAGTAGACTTCCGCAAAAAGAGCCGAAGGTGGCCAAAACATGCGGAGTCCAAGCCATTGGCTGGTAGACTTCCGCAAAAAGAGCCGAAGGTGGCCAAAACATGCGGAGTCCAAGCCATTGGCTGGTAGACTTCCGCAAAAAGAGCCGAAGGTGGCCAAAATGTACGAAGTCCAAGCCATTGGCTGGTAGACATCCGCAAAAAGAGTCCAAAGAGACCATTGTAAATTCCGAACCATGGGTTCGTTAGAATTTGCAAAAAAAAAGAGCCGAAGATGGCCAAAGCAAAACAGAGTTTGAACAATGAGCTTCGAATATCTGTCAACATAGTCCCAAGTGACAAAATATCTAAGACACTAAAGGTGTCCTGAAAGTTATCTCAAGCGGTTTCTTTCAAAATACAAAGGGTACTAAGTTGCCCTTCTTCGTACTAAAAGTAGTCGAAGATATTTTATAAGATTTTAAGAGATCTTTACATTTCAGAGGGGCTCTGAATCCCCAAAATTGTACTCCTATTTTTTCCTTTGTGCCTAACCATCTTCGAATGAAGTTCGAAGTTGCTTACACCCAAAGAGGGGCTAATAAGTAAGGAGACAATTTTGAATCGATGTTTATTAATCAAAAGAATATGATTACAATTACATCACGAAAAATTGGTATCTATACCAAGAAGGAATTGAAGACCTCTTCAATTTCTAGAGCCAGGGTTGGAATGACTATTTCCACTGCCGGGAGTTCTAACAACTTTACGTTTAACCCTCCGACTTCCCTTCGATGCTCTAAAGTCTTTTTGTTCCTGCTGAAGTTCAGCCCAAGTTCGAAGTCGTTCGGGGCTCCTTTCCCAGCTTCCAAGATCTTCAGATCTTTTATTTTGAGCTTCATCATCGTTTTCAGACCAGGTAACGTCTTCAGAAGACGAAGTGTTCAAGCTAACCTCTTTTTCTTCCTCTTTAATATAAGACACTATATCTTTGATTACTTCGGGCGCAATTACACCGGAGCTATCTCGAGGAATTAAAAATCGAGGACGCTTATAAGTCTTTAGAAGTTCAAAGGTGTTCCATATTGAGCGAAGTTCGTCGTTAATATCTAACACTTCGATATCTTCCGTATGAGACAAAGCCTAAAAATATGATAAATAAATTTTCATTGATAAATGTTCATAAGCATGAAGCTTTACATAGTCAAAAATCCTAAATTATTTCTAAACCTGCGGGTTCGGAGGAGGCTGACTGCTTGAAGCTTGGGTCCGAACTTGCTTCTGGCGTTGACCTTCGTCGATCCAAGCCTTAATCGCAGTGCGACCTTCGGCTCTCCATGAAGCTTGGAAGGCCTGCAAGGCAGCGGTCACGCCTTCGGAAGGAGTCAGAAGCCGCTCATCGTCGAAGGTAATAGGGCCCTCTGCATTCGGAGTTATTGATCGGCCCAGATCCTCATAGTAACGAAGTAGTCCGATGGCAGACACTTGTCCGGAGAGTTCTCCGTAACGAATGCCCGCCGTCTTCATTTGCTTCGCTGCTCCTTGGATCCTTTTTAACTGGCGCAGCAGAGTGACGTTGACATCTGAAGGAAGCGTTCCAGTAGTACCGAAGTACTCTAGAACACCTAGCATTTGTTCTATGACTTCCGTAGCTACATTCTCGGACTTAAGCTTTTCTTCGATTAATGCACCCTTAGTCGAAGTCGTTTCTCCTAGAACTCCGGAAAGCCTAGCATTCTCCGTAGTTAAAGTATTCTTCTGATTTAGGAGTTGGCTAGCTTACTCTTGGAGCCTGACAAGCTCGGACCCCGCATTAGCATGCTCCAACCGCACCCTTTTGATTTCCGCTCGAAGCAGGATCCTTTCTGCTTCGAGCTCTTTATTTGCAGCCTCCAAACCTTGTCTGGCCCTGCGTTCTACTGAAATCATGTTATTCATTTGAACCACTCTAGCTTCGGAGAAAGATAAGTTGCGCTGAAGAGTTTCGTTTTCTTCCCGAAGCCGAGCAATTTCACGTTCTCCTGATAAAGTTGCAGCACGGGCCAAGACCGCTTGCTAAGAAAAGGAAAAACCGAAGTAAGAAATTATTCATGTATAATTTGTTATAGTTTCGAAGGTATTCCGTACCTGGTAGGCTGCTCGTTCCATGGCAACATTTAGCTCCGAACTCTTCGCCTCGCTTAAAATAGCTACCAGCTCTGTCTCCCCGACTTCGCGACTGGCTCGACCCAAAGGTTTGAGCAGAGTCCGAAGCCCGGTTCTTTGCTCCAAAAAAGGAGTTAAAAGAGGGAGCATTGCTGAAGCTTCTTGGTCATCCTGCCTGGCGAAGCTCCGAAGCGTTCTGCTGAGGTCCTCGGAGCTTCAGTAGATGGCCCCCCTTCAGTAGATTGACTCTCGTCTGTTGATTCAAACGGAGTTGATCCTAGAGCAGAGAGGGGTTCTATATTCTTTTTACCCCTTCCAGGCCCCATTTGAGCGACTTTCAGGTTCGGCTCCGAAGTTGTCGAAGGCCCTTGAATTGGATCTTTGCGACGTACTTCTTCTATAGAAGAGGGCTCTGCAAAAGCAAAGGTATTATACACTGTATAATTTTGCAGAAAAGAACAAGAAAATTATGCGAAGTTTACCTTCGACATTTTGGCGGCGAGCGAGCATCGGACTGCTCGGAGGATCGAAGGTGAGTTCTTCGTCTGAATCCAGAGTCAAAACTTCAACTGCCGGAGTATCTCCTTGAGCAGTCCTTCCTTCATCCAAGACCGAAGTCGCAGCAACTTCGACTTCACCTTCAGTCGTAGGGGCTTCGATTTGCTCTTCCTCTTGAGGCAAATCCTCTTGAGCATCCGGAGTTCTCACTTCTTCAAGGTTAGCCGGAGACTCCGGCATACCTGCAGCATCTTCGATATGAATATCTGTTTGAGCTGCATCTTCATCAATCAACCTCACTAATAGTTTACCTTCATCCTCTTTAGAATCGGAGGCTGAAGCTCTTGGGCTCGGAGGTGCAGGCTTTCTAGGTTTCTTAGCCACCTTTTTAATTGGAGTTTTGGCGGAGCTTGAAGCTCCGGCTTCAGCTTTCCTCTTCTTAGGCCCTTTCTCCGAAGGCACCCAATCCATCAAAGGGGGCGGAGTGATTCCCAGCATTCCCCACACTCTGTTAAATCTTTCCCAACTCCCAACCAACTTTATTCTCCATTCCTTTTTGGTCGGAGTTGGAGCGCCCAAAATCTTCTCTGAAGCCCTTACTATTTGCTCCGAAGTAATAGGGGCTGAAGAAGCTAAAAAATGAATCAAGTTAGTTTTTATTCGGATGAATATGTATAATACATGTTGTCTTCGAAGTTACCTGCAGGGCTCGAAGTTGAAGTGATTTTTCGAAGGCCGCTTTCCGAATCCTCTTCGAAGATGATAGGCCAGTTGGCCATCAGTGGAGAAATTTGCAACCCGAGGAATTCTTCGGCTAAGTCTCGCGTGCTTAACCTTCGACTAATCTTTTGAAGCAGGTTGAGGCGAGCTTCGAGCTGACCTTCGTTGGGTTGCATTAAGGCTTCCTTCCGGAATTGAATTTCTTTCAGAGGTCCGGCCATAGGACTGCTCGCCCCAACTTCGGCATAAAACCATCTCAGGACCCAATCGGTATACCATCTTGCATTGATGGCCTTAGCAGGAAATTGAAGGGCATATTCATCCCGAAGCCTGAAGTTAATACTTCCGAAGGCTACTACTACTTTTTCACCTCCGGAGCCTACGAAGGTTTTTGGTTGGCATGATGCTCTATGTAGTGCAGCGAAGATCTCTGCCCTCCCCTCACAGCCTTCGGCTCTCAGCGCCCATTCAAAGATAGCTAAGCGAGCTACTGCATTCGGAGAAAGCTGAGGAAGGGTAACGTGGAACAAATCAAGTACCTCTGCCAAGAAGTCCACTGCTGGAAGGCCCAAGCCGGCTTCGAAGAAGGCTTCGAAAACGACCACTTCTCCGGGTCTTGGCGACAGGATGTTTTCCTTTCCAGTCTTCCAGATCATGATTCCGATACTAATTTTCCCTTCTACTGCGATCGCCAGTGATTCTCTCTTGCAGGTAGAAGGTCCCAGTTGGAAAGATTGATCCAAGTACTTCGTTGATGGCGGGCAGAGACCTTGATCATCGACATTTTGGGGATTTCACCCTCTTGCCGCCATGGATGCTGTTGCGGATGTTGGGGCTAATGTCGCCATCGCCGCCGCCGCCGCTGCAGCCGCGGCCTGTTGCCTAGCCAAAGCTGAAGGTCCCGAACCTTTGGTTTTCACCATTGAAGTTGATGGATCGATTTGGAAGGAAGATGGAGGCTAGGGCTCAAAGGGCTCAAAAGTTTCTTGTTTGCAAGGAAGCGGTGAAAAGGTATTATGGAATAGTCTAGGCCTTCTATTTATAGCCCAGACATCACATTTGTTACCGTTTAACCCTGTCGTTTCGCATTCTTGCCCGTTACTTTTCTCCGAAAATAACGCACCGCATAACTTCCGTTAGAAGAAAAAGATTAATGGCTATTTCTTCTAAGTCTGAAAAGTTTTCGGTTTTCTTATGTTAGTTCTAAGTTACTTCGAATGTAACTTCATCAAGAACCAATCCGAAGCTTGCATCTCTGCATAGTTCGGAGATGATTTAAATCTGTTAACCCCTACGCATGATTATTTTTCTTGCGTATACTACTCTCCTAACATTACAGATTTAGTGGAGAAGCGTATTCGAGGGGCTACTGTTGGGGGAAAATATTCCATCCTCGGGGTTATTGCCGTAACAGGACAAAGCAGGCAATGGATTCAAAGGTTTCCAGACGTTCATCTTCAAAGATGTTCTGAGTCAAGCTCGAAGTATGAAGATAGACATTGGTTCGAAGTATATCTTCGAACTAAGGCTTTTTGAGATCTTTTCTGCCAGCTAAGATGGAAGATTTATCTTCTTTCTCATAACATTAGTCCTTTACCATTTTAGCCCTATTAAGATTACCGAATAGTTTCCACTATGTTGGTTGTAATAGAGGGGTAAATAGGTATTTTCCTTAATGTTTAGGCCTATAAATACCCCCCATTTTACCCTGTAATAGGGACCGAATACAAGTTATTCAATATACACTTTCGAAATATTCTAAGTTATTATCCTTTCAGAGGCTTAGAATAGTTTGCTTTACAAACACTTCGTTTGTTAGTTTCTCTTCTACAGAAACCTGTTAGCGTAATCTTTTACGCCAACACCTACTATCCTTCGATTTAACCCTGACAAAATATTTCCATTGGCTCTTTCTACAGCTCCATTAGACTGAGGATGTCTCACTGCAGCAAAACATAGCTGAATGCCTAGATCTTCGCAAAACTTCTTGAAAGGTTCTGCATCGAACTGTGTTCCATTATCAACTGTGAGTTGTCTAGGCACTCCGAATCGGCAAATGATATTTTTCCAAAAGAATTTCTGTACATTGTTCGAAGTGATAGCTGTTAAAGGCTCTGCTTCTACCCACTTGGAAAAATATTCAATAGCTACCACTGCGAACTTCAGATTTCCTTTGCCTACTAGAAATGGACCAATTAAATCCATACCCCATCTGGCCATAGGTCATACCGGAGCAATAACTTGAAGAGTTGTTGGTGGGCGATGACTTCGTCGACCCATCCACTGACATCCTTGACAAGTGCGGACTAAGCTCTCCGCATCAGCTATTATTGTTGGCCAATAAAGCCCCTGGCGAAGTGTTTTTCCTACCAAAGCTCGAGGGGCTAAATGGCTACCGCAAAGGCCTTCATGAATTTCTCGAAGAATTTCTTGACCTTCGGCTTGAGATATACATCGGAGTAGAGGGGAACATACTCCAGCTTTATACAAAATACCGTTGATTATTTGATAATTTCTAGCCCTGAGCTTCAATCTTGAAAGTTGTGGCTCTTCAGGCAAATTTGTTCCTCGTAAAATTTCCATGATCGAATTTTTCCAATCTGCACTTGGAATGCAAAGAATCTGTGCGGAGGGAATTTGTGGCACCGAAGGTGTACTAAGTTCTTCATAGAAAGCTTCTTCTGATACATCCACAGCTTCGGCTGCAGCTTTTGCTAAGATGTCCGCTTGCACATTTTCTGCCCTTGGTATACTTCGAACGGAAATACCTTTGAAGTGTGCTTCGATCTTACGGATTTCTTCTAAGTACTTTGCAAGCTGTGGATGTCGAGCCTGAAAACTTTTATCTATGTGCCCTGCTACTATCTGAGAATCTGTTTTTATAACAACTTTTGTAGCCCCTAGAGCACGTGCTTTTCGGAGTCCCAGTAAAATCCCTTCATACTCCGCTATATTATTGGTAGACTTAAAGTTGAGTCTTGCGGAGTACATTGCTCTTTGCCCTAAAGGCGAAATTAACACTGCTCCAATACCTGCTCTGGATGCTTGGAAAGCCCCATCAGAATAAACAGTCCAAAGTCCGTCACTTGACTTCTCCGGAAGCAAAGTTGTAGGTGGAGTCCATTATGCTACAAAATCTGCTAAGACTTGTGATTTGATTGCTGTCCTTGCCAGAAAAGATATGCCAAAGGGTGCTAGCTCAACTGCCCACTTCCCAATTCTTCCAGTAGAATCCTTACTTCAAAGCATATCTCCTAAAGGATACGAAGTTGGTACAATTACATTGTGAGCCAAAAAATAATGTCTTAATTTCCTCGAAGCCATTATCAAAGCATAAACGAGCTGCTCGAGTTCGGAGTATCTAGTTTTTGCTCCTGACAATGCTTCGGATACAAAATAAATTGGATTTTGCACCAACTTCCCACTGCAATCCAATTCTCTAACAAGGACTGCGCTGACAGCAGAGCCTGTAGCCGCAAGGTACAAAAGTAGGGTTTCATCCGCAGTAGGCACCGTGAGTGTAGCAAGATTGCTCAGATACTCTTTAATATCTTCGAAGCTTTTCTGGCACTCCGGTGTCCATGCAAAATCTTTGGACCCTTTCAATGCTTTAAATATAGGCAAGCTTCTCTCTGCAGACCTTGACAAAAACCTGCTAAGCGCTGCCAGACACCCAGCCAGCTTTTGCACTTGCTTTAAATTTTCCGGAGGAGCCATCTTTTGCAGCGCAGTTATTTGAGTAGGGCTAGCTTCAATCCCTCTACTTGAAACTAAGTACCCTAACAACTTTCCTGCCTTAGCTCCGAAGATACATTTTTCGGGGTTAAGACGGATCCCGCATGCCCGAAGGCTATTGAAAGTTTCTACTAAGTCTAGGCTATGTTGGTGCTGTAAAGCACTCTTTATTACAATATCATCCATGCAGGCCTCCACATTGCGACCTAATTGATGACCTAGAGCCTTAGCAACTAACCTCGAAAAAGTAGCTCCGGCATTTCTTAAGCCAAAAGGCATTCTTACATAACAAAAGACTCCCGAAGGAGTTACAATGCTTGTCTTGATCTCATCTTCGCGCTTCAACCATATTTGATGATAACCAGAATACGCGTCAAGGAAGCTTAACAACTCCGAACTTGCAGTGGAGTCGACCAATTGATCAATTCGGGGCATGGGGTAGGGGTCGCGAGGGCATGCTTTATTCAAGGATGTGAAATCGATGCACATGTGCCACTTTCCGGAAGACTTCTTCCTGACGAAGACTGGGTTGGCTAGCCATTCTGTATGAGCCACTTCTCTAATAATCCCAGCCTTCAACAGCTTTTCAACTTCATCTTTGGCAAGAGCAGCTCTTTCTGCAAACATCTTTCGGAGTCCTTGCCTGACAGGCCTGGCCTTCGGGTTTACAAGCAAACTATGTTCAATGATATCCCGATCAACTCCGGTGATATCTTCGTCAGACCAAGCGAAGACATCTAAATTCTCTTCCACCACTTTTTCCAAGGAGGTTGCAACTTCTGGAGGTAAATCTTTACCAAATTGAAATGTATATTCTTTACCATCTTTCACAATGATCTTCGTTGCAATCTCTCCTTCGGGACTTGGTCTCGGGAAGGATTTCTTTGAAGCTTCGGAAAGACCTGGAAAATTTTCTTGATCACCTTGCACATTGTTTAATTGTCTTGAATTAAGAGGGGGACCATGACCGTACTCCGCTCTCCGAGCAATGGCTTGATCTCCGAAGACAGTAAGGACTCCTGCTTGTGTGGGCATCTTCATGCACAAATAATTGTGATGCGCCACAGCTCCGAACTAGTTTAGCATGCCTCTTCCGAAGATGACGTTGTAAGCATATGGGGCATCTACAACATCGAAGATTACTTCCTCAGTTCGGGCCAACAAACCTTCTCCGAAGGTGACTTCTAGGCCGATTTGGCCAAGTGCATCAAGCGGAGGTCTTGCGAAGCCTTGCAAAGGACGAGCCGCTGGAAGGAGATGTTTCCTGGAGATGCACAATTGATCGAAGGCTTGAATAAAAATGATGTCAGCCGAACTGCCTCCGTCGATCAATACTCTTCGAACTTTAGTGCCCGCAATATCAGCAGTAATAACAAGTGGGTCCGCATGCGGGAATTTAATGCCAGCTGCATCTTCTACGGAAAAGGATATAGGTACATGAGACCACTCCGGCATAGCAGCTGCAGATGACGAAGTCCCAATGTGGCCCACTTCTTGGACATAGTCTCTTCGCTGTCTTTTTGACATGCTTCCGAGGGTACCTCCTCCAGAGATGGGGAGGACTACTCTTTTCCCTCGGTCTTGCCCTTCCTCTTGCTTCGGAGGTGGCATAACATTGGCCTCTGGAAGGTGTCTTGTGGCTTCGAAGTTTTCTATCCGCGCCACAGCCTGGACAGGCTCTGGGCGTGCTGCAGCTGGAATTCGGTCGGTAGTACCTCAACCCGAAGTTCTCTCTAGATACTCTCCTCTCAGAGTAAGTATAGCCTTGCAGGTATCAGTTGCATGGCTTCTATTTTCGCCGTGAACACAACAGAAAAGGGTCTGGCCTTTGCCAGCCGTTTTCCCTGGCGGCCTCCAGCCACTGACCTTGTTCCCCAAAGGCTGTGGAGCTTTCTGCATAAACTTTTGCGGGGGTGCAATGTTTAAAACTTCAGAACGATGGTGCTTTTGCCCTCTTCTCCGATCATGTTGAACCTCGAAAACTCGTTCTTGTGGCTGCGTCGAAGTTTTTACTTCTACTTTTACTTCTTGCAACATAGATGGAGTAGTTGCAGTTCTTCGGAGCCAACCCTCTTCCGATCTTGCGTACTCTTCGAAGTACGACATTAACTGAGAAACCGTGGATATGCTTTTCCGATGAAGCTTATCCAGGAGACCTTGATGAGTAACACCTTCCCGAGCTGCATCGACTACCGAGGATGTAGATAATCCTCGGATCTGCGACTTCGTTTGAGCGAAGCGCTTGAAATACTGCCTCAATGTTTCTCCAGGAAGCTGCTTCACCTGGAAAAGGCTTCCCGTTGACATCGGAGGTACGAAGGTGCCTTGAAAATTGCTTACGAACTTCCTCTTCAGCTGCCCCCATGAATTAATTGATCCTGGTTTCAAAGACTAGAACCACCTTAATGCCACTCCTTGAAGAGCTAAGGGGAAACACTTTGCCATGGTGTTTCGAACTCCTCCGCTAGCTTCAATTGCTAGGGCATAAGAACGAACGAACTCTTCGGGATCTTCATCTCCAGCATACTTACAGAGCTTCGAAGTTTTAAACTTCGGATCAAAGCGAACTTTCTGCAGCTCAGGATGCAGCGGAGATTCAGTATCGAAAGGGGCGTTCTCAGGGGCTTCGGGATAAATGGGCTCGTCATCTTCAGGCACTTCTGGAATAGTTGGGATGGCTGGAGAGCGAAGCCTGTTTGCAACTTCTTGCCGCCATCTTGCTACTTCGGCTTGAAGGTTGGCCATTTGGGCGGCCATATCTCCAAGATTGTCTTCATCTCCTCCGGAAGGACCTTCCGGGTCTTGAGAACTGTGATGATCGGTTCGAAGTGGGAACTGAGGTGGAGGGGGAACTCCGCCGGGTCGAAGTATGGATGGAGTCGGTGGAGGGTCTTCGTGTACTCGAGGAAGGGATGTTCCTTCTGGAGTTTGAGGTGGAGGAAACGACGAAGATCCTCCGACCTCAACTGTGTCTGAAAATAACAGTCCGGAGGTCCGAGGAGACCTTCGAATGGGGTTACCAGGGGCGCTCCGCTTCGGAGGCATGGTGAAAAGATTTGGTAGAGAACGAAGTTTTTCGGACTAGGTTCCCCACGGACGGCGCCAACTGTTGGCGTAAAGGATTACGCTAACAGGTTTCTGTAGAAGAGAAACTAACAAACGAAGTGTTTGTGGAGCAAACTGTTCTAAGCCTCCGAAAGGATAATAACTTAGAATAGTTTGAAAGTGTATATTGAATAACTTGTATTCGGTCCGTATTACAGGGTAAAATGGGGGTATTTATAGGCTTAAACATTAAGGAAAAGACCTATTTACCCCTCTATTACAACCGACATAGTGGAAACTATTCGGTAATCTTAATACGGTTAAAATGGTAAAGGACTAATGTTATGAGAAAGAAGATAAATCTTCCATCTTAGCTGGCAGAAAAGATCTCAAAAACCCTTAGTTCGAAGATATACTTCGAACCAATGTCTATCTTCATACTTCGAGCTTGACTCAGAACATCTTCGAAGATGAACGTCTGGAAACCTTTGAATCCATTGCCTGCTTTGTCCTGTTACGGCAATAACCCCGAGTATGGAATATTTTCCCCCAACAGCTTCTTTCTTCTAACGGAAGTTACGGAATGCTTTAATTTTGGAGCAATGTAACGGGCAAGAATGCGAAACGACATGGACAAACAGTAAAAAATGTAAAGTCTGGACTATAAATAGTGGGCCTAGACCTTTCCTGAGTACCTTTCCACCGCTTTCTTGCAAACAAGCCATTCTTTGAGCCCTAGCCTCCATTCTTCTTCCAAAGTAACCCATTAGTTTCAATGGCGAAAACCAAGGGTTCTGGAGCACCTTCAGCCCTGGCTCGGTAGCAGGCTGCGGCAGCAGCAGCGGCTACAACCTTGGCGGCAACGACTCCCAATCCTTCAACGGTGGCAATGGCGCAGACAGGAGGAAATCCCCAAGATCTTTTCCCAGCATCGGCAAAGTATGCGGACTAGTCTTATCAACTGGGACCATCAACCTACAGTAGGGAATCGCTTGCTGCGGTAGTAGAAGGCAGAATTAGTTCGGGGGTGATGATTCGCAAACATGGGAAAGAGATTATTCCTTCGCCAAGGCCCGGAGAGGTAGTTGTTTTCGAAGCCTTCTTCGAAGCCGGTTTGGGCCTTCCGGCTGTAGACTTCTTGGCAGAGGTATTGGATCTGTTCCACGTCACTCTCCCCCAACTTTCTCCGAATGCTGTAGCTCGTCTCGCCATCTTCGAATGGGCGTTGCGAGCCGAAGGTTGCAAAGGGAGGGCAGAAATCTTCGCCGCACTGCACAGAGCTTCGTGCTAGCCAAAGACCTTCGTAGGCCCCGGAGGTGAAAAAATGGTAGTAGCCTTCGGAAGCATTAACTTCAGGCTTCGGGACGAGTACGCCCTTCGATTTCCCGCTAAGGCCATCAATGCAAGATGGTACACCGACTGGATTCTGAAGTGGTTTTACGCCGAAGTTGGGGCGAGCAGTCGCCTAGCTGGACCACTTCGAGATATCAACTTCCGAAAGGAAGCTCTTGTGCACCCGGATCTATGCCAGCTCGAAGCTCGCCTCAGTCTGCTCCAAAAAATCAGTCGCCATCTAAGTATGCGAGACTTAGCCGAAGAATTCCTCAGGCTTCAAATCTCTCCCTTGATGGCCAACTGGCCTATCATCTTCGAAGAGGATTCGGAAGGCGGTCTTCGAATAATTACTTCGACTTCGAGTCCTGCAGGTAACTTCGAAAACAACATATATTATGCATATTCATTCGAAGGAGTAACCAACTTAACTTATTTTTTAGCTTCTTCAGCCCCTATGACTTCGGAGCAGATTGTGAGAACTTCAGAGAAGATTCTAGGTGCCCCAACTCCGAACGAAAATGAATGGAGAATTAAACTGGTTGGTAGTTGGGAACGATCCAACCGAGTATGGGGACTGCTTGAATTGAATCCGCCCCCTTTGGTGGATTAGGTGCCTTCGGAGAAAGGGCCCAAGAAGAGGAAAGCTGAAGCAGGGACTTCAAGCTCCGCCAAGACTCCGATCAAGAAGGTGGCTCGAAAGCCTAAAAACCCTACACCTTCGAGCCCAAGAGCTTTAGTCTCCGATTCTCAGGAGGACGAAGGTAGGTTAATGGAGAGGTTGATTGATGAAGATGCAGCTCAAACAGATACGCATATTGAAGATGTTGCGAGTGTGCCGGAGTCTCAAGTCAATCTTGAGCAAACAAGGACTTCGGCCGCTCAAGAGGATTTACCTCAGGAGGGAGACCAAGACAGAGCCCCTATGAATGAGAGTGGAGTCGAAGTTACTGCGACTTCGATTCCGGATGAAGCAATGACTATTCAAGGAGATGCTCCGGTAGTCAAAGATTTGACACTTGATTCAGACGAAGATCTCGCCTTCGATCCGCCAAGCAGTCCAATGCTCATCCGCTGCCAAAATGTTGAAGGTAAACTTCGAATAATTATTTTGTTCTTTTCTGCAAAATTATACAATGTATAATACCTTTGCTTTTACAGAACCCACTTCTGTGGAAGAAGTCCTTCTCGAAGATATAGCTCGAGAACCTTCGATGACTTCGGAGCCAATCCCGGAAGCCACTCAGATGGGACCAGGAAAAGGTAAGGGGAAGATGGACCCCCTTCCTGCTCCAAGCTCAGGGTCAACTCCGTCTGAGTCAACAGACGAGAGCCAATCTACTAAGGGGGGCCAGGCTACTGAGGCTCCGAAGACCACAGCTCAGCACTCCGAACCTTCGCCAAGCGAAGATGACCAACAAGCCTCGAGCATGCTCCCCCTTTTAACTCCTTTCTTGGAGCAAAGAACTGGGCTTCGGACTCTGCTCAAGCCTTTGGGTCGAGCTAGTCGCGAAGTCGGGGAGACGGACTTGGTGGCTATCTTGAGTGAGGCGGAGAGTTCGGAGGTTAACGTTGCTATGGAACGTGCAGCCTACCAGGTACAAAATATCTGCGAAACAACATCAAATTTATATACAAATAATTTCTTACCTTGGTTTTTTCTTTTCTCAGCAAGCAGTCTTGGCCCGAGCTGCGAACATATCAAGTGAACGCGAAATCACTCGTTTTCGAGAAGAAAATGAAACTCTTCAACGAAACCTTACTATCTACGAAGGTCGAGTGGTTCACATGGACAATATGGTTTCAACGGTGATGAGGACATCACTTCACATGATACACACATGAAGCCTCCACTTACAATTCAGTTACTAGGACGAATCACACGCGCCCGTGCCCGTCGCTTGAACCATGAGGTTAATTCTTTCCTTAGCAACTATTTCAATATTTGTTTGGATGGGATGCTACTGAATACTAGTGATATTTTGTTGCTTAGGAACATGGGAGATGGAATAGAAGCATTGGAGTTCAAGACGGAGCCGCACGGATATTTGAAGTCAAGATTTCGCTGGTTCGGACTACATCGACCACCCTGCACCAAAATGGGCATAACTTCCTCATACGAAGTCCGATTGGCGCGTTCTTTGACTTTTTGGAAAGCTGAGGAGAAGACGGATCGTTTGCCGTTGGTTTCACATCATTTGGAGTCCCGAGTCGTTCTGTGTGACCGAAACCGTCCTGCGTGACAAAACTGGACCGTCTTGGCCCATAGTGCATGTCTGTTCGCCTTCTAGCCCACAGCCCATGTCTGTTCGCCTTCCACAGGCCGCCGCCCTATATATTCTCACGCCAGCCACTTCTAGGGTTAGGTTTTGCTTTGTTGCATCTACACTGTTGTGTTTAGATCCCGCCTCTTGCGCCGGACCGATTGGCTGCCGCATTGGCGTTTGTGAAACCTCAACTTATCTTCGTTTGTCTGTGATTTGGCATTCGATTTGTATCCTTCCTGTTCTTGCTTGTGTTCTTGGGTTCGCTTGCAGGAATTAGCCTTCGTGGCGAGGTCAATCGCGTTCTGCGTGGTTGATAACCAACGGAGACAGTGGTGTAACGATTGCAAGGTTTTGATCCGCCGGACCGGAGCCTTGGATCGCCAACGTCGAGATTCTCCACCAACCCAAGTTTATCCCTTACCTAGCGGAAGATCGGGACCAATCCCCCATCAAACGGAGCGCAGGGCCAGACAAGGCTTGGAGGCTGCAAACAAGGAGCTCGAAGCAGAACAAATTGTGCTTCGAGCGGAGATTGAAAAGATGCGGACGGAGCACGCTACTGTGGGGGCCGAGCTTGTTAGGCTCCGAGAGGAAGCTAGCCAGCTACTGAATCAAAAGAACTCTTTGGCTACGGAGGCTGCTAGACTCTCTGGAGTGATAGAAGAGCTAACTTCGGCAAAGAATGCGTTAACTGAAGATAAGCTGAAGTATGAGAAGGTAGCTGCGGAGCTCATGGATCAACTGCTAGGTGTTCTGGAGTACTTCAGTACTACTGGAACGCTTCCTTCGGATGACAACATCTCTCTGCTACGCCGGTTGAAAAGGATTCAAGGGGTAGTGAAGCAAATGAAGACAGCGGGCATTCGTTACGGAGAACTCTCCGGACAAGTGGCTGCCGTTGGACTACTTCGTTACTACGAAGATCTGGGTCGATCGATAGCTCCGAGCGCAGGAGAGGGCCCAATTACCTTCGACGATGATCAGCTTCTCACTCCTTCCAAAGGTGTGGCCACTGCCTGGCAAACCTTCCAAACTTCATGGAGAGTCGAAGGTCGTACTGCGATCAAGGCCTAGATTGATGAAGGACAGCGCCAGAAGCAGGCTCGGACCCAAACTTCGAGCAGTTAGCGTCCTTCGAACCCGCAGGTTTAGAAATACCTTAGGATTTTTGACTATGTAAAGCTTTACGCTTATGTACATTTATGAATGAAAATTTGTTTATCATGTTTTTAGGCTTTGCCTCATATGGAAGATGTCGAAGTGTTAGATGTTAACGACGAACTTCGCTTATTATGGGCTACCTTCGATATCTTAAAACTTCATAAACGCCCTCGATTTCTAGTTCCACGAGAAGACTCCGGAGCAATTGCATCCGAAGTAATCAAAGATATATTATCTTATTGTTGGCGTAAAAGATTACGCTAACAGGTTTCTGTAGAAAAGAAACTAACAAACGAAGTGTTTGCGAAGCAAACTGTTCTAAGCCTCCGAAAGGATAATAGCTTAGAATAGTTCGAAAGTGTGTATTGAATCACTTATGATCGGTCCCTATTACAGGGTGAAATGGGGGGTATTTATAGGCCCAAACATTAAGGAAAAGACCTATTTACCCCTCTATTACAACCGACATTAAGGAAACTATTTGGTTTCCTTAATAGGGCTAAAATGGTAAAAGACTAATCTAATAGGATAGAAGATAAGTCTTCCATCTTAGCTGGCAGAAAAGATCCTGAAGGGCTTTGGTTCGAAGACATACTTCGAACCAATGCCTGCCTTCGGGCTTCGAACCAGGCTTCGAGCACCTTCGAAGATGGCCTTCGGACAATCTTCGAACTGGTTGGCTGTCTTCATGCTGTTCTGGAAATAACCCCGAAGATGGGATATTTTCCCCCAACAGTAGCCCCTCGAATACGCTTCTCCGTTTGACCTGTAACGTTAGGAGAGCAGTATACGAAAAGAAAAGATAACCAATCATAGGGGTTATTGATTTTTGTTTTATCTTCGAAATATACGAAGACATGAACTTCGAATCAGTCATAAGGTAATTACTTTTCGAACTATCTTAGAACTGACTCAGGAAGTTCGAAAGTCTTTTTGGACTTAGAAAATATAGCCGTTAGTTTCTGTTTCTAACGGAGTTATTCGAGGCGTTATTTTCGGAGGAAAATAACAGACGGGAATGCGAAAGGGCAGAGCCCAAACGGTAACAAACGGAAAGTTTAGGCTATAAATAAAGAACCTCAAAACTTTACCGATTACCTTTTCACTGCTTCTTCTCAATCGAAAACTTTTTAGCCCTTTGAGTTCTTGAGCCCTAGCCTCCATTCTCTCAGATCGATCCAGCAGTTGCGATGGCGAAGACCAAAGGCTCTGCACCTCCTTCGACCTTGGCTCGTCAACAAGCAGCCGCGGCAGCGGCAGCGGCAACAGTGACGGCGACGCCTTCGATGCAGGCGACAACTTCCATGGCGGCAAAGGGAAAAAATCCCCAAATCCCCGATGTCCAAGGTCTGTGCCCACCCTCAACCAAGTACTTGGATCAATCTTTTGAGTTGGGGCGGTCTACCTGCAAGAAAGAGTCTTTGGCAATCACAGCGGGGGGAAATATTAGTAATGGGGTTATGATTCGGAAGCCGGGCAAAGAATCAATTCCATCACCGAGACCCGGAGAAGTTGTAGTGTTCGAAGCTTTTTTCGAAGCGGGCTTGGGCCTCCCGGCTGTGGATTTTTTAGCCGAAGTACTTGACTTGTTTCACGTAACCCTCCCCCAGCTATCTCCGAATGCTGTAGCCAGACTAGCTATCTTCGAGTGGGCACTGAGAGCCGAAGGTTGTGAGGGGAGGGCTGAAATCTTTGCTGCGCTGCATAGAGCGACTTGTCAGCCAAAGACCTTCGTAGGCTCCGGAGGTGAGAAAGTGGTAGTTTCCTTCGGAAGCATCAATTTTAGGCTTCGTGATGAATATGCACTGCAATTCCCTGCCAAGGCCATCAATGCTAGATGGTACACCGATTGGGTTCTGAGGTGGTTTTATGCTGAAGTTGGAGTGGGTAGTCCTCTGGCTGGTCCCCTCAAGGAAATCCAGTTCCGGAAGGAAGCCTTAGTGCAACCTGACGAAGGTCAACTCGAAGCTCGCCTCAACTTGCTTCAGAAAATCAGCAAAAGGTTGAGCATGCGGGACTTAGCCGAAGAGTTCATCGGACTTCAAATTCCTCCGTTGATGGCCAACTGGCCTATCGCCTTCGAAGATGACTCGGAAGGCGGTCTTCGCAAGATAAACTATACTTCGAGCCCTGCAGGTAACTTCGAAACCAACATGCATAGTACATATTTACTTCGAAGAAAGGTTAACTTGAATTATCTTTTAGCTTCTTCAGCCCCTATTACTTCAGAGCAAATTGTAAGGGCTTCGGAGAAGATTTTGGGTGCTCCAACTCCGTCAGAAAAGGAATGGCGAATCAAATTAGTCGGAAGTTGGGAGCGTTTTAACAGAGTATGGGGAATGTTGGAGTTAACTCCACCCCCTCTGATGGACTGGGTGCCTCAAGAGAAAGGACCCAAGAAGAGAGTAGCCGAAGCTGGAACCTCCAGCTCCGCAAAGACTCCGACGAAGAAGGTGGCTCGGAAGCCGAAAAACCTCGCACCTTCGAGCTCAAGAGCTTCGGCTTCTAGCTCTAAAGAAGACGAAGGTATTTTATTAGTAAGATTAATTGACGAAGATGCGGCTCAACGAAGTATTCATATTGAAGACAATGCAGGTATTCCGGAGCCTCAAGCCAACATCGAAGAAGTAAGAGCTCCGGATACTCAAGAAGATCAAAACGAAACCCCTATGGGTGTAAATGAGGCCGAAGTGCCTGCGAACATACCGGAGTCTGGAGACAATGTTGATCAACCAATGACTTCGGTAGTTCAAGAAGACACAACTCAGGCTGGAGTTCCTGTGGATGAAGGGGGAGTCGAAGTCACTATGGCTTCGATTCTCGAAGAAGTAACGAGGGCTCTTCAGGACGATGCTCCTGTAGTCCAAGATCTAGCAGCTGATTCGGATGAGGACTATACTTTTGATCCTCCGATCAGTCCGGTGCTCGACATTCCAGAGAATGTTGAAGGTAAATTTTGCTTAATTCTTATCAATTTTTGCAAAATTATTCAATGTGTAATATTTTTGTTTTTTTCAGAACCTCCTGTTGTCGAAGTATCTCTCGAAGATACAACTCAAAGACCTTCGACAGCTTCAGGGCCGCAACCAGGAGTTGCTCTACCGGGGCCTGGAAGAGGGAAAAGACACATCGAGCCTCTCCCTGCTCAAGGATCGACTTCATCTGAGTCAACAGATGAAAGTGAATCGACTGAGGGGAGGCCATCTTCTGAAGTTCCAAGGGCCTCGGAAGAGCCCTTCGGATCCTCGCTAAGCAGAGCTGATCAGAAGGCTTTAGCACTGCTTCCTCTTATAACTCCATTTTTTGAGGAGAAAGCCGGACTTGGGACTTTGGTTAAACCTTTGGGTGAAGCCAGTCGCAAAGTCGGGGAAACAGAGCTAGTAGCCCTTTTAAGCAGAGCGAAGGGTTCGGAGCTTAATATTGCTGTAGAAAGAGCAGCTTATCAGGTATGAAGTATCTTCGAACCGAATAATAAATTATATATGAATAATTTCTTATTCCAGTTTTTCTTCTTTTTTAGCAAGCAGTCTTAGCCCGCGCTGCAACTTTGTCGAACGAAAACGAAATTGCTCAACTTCGGGAAGAGAACGAAACTCTTCAAAGAAATTTTAACTTCTCCGAAGGTCGAGTAGCTCAAATGGACAATGTAATTTTAGCAGAGCGAAGGGCTAGGCAAAGCTTGGAGGCTGCAAAGAAAGAGCTCGAAGCAGAAAGAATTGTGCTTCGAGCGGAGATTGAAAGACTACGGACGGAGGATGCTGCAAAGGACTCCGCACTTGTAAGGCTGCAAGAAGAGGCTGGCCAGCTCCTAACTCAAAAGAATGCTTTGGCTACGGAGAACGCTAGAATCTCCGGAGTTTTAGCTGAAACGACTTCGGCCAAGGATATGCTTATCGAAGAAAAGGTTAAGTCTGAGAAGGTGGCTTCGGAGGTCATCGAACAGATGTTAAGTGTCTTGGAGTACTTCGGTACTACTGGATCACTACCTTCGGATGACAATGTAACTCTACTGTGCCGGCTAAAGAGAATTCAAGGAGCAGCGAAGCAAATGAAGACGGCAGGCATACGTTATGGAGAACTCTCCGGACAAGTGTCTGCCCTTGGAATACTTCGCTACTACGAGGATTTGGGCCGAACAATTACTCCGAGCGCAGAGGGTTCTATCATCTTTGACGACGACCGACTTCTAAAACCTTCCGAGGGTGTAGCTGCTGCTTGGCGAGCCTTCCAAACTTCGTGGAGAGCCGAAGGTCGATCTGCGATCAAGGCTTGGATTGATGAAGGCCAACGCCAAAAGCAAGTTCGGAGTCAAGCTTCGAGCAGTCAGCCTCCTCCAAATCCGCAGGTTTAGGATTATTTAGGATTTTTTGATTATGTAAAGCTGATGCTTGTAAATATTTATCAATGAAAATCTTGTTTGTCATATTTTTAGGCTTTGCCTCTTATGGAAGATATCAAAGTGTTAGAGCTTAACAGCGAACTTCGCTCACTGTGGAACACGTTCGAACTTCTAAAGAGTTATAAGCGTCCTCGATTCCTTATTCCTCGAGATGACTCCGGCGTTATTGCGCCCGAAGTAATCAAAGACGTATTGTCTTATATTAAAGAGGAAGATAAAGAGATTGACGTAAACACCTCGTCTTCTGAAGACACTAATTGGTCCGAAGACGAAGGTGAAGCCCAAAATAAAAGATCTGAAGATCTTAGAAGCTGGGAGAGAAGCCCCGAGCGGCTTCGAACTTGGGCCGAGCTTCAACAAGAACAGAAGGATTTTAGAGCTTCGAAGGGAAGGAAGAGAGTTAAACGTAAAGTTCTTAGAACTTCCGATGTTGGAACTAGTCGTTCCACCCCTAGCTCTCGGGACCGAAGAGGTCTCCGATTCCTTCTTGGTATAGATACCAATTTTTCATAATGTAATCTGTAAACATATTTGTTTTAATAATGAATGCCGATTTAAAATTGTCTCCATATTTACTAGCCCCTCTTTGGGTATAAGCAACTTCGAACTGTATTCAAAGATGGTTATGCGCAAAGAAAAAACTTCGGAGTACAATTTTGTGGGGGTTCGGAGCCCCTCTGTCGTTTTAAAGATCTTTTGAAATCTTATGAAATATCTTCGACTATTTGTAGTCAGAAGAATGGTAACTTGGTACCTTTGTTTGCTTTACGAAAGAAATCAATTAAGATAACTTTGAGGACACTTTAGTGTCTTAAGAAATTTGTCACTTTGGACGCATATGAACAGACATTCGAAGCTCATGGCTTAAATGCTGTTTTACTTTAGCCACCTTCGGCTGTTTTTTGCAGAAATCTACCAGCCGGAGCTTGGATTTCGCAGAAATTGTAGCCATTTTTGCAGAAGTCTACCAGCCGGAGCTTGGACTTCGCAGAAATTGTAGCCACCTTCGGCTATTTTTGCAGAAGTCTACCAGCCGGAGCTTGGACTTCGCAGAATTTGGCCACTTGGGCTCTTTTTTGCAGAAGTCTACCAGCCGGAGCTTGGACTTCGCAGAATTTGGCCACCTTCGGCTCTTTTTACGGAAGTCTGACAAGCTGCAGCTTGGACTCCGCAGATTTTGGCCACCTTCGGCTCTTTTTACGGAAGTCTACCAGCCGAAGCTTGGACTCCGTAGATTTTGGCCACCTTCGGCTCTTTTTACGGAAGTCTACCAGCCGAAGCTTGGACTCCGTAGAGTGTGGTTTTGGGCTCTTTTACGGATGCCTACAAGCCGGTGGCCTGGGCTCCGGATTATGTCAGCCCCCACGCCGGAGGCTTCGACTTTATGGGTACGAAGTCCGGAAATACAGCCCTGCTTGATAACACTTCCCTCTCGAACGACTTCTGTCCCAGCGCGTCCGCTCGGGAGACTAGGAGCGTCAAGGGGAAGGTTAAACCACAGGGTGTATGCTTTATTAATTTAGAGGTGATTACAAGCGAATTACAAGGAGCCCTTATGCGAAGTATCGCTTTAGGTGCTCCGCATGCCAAGTGTGTGCTAACTCTTAACCTTCTAAATTAGCTAATTTAAATGAACCAGGGCGCCCCGAGCGGACGATTAGATATGGACCTTCCCATTTATTGCCTAACTTCCCTGGTGCTATAATGCTTCGTAGAACAAGATGACCCGGTCTTAACTCGCTGAGCTTAACCTTCGGGTCATACCAAGTCTTCGTCTGCTGATGATACTTTGATAAGTTAGCTACAGCTCGAAGCCTTGTCTCTTCTGACAAATCTAACGAAGCTTGTCTTTCTTCTTCTATGTCTGGTTCGGTGCTGCGAAGTGATCCTCCTTTGAGCTCCGTTGGAGTCATAGCTTCATCTCCGAATAGTAGTCTGAACGGAGTAAAACCTGTGGACCTTGTTTGCGTAGTCCGAATGGACCACAGAATCTTCGGAAGCTCTTCGGTCCACAGTCCCTTTGATAATCCTACTATTCTTCGATTTAGCCCTGATAAGATATTTCCATTGGCTCGCTCAACTGCTCCATTTGACTGAGGATGTCTCACTGCAGCAAAACATAGTTGAATGCCTAAGTCTTCGCAAAACTTCCTGAAGGGTTCTGCGTCGAACTGTGTTCCATTATCAACTGTGAGATATCTAGGCACTCCGAACCGGCAAATAATGTTTTTCCAGAAGAATTTCTGTACATTATTCGAAGTGATAGCTGTTAAGGGCTCTGCTTCGACCCACTTAGAAAAATATTCGATAGCTACCACTGCGAATTTCAGATTTCCCTTTGCTAACGGAAAGGGACCAATTAGATCCATACCCCATCTGGCCATAGGCCATACCGGAGCAATGACTTGAAGAGCTGTTGGTGGGCGATGACTCCGTCGACCCATCCACTGGCATCCTTGACAAGTGCGGACCAAGCTCTCCGCATCAGCTGTTATTGTGGGCCAATAAAGCCCCTGGCGAAGTGTTTTTCCTGCCAGAGCTCTAGGGGCTAAATGACTTCCACAAAGGCCTTCGTGAATTTCTCGAAGAATTTCTTGGCCTTCGGCTTGAGATATACATCGGAGTAGAGGGGAACATACTCCGGCCTTGTATAATATACCGTTGATTAGCTGATAATTTCTTGCTCTGAGCTTTAACCTTGACAATTGGGGCTCTTCGGGCAAATTCGTTCCTCCTTGTAAGAGTTCTATGATTGAATCTTTCCAATCTGCACTAGGAATGCAGAGAATCTCTGCAGAAGCAACTTGTGGCACCGAAGGTATATTGAGCTCCTCATAGAAAGCTTCGTCAGGCACATCCACAGCTCCGGCAGCAGCCTTCGCTAAAATGTCCGCTTGCACGTTTTCAGCTCTTGGTATACTCCGAATGGAAATACCCTTGAAATGTGCTTCGATCTTGCGAATTTCTTCCAAGTACTTTGCAAGCTGTGGATGTCGGACTTGAAAACTTTTGTCTACGTGCCCTGCTACTATCTGAGAATCTGTTTTTATAATTATCCTTGTAGCCCCTAGAGCACGTGCTTTCCAGAGTCCCAATAAAATTCCTTCGTACTCCGCTATATTATTGGTAGACTTAAAATTGAGTCTTGCGGAGTACATTGCTCTTTGACCTGATGGTGAAATTAATACTGCCCCAACGCCTGCTCCGGATGCTTGGAAAGCCCCATCGGAGTAAATAGTCCAAACTCCGTCATCTGATTTCTCCGGAGTCAACTTCGCAGGTGGAGTCCACTCTGCTACGAAGTCTGCTAGAACTTGAGATTTGATAGCTGTCCTTGCCAGGAAAGATATGCCGAAGGGTGCTAGTTCTACTGCCCACTTTCCAATTCTTCCAGTGGAATCTTTGCTTCGGAGCATATCTCCTAAAGGATACGAAGTTGGTACAATTACATTGTGAGCCAAAAAATAATGTCTTAGCTTCCTCGAAGCCATTATCAGAGCATAAACGAACTTCTCAAGTTCGGAGTATCTTGTCTTCGCTCCTGACAATGCTTCGGATACAAAATAGACAGGATTTTGGACCAACTTCCCATTGATATCAGCTTCTCTGACAAGGACTGCGCTGACTGCTGAGCCTGTGGCTGCAAGATACAGAAGTAGGGTTTCGTCCGCAATAGGCACCGTAAGTGTAGCAAGATTGCTGAGATAATCTTTAATATCTTCGAAGCTTTTCTGACACTCCGGTGTCCATGCAAAATCTTCGGACCCTTTCAAAGCTTTAAAGATTGGCAAGCTCCTCTCCGCAGACCTTGATAAAAACCTGCTAAGTGCGGCCAGACGTCCGGTCAGCTTTTGCACTTGCTTTATATTCTCCGGAGGAGCCATCTTCTGCAGCGCAGTTATTTGAGTAGGGCTAGCTTCAATTCCCCTGCTTGAAACTAAGTACCCTAACAACTTTCCAGCCTTAGCTCCGAATATACATTTTTCGGGGTTAAGGCGGATCCCACATGCCCGAAGGCTATTGAATGTTTCTGCTAAGTCTAGGCTATGTTGGTGCTTTAAAGCACTCTTTATTACAATATCATCCATATAGGCCTCTACATTGCGACCTAATTGATGACCTAGAGCCTTAGCAACTAATCTTGAAAAAGTAGCCCCGGCATTTCTTAGGCCGAAGGGCATTCTTACATAGCAGAAGACTCCCGAAGGAGTTACAAAGCTCGTCTTGATTTCATCTTCGCGTTTCAACCATATTTGATGATAGCCGGAATATGCGTCAAGGAAGCTTAGTAACTCCGAACCTGCAGTGGAGTCAACTAGCTGATCAATTCGGGGCATGGGGTAGGGGTCACGTGGGCACGCTTTATTCAAAGATGTGAAATCAATGCACATGCGCCACTTTCCGGAGGACTTCTTCCTGACGAAGACTGGGTTGGCTAACCACTCTGTATGGGCCACTTCTCTGATAATCCCAGCCTTCAACAGTTTCTCAACTTCGTCCTTAGCTAGAGCAGCTCTCTCTGCGGACATCTTCCGGAGCCCTTGTCGAACAGGCCGGGCCTTCGGGTTTACAAGCAAGCTGTGCTCAATAATATCCCGATCGACTCCGGTGATGTCTTCGTCAGACCAAGCGAAGACATCCAAATTCTCTTCTACAACCTTTTCCAAAGAAGTTGCAACTTCGGGAGGTAAATCTTTACCAAATTGAAAAGTGTATTCTTTACCATCTTTGACAATGACCTTCGTTGCAATCTCTCCTTCGGGACTTGGTCTTGGAAATGACTTCTTCGAAGCTTCGGAGGAGGCTGAAAAAATTTCTCCATTATCTTGGACATTGTTTACTTGCCTCGGATCAAGAGGAGGACCATGACCATATTCTGCTCTCCGGGCTATGGCTTGATCTCCGAAGATTGTCAGAACTCCTAACTGTGTGGGCATCTTCATGCACAAGTAGTTGTGATGCGCCACTGCTCCGAACTGATTCAACATGCCTCGGCCGAAGATAACATTATAAGCATACGGGGCATCTACCACATCAAAGATAACTTCCTCAGTTCGGGCTAGTAAACCTTCTCCGAAGGTTACTTCCAGGCCTATCTGGCCAAGTGCATCTAGCGGAGGTCCTGCAAAGCCTTGCAGAGGACGAGCCGCTGGGAGGAGATGCTTCCGGGAAATGCATAACTGATCGAAGGCTTGCACAAATATAATATCTGCCGAGCTACCTCCGTCAATTAGCACCCTTCGGACTTCAGTCCCTGCAATATCAGCAGTGATAACCAATGGATCTGCGTGCGGGAACTTGATACCAGCTGCATCCTCCGCAGAGAAAGATATTGGAACATGAGACCACTCCGGCATTGCAGCTGCAGATGACGAAGTCCCAATGTGGCCCACTTCTCGGACATACTCTCTTCGCTGTCTCTTGGACATGCTTCCGAGGGTACCTCCTCCGGAGATAGGGAGAACTACTCTCTTCCCTCTATCTTGCCCTTCTTCTTGCTTCGGAGGTGGCATAACATTGGCCACCGGAGGATGCCTTGCAGCATCAAAATTTTCTATCCGCGCCACAGCCTGGACCGGCTCCGAGCGCACTGCTGCTGCTGGACTTCGGTCGGTACTACCTCGACCCGAAGTTCTCTCCAAGTATTCTCCCCGAAGGGTAAGAATAGCCTTGCAGGTGTCAGTTGCATGGCTTCGATTCTCTCCATGAATACAGCAAAAAAGGGGCTGGCCCTTACCAGCCGTCTTCCCTGGTGGCCTCCAGCCACCGGACTTGTTCCCCGCAGGCTGTGGAACTCTTGGTGCAACTTTCTGCGGAGGTGCAATGTTTAAGACTTCAGAACGAGGGTGCTTTTGCCCTCTTCTTCTATCATGTTGCACTTCGGGGACTGGTTCTTGCGGCTGAGCCGAAGTCTTCGCCTCTGCTTTAACTTCTGTCAACACTGTCGAAGTAGCAGTAGTCCTCCGAAGCCAACCTTCTTCCGACTTCGAGTACTCCTCGAAGTACGACATCAACTGTGATACTGTGGTGATGCTCTTCCGATGCAATTTATCCAGAAGGCCTTTATGACTGACGCCTTCCCGAGCCGCATCAACCACCGAAGATGTGGACAGCCCCCGAATTTGCGACTTCGTGTGAGCGAAGCGCTTGAAGTACTGCCTCAATGTTTCTCCGGGGAGCTGTTTCACTTGGAAAAGGCTTCCTGTCGACATGGGGGGCACGAAGGTGCCCTGAAAGTTACTTATGAACTTCCTTTTCAACTGTAACCATGACATGATTGATCCTGGTTTTAAAGACCAGAACCATCTCAACGCCACTCCTTCAAGGGCTAACGGGAAGCACTTCGCCATAGTTTCTCTGTCTCCGCCACTAGCTTCGATTGCTAGGGCATAAGAGCGTGCAAACTCACTAGGATCTTCGTCTCCGGCATACTTGCAAAGCTTCGAAGCTTTGAACCTCGGATCGAAGCGAACTTTCTGAAGCTCGGGATGCAACGGAGATTCATTGTCGTAAGAGGCGTTCTCTGGAGCTTCGGGATAGTCAAGATCGTCGTCTTCGTGCACTTCGGGGATAGCTGGGGTGGCTTGAGGGCGAAGCCTGTTCGCAGCCTCCTGTCGCCACCTCGCTACCTCGGCTTGAAGATTGGCCATTTGAGTGGCCATGTCTCCAAGGCTATCTTCATCTCCTCCGGAAGGACCTTCCGGGTCTTGAGAACTGGTATGATCAGTTCGAATCGGAATGGAGGGTGGCAGAGTGGCTCCGGGCGGTCGGAGTGTAGAAGGGGTTGGTGGAGAGGTTTCGTATCCTCGAGGGATAGAAGCCCCTTGCGGAGTTTGAGGTGGAGGGATAGTCGAAGACCCTCCGACTTCGACTGTGTCGAAGGGTATCTCTCCGGAGATCCGAGAGGACCTCCGAGTGGGATTGCGAGGTGCACTCCGCTTAGGAGGCATGATGCAAGAGGTTGGTAGAGAACGAAGTTTTTTGGACTAGGTTCCCCACGGACGGCGCCAACTGTTGGCGTAAAAGATTACGCTAACAGGTTTCTGTAGAAAAGAAACTAACAAACGAAGTGTTTGCGAAGCAAACTGTTCTAAGCCTCCGAAAGGATAATAGCTTAGAATAGTTCGAAAGTGTGTATTGAATCACTTATGATCGGTCCCTATTACAGGGTGAAATGGGGGGTATTTATAGGCCCAAACATTAAGGAAAAGACCTATTTACCCCTCTATTACAACCGACATTAAGGAAACTATTTGGTTTCCTTAATAGGGCTAAAATGGTAAAAGACTAATCTAATAGGATAGAAGATAAGTCTTCCATCTTAGCTGGCAGAAAAGATCCTGAAGGGCTTTGGTTCGAAGACATACTTCGAACCAATGCCTGCCTTCGGGCTTCGAACCAGGCTTCGAGCACCTTCGAAGATGGCCTTCGGACAATCTTCGAACTGGTTGGCTGTCTTCATGCTGTTCTGGAAATAACCCCGAAGATGGGATATTTTCCCCCAACACTTATATTAAAGAGGAAGAAAAAGAGGTTAACTTGGAAACTTCATCTTCTGAAGACATTATATGGTCCGAAGATGAAGATGAAGCTCGAACTAAAAAGCCTGAAGAACTTGGAAGCTAGGAAAGGAGCCCCGAACGGCTTCGAACTTGGGCCGAGCTTCAGCAAGAACAAAAAGACTTTAGAGCTTCGAAGGGAGGCAGGAGAGTTAAACGTAAAGTTGGTAGAACTCCCGGCAGTGGAACTAGTCGTTCCAACCCTAGCTCGAGAGATCGAAGAGGTCTTCGATTCCTTCTTGGTATAGACACCAATTTTTCATGATGTAATTGTAATCATATTCGTTCGAATAATAGATATCGATTTAAAATTTTCTCCCTATTTACTAGCCCCTCCTTGGGTGTAAGCAACTTCGAATTGTATTCAAAGATGGTTAGGCACAAAGAAAAACTTTTGAGTACAATTTTGGGGGTTCGGAGCCCCTCTGTAATTTAAAGATCTAAAATCTTATAAAATGTCTTCGACTATTTGTAGTCTGAAGAAATCATTTGAGATAACTTTCCGGACACTTTAGTGTCTTAGATAATTTGTCACTTTGGACTTTCTTAACATACATTCGAAGCTCCTGGCTCAAACTCTATTTTGTTTTGGCCTCCTTCGGCTCTTTTTGCGAATTCTGTCAAACCAATGGTTCGGAATTCACAGTGGTCTCTTTGGACTCTTTTTACGGATGCCTACAAGCCAGTGGCTTGGACTCCACATGATTTGGTCACCTTCGACTCTTTTTATGGATACCTACAAGCCAGTGGCTTGGGCTCCGCATATTTTGCTCGCCTTCGACTCTTTTTACGGATGTCTACCAGCCGATGGCTTGGACTCCGTATGATGTGGTTTTGGGCTCTTTTACGGATGCCTACAAGCCGGTGGCTTGGACTCCGGATTATGTCAGCCCCCATGTCAGAAACTTCGAACCAATGGTTCGAAGTCCGAAAATATGACTCATCTTCATGACACTTCCCTCTCGGTCAACCACGCGGTTCCAGTGCGTCCACTCGGAAGCTGGAAGTTTAGGAGGGGAAGGCACTATCTGGACCATATGCTTTATTAATTCAGAAGATGATTACAAATGATTTACAAGGAGCCCCTATGCGAAGTATCGCTTTACGTGCTCCGCATGCCAAGTATGTGCTAACTCTTCACCTTCTAAATTAGCTAGTTTAAAAGAGCCAGGACGTCCTGAACGAACAATTAGGTATGGACCTTCCCATTTATTTCCTAATTTGCCTAGCGCTATGATGCTTCGTAAAACGAGATGACCCGGTCTAAGCTCATTGATCTTAACCTTCGGGTCAAACCAAGCCTTCGTCTGCTGGTGATATTTTGATAAATTAGCCACAGCTCGAAGTCTTGTCTCCTCTGTTAAATCTATCGAAGCTTGTCTTTCTCCTTCAATCTCCGGTTCGGTGCTGCGAAGTGATCCTCCTTTGAGCTCTGTTGGAGTCATAGCTTCATCTCCGAATAGCAATCTGAATGGAGTGAAACCTGTGGACCTTGTTTGCGTTGTCCGAATGGACCACAAAATCTTCGGGAGTTCTTCGGTCCACAGTCCTTTTGCCAATCCTACTATCCTTCGATTTAGCCCTGATAGAATATTTCCATTGGATCTTTCTACAGCTCCATTATACTGAGGATGCCTCACTGCAGCAAAACATAACTCGATGCCTAGATCTTCGCAGAACTTTCTGAAAGGTTCTGCATCGAACTGTGTTCCATTATCAACTGTGAGTTGTCTAGGCACTCCGAACCAGCAAATGATACTTTTCCAAAAGAATTTATGTACATTGTTCGAAGTGATAGCTGTTAAGGGCTCTGCTTCTACCCACTTAGAAAAATATTCAATAGCTACCACTGCGAACTTTAAATTTCCCTTAGCTACTGGAAAGGGGCCAATTAAATCCATACCCCATCTGGCCATGGGCCATACCGGAGCAATAACTTGAAGAGCTGTTGGTGGGCGATGACTCCGTCGACCCATCCACTGATAGCATTGCCATGTGCGGACCAAGCTCTCCGCATCAGCTGTTATTGTAGGCCAATAAAGCCCCTGGCGAAGTGTTTTTCCTGCCAAAGCTCGAGGGGCCTAATGGCTACCGCAAAGTCCTTCATGGATTTCAACTCCTGCTCCGGATGCTTGGAAAGCCGCATCAGAATAAACAGTCCAGATTCCTTCGCTTGACTTCTCCGAAGTCCACATTGCAGGTGGAGTCCACTCTGCTACGAAGTCTGCCAAGACTTGTGATTTGATTGTTGTCCTTGCCACAAAGGATATGCCGAAGGGTGCTAGTTCGACTGCCCACTTTCCAATTCTTCCAGTGGAGTCTTTACTTCGGAGCATATCTCCCAAAGGATATGAAGTTGGTACAATTACATTATGAGCTAAAAAATAATGTCTCAATTTCCTCAAAGCCATTATCAAAGCATAAGTGAACTTTTCAAGCTCGGAATATCTTGTCTTCGCTCCTGATAATGCTTCGGACACAAAATAAACTGGATTTTGTACCAACTTTCCATTGAAATCCATTTCTCTGACACGGACTGCACTGACAGCAGAGCCTGTAGCTGCAAGGTAAAGGAGTAGTGTTTCGTCCGTAGTAGGCACCGTGAGTGTAGCAAGATTACTGAGATACTATTTAATATCTTCGAAGCTTTTCTGACACTCTGGTGTCCATGCAAAATCTTCGGACCCTTTCAATGCTTTAAATATGGGCAAGCTTCTCTCCGCAGACCTTGCCAAAAACCTGCTAAGTGCTGCCAGACGACCAGTCGGCTTTTGCACTTGCTTCAAATTTTCTGGAGGAGCCATCTTTTGTAGCGCAGTTATTTGAGTAGGGCTAGCTTCAATCCCTCTGCCTGAAACTAAATACCCTAACAACTTCCCAGCCTTAGCTCCGAAGATACATTTCTCGGGATTAAGACGAAGGCTATTAAATGTTTCTGCTAAGTCTAGGCTATGTTGGTGCTTTAAAGCACTCTTTATTACAATATCATCCATATAGGCCTCCACATTGCGACCTAATTGATGACCTACTAAAAGGCATTCTTACATAACAGAAGACTCCCAAGGGAGTTACGAAGCTTGTCTTGATCACATCTTCGCGTTTCAACCATATTTGATGATAACCGGAATACGCGTCAAGGAAGCTAAATAACTCCGAACCTGCAGTGGAGTCGACCAGTTGATCAATTCGGGGCATGGGGTAGGGGTCACGAGGGCATGCTTTATTCAAAGATGTGAAATCAATGCACATGCGCAACTTCCCGGAGGATTTCTTCCTGACGAAGACTGGGTTGGCTAACCATTCTGTGTGAGCCACTTCTCTGATAATCCCAGTCTTCAACAACTTTTCAACTTCGTCCTTGGCAAGAGCAGCTCTTTCTGCAGACATTTTTCGGAGTCCTTGCCGAACAGGCCGGGCCTTCGGGTTTACAAGTAAACTGTGCTCGATGATATCCCAACTGACTCCGGTGAAGTCTTCGTCAGACCAAGCAAAGACATCTAAGTCCTCCTCAACTACTTTTTCCAAGGAGATGGCAACTTCTGGAGATAAATCTTTACCAAATTGAAATGCATATTCTTTACCATCTTTAACAATAATCTTCGTTGCTATCTATCCTTCAGGACTTGGTCTTGGGAAGGATTTCTTCGAAGATTCGAAAGGGTCTAAAAAATTTTCTTGATTATCTTGCGCGTTATTCACTTGTCTTGGATCAGGAGGAGGGCCGTGACCATACTCCGCTCTTCGGGCGATAGCTTGATCTCCGAAGATAGTGAGTACTCCTAGTTGTGTGGGCATCTTCATGCACAAGTAATTGTGGTGCGCCACAGCTCCGAACTGATTTAACATGGCTCTTCCGAAGATGACGTTGTAAGCATATGGGGCATCTACAACGTCGAAGACCACTTCCTCTGTCCTGGCTAGCAATCCTTCTCTGAAGGTAACTTCCAGGCCAATTTGGCCAAGTGCATCAAGCGGAGGTCCTGCGAAGCCTTGCAAGGGACGAGCCGCTGGAAGAAGGTGCTTTCTGGAGATGCACAATTGATCGAAGGCTTGAACAAAAATAATGTCTGCCGAACTGCCTCCGTCAATTAACACTCTTCGAACCTCAGTTCCTGCAATGTCAGCAGTAATGACAAGTGGGTCTGCATGTGGAAATTTAATGCTGTCTGCATCCTCTGCCGAAAAAGATATTGGTACATGAGACCATTCAGGCATGGCAGCTGCAGATGATGAAGTTCCAATATGCCCCACTTCTCTGACATACTCTCTTCTCTGCCTTTTTGACATGCTTCCGAGAGTCCCTCCTCCGGAGATGGGGAGGACTACTCTTTTTCCTCGGTCTTGCCCTTCTTCTTGTTTCGGAGGTGGCATAACATTGGCCACCGGAGGGCGTCTTGCAGCTTCGAAGTTTTCTATCCGTGCCACAGTCTGGACAGGCTCTGGGCGCACTTCAGCTGGAACTCGGTCAGTAGTACCTCGACCCAAAGTTCTTTCTAGATATTCTCCTCTCAGAGTAAGAATAGCTTTGCAAGTATCAGTTGCATGGCTTCGGTTTTCACCGTGAATACTGCAGAAAAGGGTGTGGCCTTTGCCAGCCAGTTTCCCTGGCGGCCTCCAACCGCTGGCCTTGTTTCCCGAAGGTTGCGGAGCTCTTTGAACGAACTTTTGCGGGGGTGCAATGTTCAGAACTTCTGAACGAGGATGCTTTTGCCCCCTTCTCCTATCATGCTGAACTTCAAAGACTGGTTCCTGCAGCTGTGCCGAAGTTTTTACTTCCACCTTGACTTCCTGCAGTACGGACCGAGTAGCTGTAGTTCTTCGAAGCCAGCCTTCTTCCGACCTCGCATACTCTTCAAAATAGGCCATTAATTGAGAAACCGAAGATATGCTTTTCCGGTGGAGTTTATCAAGTAGCCCTGGATGAGTGACTCCCTCTCGAGCTGCATCCACTACCGAAGATGTAGACAACCCTCGTATTTGCAACTTCGTATGAGCGAAGCGCTTGAAGTATTGTCTCAATGTCTCTCCAGGGAGCTGCTTCACCTGGAAAAGACTTCTCGTCGACATTGGAGGTACGAAGGTGCCTTGGAAGTTGCTTACGAACTTCTTCTTTAGCTGCCCCCATGTACTGATTGATCCTGGTTTTAAAGACCAGAACCATCGTAAAGCTACTCCTTGAAGAGCTAGGGGGAAGCATTTTGCCATGGTGTCCCGAACTCCTCCACTAGCTTCAATTGCTAGGGCATAAGAACAGACAAATTCTCCAGGATCCTCATCTCCGGCATACTTACAAAGCTTCGAAGTCTTAAACTTCGGGTCGAAGCGAACTTTTTGCAGCTCAGGATGCAGCGGAGACTCAGTATCGAAGGAGGCGTTCTCCGAGGCTTCTGGATAGATATGTTCTTCGTCTTCAGGCACTTCAGGAATAACCGGGTTGGCTTGAGAGTGAAGCCTATTCGCAGCTTCTTGCTGCCATCTCCCTACTTCGGCTTGGAGACTGGCCATATGCACAGCCATATCACCAAGTCTGTCTTCATCTCCTCCGGAAGGACCTTCCGGGTCTCGAGAGCTATAGTGATCGGTTTGGAGTGGAAACTGAGGTGGAGGAACTCCGCCGGGCCGAAGCATGGATGGAGTTGACGGAGGATCTCCGTGTACTCGGGGAAGGGATGTTCCTTCCGGGGTTTGAGGTGGAGGAAACGTCGAAGGTCCTCCGACCTCAACTGTGTCTGGAAATATCACTCCGGAGGTCCGAGGGGACCTCAGAACAGGGTTACCAGAGGCGCTCCGCTTCGGAGGCATGGTGTAAAGAGTTGGTAGAGAACGAAGTTTTTTGGACTAGGTTACCCACGGACGGCGCCAACTGTTGGCGTAAAAGATTACGCTAACAGGTTTCTGAAGAATAGAAACTAACAAATGAAGTGTTTGCGAAGCAAACTGTTCTAAGCCTCCGAAAGGATAATACCTTAGAATAGTTCGAAAGTGTGTATTGAATAACTTGTATTCGGTCCCTATTACAGGGTAAAATGGGGGGTATTTATAGGCACAAACATTAAGAAAAAGACCTTTTTACCCCTCTGTTACAACCGACATAGTGGAAACTATTCGGTACCCTTAATAGGGCTAAAATGGTAAAAGACTAATCTAATGAGAAAGAAGATAAGTCTTCCATCTTAGCTGGCAGAAAATATCTTAGAAGAGTCCATGTTCGAAGATATACTCCGAACCAGGGTCTGTCTTCATACTTCGAACTTGACTCAACGCATCTCTGAAGATGCAATCTGGAAACCTTTGAATCAATCATCTGTCTTTGTCCTGCTACTGCAATAACCCTGAGGATGGAATATTTTCCCCCAATAGCTGACAAAGGGCTTCGTGCATCTGTGGGAAGACCTCCGCCCTGCCTTCGCAGCCCTCGGCGCGCATGGCCCACTTGAAGACAATGAGGCGAGCCAAACTGTTCGGGGACAGCTGCGGGAGCTCCAGGTGGAAGGAGTCCAAAACTCTAGAGATGAGCTCCGTGGCGGGGAACCCCAGTCCCGTGTCGAAGAAATCCTCGAAGACGACAACCTCCCCTTCTCGTGGCGCTGGGAGTGACTCCAGGCCCGGCTTCCTGGCCCTCGATTCGGGGCCAAGGCGGCACCTAGTCACTTGTTCGATGGATGCATCAGTGCTCGCCGATGGCCCCAGTTCTAGGGACTGCTCCCAGAACCGCTCTGAACTAGGACGGAGCTCCCGTGAGTCACGTGCCTCTACCGGGCCTAAAGCAGTCACCGCCACCACCGCCGCTGCCACTTGGCACTTCAGAAAGCGGCGGTCTACCGCCACGGCAGGAGCACTCCTCTCCGCCATAGCAAGAAGAAGCAAGAAGGAAGTAAGAGCTCAAGAGAAAGCATTCGCCGTCAGGAATGCTGCCAAGGGACTAAGCAAAGTGGGCAGCAGAGGGCCTGTCCGGCGCATCAGGGGCTATTTAAGCGTGGAGGCCACCGTCGGTCCACCTTTCGCCGCTCAGTGCGCGCGCGCGCCGGTCGCACGATGCCCACATTTAAGACTTTGCTGGCGTCTTGAGTGCGCCTATCTCCAACGGTCCCCCTCCCCCGCGTCACTCGCATGCTTGTCACATTAACTGCGCTAAGTAATACGCTAGCTCGACTCCTCGGGCACCGGAACCTGGCGGTCAAAGCCGCATGGGCGTCAAAAGCGATCGGTCAAAGCCTTTCCCCTTCGTAGGGGCGAGAAGCGATTAGCTCGCCGAAGGTGCTCCGAAACCGGCTCTCGGCCTCCGGATTCTAGGACATTTCAAGGCTCCGAGACATCTCCGGAATGATCGAACGGGGCCGCCCTGTAGCGGGATTCTGGATCTCTACGTAAGTCGATTTCTTATAAAGATTATCGGAATTATCATATGCGCTTCCACCCTCTCTCGTGCAGGACTCTCGAGAGGAAAGAAGCGAGGGGCTACTATTGGGGAGATAATCTCGACGACAGCGGGGAGCGTGAAGGGCCTTACGGTTCTGAGGGAAGGCTATGGCTGGAAGACCCGAAGCCCTACACCGAAGGTGCCCGAGCCTCCGAACGAGGAGACCGGAGGCCTCCGGGGGCTCCGAGACGTGTCGGAGGGGTCCTCTGGGGGAGCGACCAGCCAAATGCCAGAAGCCAACCTTTGGGCAGACCAGAGGCTCCTGAGGGAGGTCGTACGAGGGGAAGACCCAGTCAATACCCTATGGGGACAAGATCTTGATCGCCTGCGCCGTGTCGGGCGGCCTTTGGAGCACCCGACACGGTTGATACGCTGTCAGAATCGCAACTTCATGTCTGTACTAAGTAACATCTACTTTGTCTGTACCGCTGACCTATGTTAGACCAAGTAGCAGTTGGGGTTTGAAGGTACCCAGCTGTTCGGAGCGGGTCACCCTATAAATACCCCCCGACTACAGTTGTAATAAACACACGATCCGAGAATACAGCTTGCGCACAGTGTTCCTAATGGGGGATTGGTCCCGATCTTCCGTTAGGTAAGGATAACTTGGATTGGTGGAGAATCTCGACGTTGACGATCCAAGGCTCCGGTCCGGCGGATCAAAACCTTGCAATCGCTACACCACTGTCTCAGTTGGTTATCAACCACGCAGGGCGCGATTGACCTCGCCACGAAGGTTAGTTCCTGCAAGCTAACCCAAGAACACAAGCAAGAACATGAAGGATACAAGTCGAATGCCAAATCACTGATAAACTATGAAGAGGAGAGGTTTCACAAATGCTGATGCAGCAGCCAATCGGTCCGGTGCAGGAGCGGGATCTAAACACACAAGTGTAGATGCAAACAAAGCAAAACCTAACCCTAAAGGTGGCTGGCGTGAGTATATAAGGTGTGGGTAGCCTGTAGAAGACGTACAGACTCCTGTAGAAGACGAACAGACTAAGACTATGGGCCAACACGGCCTCCAACTCAGTACAAGGTCCAACTCGGCCCAATTTTGTCATGCAGGACTGTTTCAAACACACAGGACGACACGAGACTACAAATAAGGCAAAACCAACGGCAAAAGATCTGTCTTCTCCTCAGCTTTCCAAAAAGTCCAAGAACGCGCCAATCGGACTTCGTATGAGGAAGTTACGCCCATTTTGGTGCATGGTGGTTGATGTAGTCCGAACCAGCGAATTCTTGACTTCAAATCATCTGTGCGACTCCGTCTTCAACTCCAACTTTCCTATTCCATCTCCCATGTTCCTAAGCAACAAAATATCACTAGTATTCAGTAGCATCCCATCCAAACAAATATTAACATAGTTGCTAAGGAAAGAATTAACCTCATGGTTCAAGCGACGGGCACTGGCGCGTGTGATTGGTCCCTGTAATTTAATTGTAGGTTGATGGCGCATGTGAGTATCATTTTGGTGCATCTGTGTATCATGCTGATGCATGTGTGTATCATGTGAAGTGATGTCCTCATCATCCTCCCCTATTGAATTGGAGTCGTCCTAGACTCAAGCTCATCATCATCTCCCAAATAGGGCTTTAAATCTGAAATGTTAAATGTGGGACTAACCCCAAAAGCTGCAGACAACTCAAGTTTATATGCATTATCATTGATCTTCTCAAGCACACGGAAAGGACCATCACCACGGGGCATCAATTTAGACTTTCTCAAATCAAGAAAATGATCCTTGCGCAAATGCAACCAAACAAGATCACCCGGTTCAAATGTTATCGCTTTTCTACCATTACTACCAAAAGCACGATATTTCTCATTCATTTTCTCTATGTTTGCTTTAGTAGTTTCATGCATCTTAAGTAATAATTCAGCACGTGTAGTAGCATCAAAATTCAATTTTTCAGATGGCGGCAATGGTAGCAAATAATTAGGAGCACGCGGATTAAAGTCATAGACCACTTGAAACAGACTTACCTTAGTAGTGGAGTGTACTGACCTATTATATGCAAACTCAATATGAGGTAGACACTCTTCCCAGAGCTTCAAGTTGGTCTTCAAAACAGCCCTCAACATGGTGGATAATGTACGGTTGACGACCTCCGTTTGCCCATCCATTTGGGGGTGACAAGTAGTAGAAAACAGCAGCTTTGTCCCTAGCTTATGCCACAACATCCTCCAAAAATGACTTAAGAATTTAGCATCACGATCTGAAATGATGGTATTGGGAACTCCATGCAAGCGTACGACCTCTCTGAAAAACAAATCAGCAACATTGGTAGCGTCGTCGCTTCTGTGACAAGGTATAAAATGCACCATTTTAGAGAACCGATCTACCACCACAAAAATACTATCTCCCCCCTCCTAGTTCTAGGTAATCCTAACAGAAAATCCATAGAAATATCCTCCCAAGGTACACTAGGAATGGGCAGAGGTATATAAAGACCATGTGGGTTTAGACGGGACATAGCTTTATTGCAAGTAGTGCATCGGGCCACATAGCGCTCAACATCTCGTCTCATCCTAGGCCAATAGAAGTGTGTGGACAGCACATCTTCGGTTTTCTTTGATCCAAAATGACCCATCAAACCACCACCATGTGCTTCCTGCAATAACAACAAGCGAAGAGAGCTAGCCGGCACACATAACTTGTTAGCACGAAAAAGATATCCATTATTCAACACATATTTGTTCCAAGCACGGTCATTTGTACAATTTGCAAAAGCATCTTTGAAGTCCAAATCAGTAGCATACATGTCCTTCAATGTTTCTAAACCAAAGATCTTATAATCAAGTTGAGAAAGCAATGTATAATGTCTAGATAAAGCATCGGCAATCACATTATCTTTCCCTTTCTTATGCTTAATGATATATGGAAAAGTCTCAATAAATTCTACCCATTAAGAATGTCGTTTATGCAGATTTTCTTGACTACGTATATGCTTCAATGCTTCATGATCCGAATGAATAATAAACTCCTTAGGCAAACGGTAATGTTGCCAAGTTTCAAGCACATGCACTAAGGCATATAATTCCTTATCATAGGTAGAATAATTCAACTGTGGGCCATGTAATTTCTCACTAAAATAAGCAACGGGCTTACCTCCTTGTAGCAGCACACCTCCAATTCCAAAACCACTAGCATCACATTCTAACTCAAAAGGCTTACTGAAGTCAGGTAGCTGAAGATGAGGTGCATGTGTCAGGAGATCCTTGAGTGTGGCAAAAGCTTGTTCTTGTGCTGGTTCCCAAGTAAAAGTAACTCCCTTCTTGGTCAACCCCTGCAAAGGACCGGCTATGGTGCTGAAATCTTTCACAAATCGCCGGTAGAAACTTGCAAGACCAAGAAAACTACGTACTTGTGTGATAGTTTGGGGTTGCGGCCAGCTGTTGATTGCTTCTACCTTTGCCGCGTCAACCTCAATACCCTGTGAAGTGACAACATATCCAAGAAACACAACTCGATCCGTGCAAAACATGCACTTCTCAAGGTTACCAAACATTCTAGCCTCTCGGAGGATAGAAAAACAGCACGTAGGTGTTCAACATGTTCAGTGAGAGACTTGCTATAAACCAAGATATCATCAAAGTATACAACCACAAAGAGACATGCACCAACTACCATCTTTCTTAGGCACCAAAAGAACGGGTACTGCACAAGGACTAAGGTTTTCACGGATGTACCCACGATCAAGAAGGTCCTATACTTGGCGCTCAATTTCTTTTGTCTCCTCTGGATTGGTACGGTACGCTGCACGATTAGGAAGAGACGCTCCCAGAATTAAATCAATTTGGTGCTCGATGCCGCGTATCGGTGGCAGCCCGGGTGGTATCTCAGCAGGAAAAACATCGTTAAACTCCTGCAAAAGGTCAGTGACTGCAACAGGAACAGAGCTAGGAATGTTCGCAAGTGAAAACAGCACGTTCGTGCAAATCAAGCCATATATCATGGGAGTATCATCACAAATTTCAGCAAGGTCAGTTTTAGTTGCAAGCATGACGCGTCCTTTCATATTAATAACTTGTGATGAAGAAGGAGAAGCAACTTTATCCTTCTGTTGCCTCGAAAGCGTTTTAGCTACTTGCTGATTTTCAGAAGGTTGTTTGCTCTTTTGTGCATCGTTAGCATGTTTTTCTTGTTCAAATTTCACAATTTCAGCAGGAGTCATAGGAAACAATGTAACTTTCTTTCCTTTATACATAAATGTGTACTTATTCCTCCCACCATGGTGTGTAGTATCAGTATCATACTCTCAAGGTCTACCAAGTAATAGAGAACATGCTTGCATTGGTACTACATCAAAATCAGCAACTCCGAAGTATGTACCAATGGAAAATTTGATGTGAGCAGTTTGTGTTACCTTGACCTTACCGCTATTGTTGAACCATTGCACATGGTAAGGGTGTGGATGCGCACGTGTGGGAAGTTGAAGCTTCGTTACCATGTCGTGGCTCACCAAATTGTTGCAACTACCGCTGTCGATGATGACACGTACACGACGGTCATTGACGATGAAGAAGGTCTGAAACAGATTATTCCGTTGTGCCCGATCGTCCTACTCCATGTGAGTGCTCAAGACACGTTGTACAATAAGTGTTTCATGGTCGGCAGAGGCATCCAGTGCAAAAACAGCGTCATCGTCGGATGTATCGTCATCTCCTACAATGTTAGCAGCAAGTGCATATTCATCCTCAACATCACTAGCACTTACGTAGCCACCATCTTCCGTAGCACTATAAGCCCGCTGACTAGGGCAGTCCTTCATAACGTGGCCGAATCCTTTGCATCGGTGACACTGGATCGCTGCACAACGTGCAATAGAGGCCGCCGAGGAGGTGGGCTTGGCTGGCGCCCTGGATGCTGTAGCCTTGGAACTCTCAGCCTGGGCTGTAGATGTAGAAGGTGCTGATGTAGCCGCCGGTCGAGAAGGTGGTGGTGGTGGTCATTGCTGCTGCCAACTTGAGCGTGAAGTAGCACCACCAATGTTGGTCCTCATGCTGCGTTGCGGTTGTTGGCGACCCTGCAAATCTTTTTCTGCAAGCATAGCAAGGTGGAAAAGACGAGTGATAGTATTGTATTCTTTATAATCAATGATATCCTGAATTTCACGTCTTAAACTACCATAAAAACGGGCCATTTTATCCTCATTGTCCTCCTCAATTTCAGCACGCATGCATCCTATTTGCAACTCCTGATAATACTCCTCTACCGATTTATTTCCTTGGTTTAGGCGCTGCAATTTTTTTTCTCAAATCACGTTTATATGAAGGAGGGACCCATCTACCACGCATTTGCTGTTTTAACATACCCCAATTTTGTGGTTCATTGCCAACCTGAACTATTTCAGTCCACCAAAGAAGAGCATATCCAGTGAAGTCACTAGTAGCTAGGCCCACGCGGTGGATAGCAGTAACCATGTGGGCATTAAATTTTTGTTCGACTGACATCTCCCAATCTAAATATGCATCTGGATCATAGGTGCCAGCAAAATGAGGTACTGGAAATTTTACCTTGGAGTAGGAATCATTGTTCCTGTGGTTGCCATTGTTACCTCGTGGATGGCGGTTGCGGTGGCCGCTCATACCTTGATAATTGAACTGAAAGGGATGACATGCAGCCTCGTCAGGGTCAATGCCATTGTTCCCGGCACAGGATAGGTCGTCTTCCTCCTCAACATGGTCGTCTTCCTCCTCAACATGGTCGTCGTCGGCTTGTGCAGCAGGCAAGCGTGTTTCTAAGGCAGTCATCCGGTCCACTAGGTCAGCCACAGTACGCGTGAGACGTTCGATGGAATGTTGGGTCTGCCGCTGAGACTCTAGTAGAGCACGTCTTGAGACACAGTCATTAAAATCAGATGGAGGGGTACCGCTGTTATCTGCCATGTTAGTGAAAAGACAAAACAACAAAGAATATTCCTTATGGAACACAACTAGGTGGGGTGGTGTGTGTGTGGTGGAAGCAATCCATCAAGCGCCTTACCCATGCTTGCAAGTGTTCTTACCACGCCGCAGTGAGGTCACCAGCCTATAGGTGATGAACCAAGTGGAGGGTGGTGTGCAACTGCAAGAAATGAGTCTGTCCTGACCAAGAGAAAGGTGTAGCTTGGAAGGCAAAGTGAGTAGCAAGGATTAGCAATAGTAATAACAGTTAAACCAAGTTCAATAAGTGTTCCCTAGTACTCGTCAAAGTTGATGGCCTTAGTGCTCCCAATGTGAAAATTCAAGCAATAGAGGGAAACTATGTGCCCAAAACTCAAGTGGAGGCAATAATAGGCCAAATTCAGCTCTCTGCCGCTGCCACTGATCGGACAAGGGATCAGACAAGAGATCGGACAAGGGATCGGACAAGGGTATGTGCCAATTTTCTCTGCCGCTGATCGGACAAGGGATCGGACAAGAGATCGGACAAGGGATTGGACAAGGGTATGTGCCAATTTTTTTTTCACTCTATTTTTTTTGAACAAGGATGACAAGAGATGCAACCACAAAAATTGGCACCTGCAACTGAGGTGGGATGTGGTTCACAGAAATTCAACAAGTTCGCTGAACTGCGAGCAAAAACTTTGACCAATTTTTTTCTTTATCTTCCTGATTTTTTTGGCGATTCTGATGAGGGCTAACATGGGAGATGGAATAGGAGAGTTGGAGTTGAAGACGGAGTCGCACGGATGATTTGAAGTCAAGAATTCGCTGCTTCGGACTACATCAACCACAATGCACCAAAATTAGCGTAACTTCCTCATACGAAGTCCAATTGGCGCGTTGTTGGACTTTCTGGAAAGCTAAGGAGAAGATGGATATTTTGGCGTTGGTTTAATCTCATTTTTAGTCTCGATTCGTCCTGTGTGACTGAAACAGTCCTGCGTGACAGAATTGGGCAGAGTTGGACCTTGTACTGAGTTGGAGGCCGTGTTGGCCCATAGTCCGAGTCGTGTGCGCCTCCTACAGGCTGCCCATGCCCCATATACTCACGATATCCATCATTAGGGTTGAGGTTTTGCTTTGCTTGCATATACACTCGTGTGTTTAGATCCCGCTCTTGCACCAGACCGATTGGCTGCTGCAACGGCGTTTGTTAAACCTTACCTCATCATAGTTCATCTGTGATTTGGCATTCGACTTGTGTTCTTCCTGTTCTTGCTTATGTTCTTGGATTCGTTTGCAGGAACCAACCTTCGTGGCGAGGGTCAATCGCGCCCTGCGTCGTTGATAACCAACAGAGATGGTGGTGTAGCGATTGTTAAGTTTTGATCCGCCAGACCGGAGCCTTGGATCGTCAGCGTCGAGATTCTCCACCAATCCAAGTTATCCTTACCTAGCTGAAGACCGGGACCTATCCTCCTATTAGTTGGTATCAGAGCTTCAGGTTTCCCGTTAGGTAATCTCGATCTTCTTTTATTTTTACCTATAGTCCAGAAAACCCTCACAAAAAAAATCCCCACCGAGAACCCCTTTGTGCCTTGCGATTTTAATTTCAGATTTTAGCTTTGTTGAGTTTGTGTTCTTGGTAGAGTCTTGTTGCTGGTTTAGTCATCCCTTTGTGTCGTTTGAGTAGTAGTTGATCTTGTGTCTCAAAAAAAATTCTCAAAAAAATTACCCCACCTGAAGCCCCCCCTCCACAACCCTAGTTGGTTTCCACTTGGTTTCCTACTCGGTTTTCCATATCGAGTCCTTGTTAAGTTCCATCTAGAGTTCCACTGGTCTCCATCTCGCCATTGTTCACATCCTTGGTTCCGCAGAGTCGCCCTGAGATCACACTTTGGAGTCCTAGTTGCAATCCATTACGTTCCTTCTCTAAACGGCGAGTTGGGTTTTCACATATCCTTCGGGTGACACCCCTTCGGTAAAACAGGCATAACTTTTCGCTCGTTTGTCAGAAAAATCTGAAATTTTTTGAGCAGCTTCTTGTCCCGTTTGGTTTCATCAGAATTGCCAAAAAAATCAGAAAGATAAAGAAAAAAATTGGTCAATGTTTTTTCACGCCGTTCAGAGAACTTGTTGAATTTTTGTGAACCACATCCCACCTCAGTTGCAGGTGCCAATTTTTGTGGTTGCATCTCTTGTCATCCTTGTTCAAAAAAATATAGGAAATAAAACAAGAAGTAGAGAAGCAAAAGAGAACCGGTCCTGTCATTTGCTACCTTGTTCTGCCTTCCACTTGAGTTTTGGGCACGTAGTTTCCCTCTATTGCTTAAATTTCACCTTGGGAGCACTTAGACCAGCAACTTTGACGAGTACTAGGGAACACTTATTAAGCTTGGTTTAACTGTTATTACTATCGCTATTCCTTGCTACTTACTTTGCCTTCCAAGCTACACCTTCTCTTGGTCAAGACAGGTTCACATCGTGCAACCGCCCACCACCCTCCACTTGGTTCTTCGCCTGTAGGCCGGTTACCTCGATGCGGCGTGGTAAGAACACTTGCAAGCGTGGATAAAGCGCTTGACGGATTGCTTCCACCACACACCCACCACTCCTCCTATTTGCTTTCCATAAGGATTATTCTTTGTTATTTGTCTTTTCACTAACATGGCAGATAACAACGGTACTCCTCCATCTGATTTTAATGAGTGTGTCTCATGATGTGCTCTAGTGGAGTCTCAACGGCAGACCCAACATTCAATCGAACGTCTCGCGCGTACTGTGGCTTACCTAGTGGGCCAGATGACTGCCCTGGAGACACGCTTGCTGCTGCACAAGACGACGATGACCATGTTGAGGAGGAAGATGACCTATCCGATGCCGGGAACAATGGTATTGACCCTGACGAGGCTGCACGTCATCGCTTTCAGTTCAATTGTCAAGGTATGGGCAACCACCACAACCGCCATCCATGAGGTAACAATGACAACCTTGGGAACAATGATCCCTACTCCAATGTAAAATTTTTAGTACCTCATTTTGCTGGCACCTATGATCCAGATGCATATTTAGATTGGGAGATGTTAGTCGAACAAAAATTTAATGCTCACATGGTTCCTACTATCCACAACGTGCGCTTAGCTACTAGTGATTTCACTGGATATGCTCTTCTTTGGTGGACTGAAATAGTTCAGGTTGGCAATGAACCACAAAATTGGGATATGTTAAAATGGCAAATGCATAGTAGATGGGTTCCTCCTTCATATAAACGTGATTTGAGAAAAAAAATTGCAACACCTAAACTAAGGAAATAAATCAGTAGAGGAGTATTATCAGGAGCTACAAATAAGTTGCATGCGTGCTGAAATTGAGGAGGACAATGAGGATAAAATGACCCTTCTTTATGGTGGTTTAAGACGTGAAATTCAGGATATCATTGATTATAAAGAATACAATACTATCACTCGTCTTTTGCACCTTGCTATGCTTGCAGAAAAAGAATTACAGGGTCACCAACAACCACAACACAACATGATGACCAACATTGGTGGTGCCACTTCACGCTCAAGTGGGCAGCAGCAGCGACCACCACCACCTTCTCGACCGGTGGTTACATCAGCACCTTCTGCATCTACAGCTCAGGCTGAGAGCTCCAAAGCTGCAGCATCTAAGGCGCCAGCCAAGCCCACCTCCTCGGCGGCCTCTACTGCATGTTCTACAGCGATCCAGTGTCATCGATGCAAAGGATTGGGCCACGTTATGAAGGACTGCCCTAGTCAGCGGGCTTATATTGCTACGGAAGACGGTGGCTATGTAAGTGCTAGTGATGTTGAAGATGAATATGCACTTGCCGCTAAAATGGTAGGAGATTATGATGCTTCCAACGATGACACTATTTTTGCACCGGATGCCTCTGTCGTAAATGAAGCACTTGTTGTACAACGTGTTTTGAGCATTCACATGGAGCAGGATGACCGGGCACAACGGAACAATCTGTTTCAGACCTTCTTCATCGTCAATGACTGCCATGTACGTGTCATCATCGACAGCGGTAGTTGCAACAATTTGGTGAGCCACGATATGGTAACTAAGCTTCAACTTCCCACACGTGCGCATCCACACCCTTACCACGTGCAATGGTTCAACAATAGCGGTAAGGTCAAGGTAACACAAACTGCTCACATCAGATTTTCCATTGATGTAGTACAAATGCAAGCATGTTCTCTATTACTGGGTAGACCTTGGGAGTATGATACTTTTTGGTGTAACAGATTACGCTAACAGGTTTTGGAGATTAGAAAATAACAAACGAAGTGTTTGTGAAGTGAACTATTTCAAGCCTCCAAATTGGATAATAGCTCGAAGCAGTTCAAAGATATATATTGAATAACTCCGTATTTGATACTCATTACAGGGTAAAACGGGGGGTATTTATAGACCAAAACCTTAAGGAAAAGACCTTTTTACCCCTCTATTACAACCGACATAGTGGAAACAATTCGGTACCCTTAATAGGGATAAAATGGTAAAAGGCTAATCTAATGAGAAAGAAGATAAGTCTCCCATCTTAGCTGGCAGGGAAGGTCTCTGAAGAGTCTGCATTCGAAGATATACTACGAACAAGAGTCTTCTTTATCCTTCCAACTGGACCCAGTACTAAACCGGAGTTAGATACTGGAGAACTTCGGCTGAACTGACTGCCTTCAACTTGTTATTGTATTGACCCCGAGGATGAAGTATTTTCCCCCAACAGTAGCCCCTCGAATACGCTTCTCCGCTTGATTTGTAAAGTTAGGAGAGCAGTATACGCAAGAAAAATAATCATGCGTAGGAGTTAACAAATTTAATCAACCTTCGGAATACACGAAGATTCATAACTTCGAATTGATTTCTAAGAGAGTTACGTTCGAACAATCCTGGAATCAATTTAAGAAGTCAGAAAACCTTTTAGACTCAGAAGAAATAGCCGTTAGCCTTTTCCTTTCAGAAGAAGCTATGTGGCGCGTTAACTTCGCAAACGGTAACGGTCAAGAATGCAAAACGGCAAGTGTGAATGGTAAAAAATTGTGAACCTGGGCTATAAATAGAGGACCTAGAAACTTCTCAAACACCTTTCTCACTGTATTTGCGCAATAAACCTTTAGCCTCCAAACTCTAGCCTTAAGCGTTCGGTTCAGATCAATGGCAAAAACAAGCTTCAAAGCTCCTGGGGCAACTTCGGCCCTAGCTTGGCAATAGGCCATGGCGGCGGCAGCAGCGGCGGGTAGCGGTGGCGCCAGCAGCAGCGGCGGCGCCGGTGGGGGCAGCGCCGGCGGGGAAGCCCCAACAGATCGGTCCTCATGACCTCCTCCCGTCTTCTTCGAAGTATCCTGACCAGTCTTACAAACTAGGCCATCCACCTACAAGAGGAAGATGATCGCAGCGATGGTCGAGGGGAAGATTAGCTCAGAGATCAACGTCCGCAAACCCATAAAGGAAGCCATCCCTTCGCCGCGGCCTGGTGAAGTTGTCGTCTTCGAAACCTTCTTCGAAGCTGGGTTACGACTCCCGGCGGTGGACTTCCTATCAGAGGTATTAGATCTCTTCCATGTCACCCTTCCTCAATTGTCTCCGAATGCAATAGCGTGCCTAGCTAACTTCGAATGGGCGCTACGGGCTGAAGGCTGCGAAGGAAGAGCAGAGATTTTTGCAGCACTGCACAAGGCATCTTGCCAGCCAAAGACTTACCAAGGCTCCGGAAGGGAGAAAATCGTAGTAGCCTTCGGCAGAATCAACTTCAGACTCCGAGATGAGTTCCAACTGCGATTTCCAGTGAAGGCCATCAATGCCAGATGGTACACAGATTAGATTCTTCGGTGGTTCTATGCCGAAGTTGGAGCAGGCAACCGTCTGGCCGGACCCCTGCAAGACATATACTTCAAAAGGAAAGCCCAAGTCCACCAAGACCCCGGCCAGCTCGAAGCTCGCCTTAACCTGCTACAATGAATTAGTCGCCGCATGAGCATGCAGGACTTAGCGGAGGAGTTCATTGGGCTCCAAATCCCACCTTTGATGGCCAACTGGCCTATCAACTTCGAATAGGACCCGGAGGGAGGACTCGATAAAATTTCTTCGAACTTGAGCCCTGCACGTAACTTCGAAAACTACAACATGTTTTATATATGATTATTTAATGAAATGACTAATAAAAACTTATCTTTCAGCTTCTCAAGCCCCTATGACTTCAGAGCAAGTTGTTCAAGCTTTGGAGAAGATTCTTGGAGCTCCAACTCCGGCTGAAAAGGAGTGGAGAAAGAAGCTGGTGGGCAGCTGGGAGCGACTTAACTGAGTATGGGGCGTACTCGGAGTTGCAGCCCCCCTCTTCTGGACTGGGTGCCTTCTGAGCAAGGCCCGAAGAAGAGGAAAGCGGATGCTGGGACATTGGCACTGGCCAAGACTCCCGTGAAAAAGTTAGCCCGAAAGCCTAAGAATGTGTCTCCTTCTAGGCATGTGGCTTCGCCCTCCCATTCATCTGAAGATGATGGAGTGAGAGAAATGCAAAGGTTCCTCGTGAACCTAATTACCAAAGATGAAGCACAGGCAAATGTTGTTGTAGACACTGGCGATGTAGCAAGCGTGCCAGCTGCTCCTGGTAGCTCTGAATAGGTCGGGACCTTGAGTGTCAAACCTGACTTGCCACATCAAGAAGCCCCTGCTACTGAAGGCGGAGACGAAGTTATAGCTGAACAAGCTTTGATTCCGGACGAAGTGGAAGATGTTGCTCCTAGGGAGGCTCCAACATTCAACCCTTTGGTTGTAGACCCAAAGTCCGATGAAGACTTCGAAGTGGCCTTCGACCCTCCGAGTAGCCCCATACTCATTCGCCGATCGGACATTGGAGGTAAACTTCACTTAAACCATCTTTTTCTTCACCCAGCAAAATTATGCAATATATAATACCTTTGTTTTGGGAGTTTCTGCTCCCATGGAGACGACTCCTCCTACAAAGACTGCTCCTTGGACTTCGATATCTCTGGGGTCGGTTCCAGAAGCTGCACAAAGGGGACCCGAATAAGGTAAAGGCAACATGGACCCCTTTCCTGCTCAGAACTCGGGATTAACTCCGTCGGAATCGTTAGACGGAGGACAATCTACAAAAGGGGGCCAGTCCATCGAAGTTTCTGGGGATGCGGCGCAGCGCTCCGGCCCTTCGCCGAACGAAGATTATCAAAGGGCTTTGTCCATGCTCCCCCTCCTAGCTCCTTTTCTGGAGTGCAGGACCGGACTTCGGGCCCTGCTCGAACCTTTGGATCGAGCTAACTGCGAAGTTGGAGGACTAGACTTAGTAGCCATACTTGGGGAGGCTGAGGGTTCGGAGCTGATCACAGCCTTGGAATGGGCAGCATACCAGGTATGAAGTATCTGCAAAAACAAGATTAATTTCAACTTATGAACAATTTTTCACCTTGCTTTTTCTTTTCACAACAAATAGTCTTGGCTCGAGCTGCAGATGTTTCAAACGAGCGAGGAAGTATTTGTCTTAAGGAGAGGATTACTGCCCTCCAAAGGAGTCTTGAGGGCTCCGAAATTGGAATCTCCAGCTTGGACGAGATGGTTGCAGTGGAGAGGAGAGCCAGACTTGGTCTGGAGGCTGCAAATTAGAAGCTCGAAGCCGAACAAATCGTGCTTCTGGCTGAAATAGAGAAAATGCGGGCAAAGCATGCAACGATGGGGGCTGAGCTGGTTAAGCTTCAAGAAGAAAAGACGAAAGCCATGAAGGAGGCCAGCAACCTACTTATCTAGAAGAACTATTTGGCTACAGAGGCAGCTAGACTATCTTCTATGGTAGACGAGCTGTCTTCGTCAAGGGATGCCTTAATTGAAGACAAGGTGAAGTCGGAGAAGTTAGTTGCGGAAGTCATGGATAATCTTTTATGTGTTTTAGAGTACTTCGGTACTCTTTGTACACTACCTTCGAGTGACAACGTCCCCTTACTGCGACGGCTGAAAATGATCCAAGGAGCAGCGAAGATGATGAAGACGGCGAGTATTCGGTATGGAGAACTCTCTGGCCAAGTAGCTGCTCTCGGAGTACTTCGCTACTACGAGGATCTAGGGCTATCAGTAGCACCAGACTTGGGGGATGCTACCATTACCTTCGACGACAACCAACTACTAAACCTTTCCGAAGATGTAGCCATAGCCTGGCAAGACTTCCAAGCATCATGGAGAGCCGAAGGTCAAACAACGATCAAGGCTTGGATCGATGAAGGGCTTCGCCAGAAACAAGCTCGATCTCAAGCTTCGAGCAACCAGCCTCCGCCAGACCAGCAGGTTTAGTTCTGTTTATGGGTCCGAATATGTAAAAATTATGCTTTCATCTGTTATGAATGAAAACTTATTTGGAAATTTTTAGGCTGCTACTCAACCTCGTATGGATGATCTCGAAGTATTAACTGTTACCGAAGAACTTCGCGTGCTATGGGCTACCTTCGATCTTTTAAAACTTCACAAACGACCTCGATTTTTGGTTCCCTAAGAAAGCTCCGGTGCGATTGCGCCCGAAATACGCAAAGATATATTATCTTATATTAAAGAGGAAGAAAAAGAAGTTAACTTGGAAACCTCATCTTCTGAAGATGTTGAATGGTCCGAAGAAGAGATTACTGCTGAAGAACAAGGAATGAAGCTTTAAGAACATCGAAGCTGGGAGAGAAGCCCCGAGTGACATCAAACTTGGGCTGAACTCCAACAAGGACATAAAGTTATCAGGACTACCGGCTCTGGAACTAGTCGTTCAGGCTTTAGTGGTAGCTCTAGAGATCGAAGGGGTCTTCGATTCCTTCTTGGTATATACACAATTTTTTCGTAATGTAATGTAATCTGTTCAAATGATAAAGATTAAGATTTTTAAATTGTCTCCCTACTTCCCAGCACCTCTTTGGGTGTAAGCAATTTCGAAGTATAGTCAAAGATAGTTAGGCGCAAGGAAAAAGACTTATGAGTACAATTTTGGAGGCTCGGAGCCACTTAGCAACTTAGAGATTGATTAAAATCTCACAAAATGTCTTCGACTACATCGAGTCTGAAAACTGGTAACTTAGTACCTTTTGTTTGAAAATAGTCACTTCGTACTGATTTTCCGGACACCTTAACATCCAAAACGATTGGTCACTTTGGACTCTTTTTACAGATATTCAAAGCTTATCAGCTCAAATTTTGTTCTTTTTGGCCTCCTTTGGCTCTTTTTGCGAATGCTATCAAACCAGTGGTTTGGAATTCGCAGTGGTCTCCTTGGACTCTTTTTATGGATGCTTTCAAGATGGAGCTTGGAATGCGCATTATTTGATCTCCTTCGACTCTTTTTACGGATGCTTTCAAGCCGGTGGCTTGGAATCCATTTTTGAGTGACTTTCCCACATCATCGGAAGCTTCGAACCAGTGGTTTGATGTCCGAAAAATTGGTTCAAATGAATGTCACTTCCCTCACAACCAACTTCGTTCTTCCAGTGTGTCCACTAGAAGTAGGAAGTGTTTGAGAGGTAGGCATTATCTGAACCATGAGCTTTATTAATTCAGAAGATGTTTACATATGATTACAAGGAGCCCCTATGCGAAATATCGCTTTAAGTGCTCCGCATGCCAGGCATGCTTTAACTCTTCACCTTCTAAATTAGCTAACTTAAAAGAAACAGGGTGTCCTGACCGGAGAATAATGTATGGACCTTCCCACTTATTTCCTAATTTCCTTGGTGCTATAATGCTTCGCAAAACTAGATGACCCGGCTTAAGATCATTAAGCTTAACCTTCGTCTGCTGCTGATACTTTGACAAATTGGCGACAGCTCGAAGTCTTGTTTCTTCTGTTAAATCAAGCAAAGTTTGCCTTTCTCCTTCTATTTCAGGTTCGGTGCTGCGAAGAGATCCTCCTTTAAGCTCTGTTGGCATCATAGCTTCATCTCCGAATAATAGTTTGAAAGGAGTGAAACCTGTGGACCTTGTTTGGGTGGTCCGAATGGACCATAAAATCTTTGGGAGTTCTTCGGTCCACAGTCCTTTTGCCAATCATACTATTCTTTGATTCAACCCTGACAAGATATTACCATTGGCTCTTTCTACAGCTCCGTTAGACTAAGGATGGCGCACTACAGTGAAGCATATTTGTATGCCAAGATCTTCGCAAAACTTCCTGAAGGGCTCTGCATCAAACTGTGTCCCATTGTCAACTGTGAGCTGTCGAGGTACTCCGAACCAGCATAGAGTACTTTTCTATACAAAATTTTGTACATTATTCGAACTGATAGCTGTGAGGGGTTCTGCTTCGACCCACTTGGAAAAATACTCAATTGCTACCACTACGAATTTCAAATTTCCTTTTGCTACTGGGAAGGGGACAATAAGGTCCATGCCCCATCTGGACATGGGCCACACTGGGGCAATGACTTGAAGAGTTGTTGGCGGACGATGACTTCTTCTTCCCATCCATTGACAACCCTGGCACGTGCGGATTAGGCTCTCCACGTCAGCTACTATTGTAGGCCAATAAAGCCCCTGGCGAAGTGTTTTTCCTGCCAAAGCTCGAGGGGCCAGATGGCTACCACAAAGGCCTTCAAGAATTTCTCGCAGAATCTCGTGACCTTCGCTTGAGATATACATCGAAGTAGAGGGGAACATACTCCGGCCTTGTACAAAATACCGTTGATTATATGATAATTTCGAATTCTGAGTTTTAACCTCGAAAGTTGTGGCCCTTCAAGAAAATTTGCTTATTCTTGCAACAATTCAAGGAATGTCCGTAGCTCCGGATGCAGCTTTTGCCAAGGTACCAGCTTGCATATTTTCAGCTCTAGGTACACTTCCGATGGAAATCCCTTTAAAAGCTAGGGATGACGAACTTGAAAACTTTTATCAACGTGCCCTGCTACAATTTAAGAATCTGTTTTAATAACAACTCTTTTAGCCCCCAACGCACGTGCCTTTCGAAGTCCTAACAAAATTCCTACAAACTCCGCTGTATTATTGGTGGACTTAAAGTTGAGTCTTGCAGAGTACATTGCTCTTTGCCCTAAAGGCGAAATTATCACCGCTCCGACACCTGCTCCAGATGCTTGGAAAGCTCCATCGGAGTATCTGGTCCAAATTCCTTCATTTGGTTTCTCTGGAGCCCATACTGTGGAGGGAGTCCATTCTGCCACAAAATCTGCCAACACCTATAACTTGATTGCTGTCCTTGCCATGAAGGAGATGCCGAAGGATGCTAATTCGATAGCCCATTTCCCAATTCTTCCCGTAGAATCCTTGCTTTGGAGCATATCTCCTAAAGGATACGAAGTTGGTACAATCATATTATGTGCTAAGAAATAATGCCTTAATTTCCTCGAAGCCATTATCACAGCATAAGTGAACTTCTCAAGCTCAGAATATCTTATTTTTGCTGCAGACAATGCTTCGGATACAAAATAGACTGGATTTTGTACCAACTTCCCATTGAAATCAAGTTCTCTCACAAGGACTGCACTAACGGCGGAGCCAGTAGCTGCAAGGTAGAGGAGTAGGGTTTCGTCCGCAACAGGCACCATGAGTGTAGCGAGGTTACTGAGATAACTCCTAATATCATCAAAACTTTTTTGACACTCCGGTGTCCATGCAAAATCTTCGGACCCTTTCAATGCTTTGAAAATTGGTAAACTTCTATCCGCAGTCCTTGCTAGGAATCTGCTATGTGCTGCAAGGCGGCCAGTTAGCTTTTGCACTTGCTTCAAATTTTCCAGAGGAGCCATCCTTTGTAATGCAATTATTTGAGTAGGGCTAGCCTCGATCCCTCTACTTGAAACTAGATACCCTAACAATTTTCCAGCCTGAGCCCCGAAGATACATTTTTCGGGGTTAAGACGGACCCCACATGCCCGAATGTAGGACCGAAAGTAGCGACCAGAGGGGGGGTGAATGGGCGCCAAAAAATTATTGCTAAACTATATTTTAATCCGACCACCCAAATAAACTTAAACAGACAAATAATATTTGCAAAGCAAATTTCAGGAATTAAGGTTGTCTAGCTTAAAAATTGACCGGTGTCCTAATTAAAAAATATTAAAAATAATCTAAATGAAATTACTGCAGTAAATAAAAAACACTTAGAAAACAGTCAAGAAATATTTATATTTCAGTCTAGAAATAAAATACTAATCAAATGAATAGAATATAAATTACTAAAAGATTAATTCAGAATTAAACCGAAAATATTGCAGGTAGGAAACTAGAATAAAAATATAACTGCGACTAATAAATTTTTCTTTCATTTTATATAAGAAGATTAAACAAATAAAAATATTACTAGACAACTAATAAAATTTAACAGATTAAAAATAACAAAGAAATTTAAAAATAAATTTTCAGCTAATTTATTAATAGATGATTATCTTTGAAAATTAATCTATCAAGAAAATAGGAGATTGATAATTTTTTTTATCTACCTGGGGGCGCCGTCGTCGTCTTCTGTTTTTCAGACACCGGTTGGTCGCCGCAACTTTGATCTGCAGCTATCTACGTTGAAACACACACAAAAAAAAACAAAACGTGTGGATGCTACCAGTTGCACGCCGTAGGGGCTAGAGCACATGCAGTCTACTGTGTGCCTCGTGGTTGCCACTGGTGGGCTGTTCTTGAAATGTCGTGACATGTGCTGCGGCTCAGGAAAAAAGGGCTGGTAATGCTAGCCATGGGTCCCGCCTGAGATTGAGGATGCCGTGTGGACGTGCAGTGCAATGTAGCACCAAAAAGTTTTTCCGTAGCCCTGCCGCTTGCTTGGATGTGCCTCTGCTGGTGCACTGCCGCACATAGGACTCTGCCGGATTTGCGACGCACACGATGAACAGTAACGAATAAATGCAGATCGAAGACGGAGAAAAAAACTTGCGGCTAAGAAAACTGGACTGTAGATTAATTTTGGGAAAACAGTCGACTATCCCCAAGTGAATAGGGGCCTATTTATAGGCAAATCCTAATACATGAAATGACTACTTTACCCTCGGGGAAAATAAACTGACTCTAAAATAAATTCCGAAAATTACTAAAATATCCTTAAAAAAATTAACTGACTCGAATAAAAATATTCTAAACTTAAAAACTAAATATTAATATCCTAATAACGAATTAATGATAGATTGTCAGTTTTACGCCGAAAATGACAAAGCGTCCACCGTCTTCGCACCGGGTACCCGGATTGGGCCGACCCGACCACGCAGCTCCCTCAACCCGGCAATCACTCGCCGCCCGTGTACCTGAGTCAAACCCAGTCAACAGACTAGTGGATCATCTGCCTCTCCTAGCCATGTACCCGGATTGGGCCAGCCCGACTCCGCAGCTCCTCTGCCCGGCCGTCGCTCACTGCCTGTGTACCTGAGTCACATGCGCCTCAGACTCGGCAGGTCTTCATCTCTCCCTTCCATTTACTTCCGTTGACAATCACTCATCACATCTGGAATATCAAAAACCATATTCTTCAACATGGTTTCTCAATCTCCCCCTTGATGAGTGCATTGTCAACACCCTTTTCAGCTCATCTCTAGAACCTGCGAAACATGTGGAAACAGAAAAACAAAGACAAAAGAAAATAGAAGAAAGAAAATAAAAGTTTAACCCTAATGACCAAAAGCCAAATAAAAGCACGAAAACGGTCATTATAGGTAACCAAAATTAAAGACTCAAAAACAAGTGCAAATCTCAGAATTACCAACAAGAATAAACTCCCCCTGAAATAAATCCTAGAGAAAGCCAAAAATATATCCCAAAATTTCTCCCCCTTGTTGACAATTGGACTCATCAAGTGAGACTAAATGCACTTTAAAGAGACATAGACACAAACTCCCCCTGAAATGCAGCTCCCCCTCAAAATATGCCATGAATGCAGATGGGGTGCAGGTGGAGTGTGAAAAGCATGATTCTTAGATATGATTAACTGCAATAACAACATCTAACAAGTATAGCGAAAGATATACTGTCTAAGATACATGACATGATCAGTGCAATAGATGATATCTTAAGAAAGTCATTAGCACGCATTTTTCGATTTTTCCAAAATAAAAGCATCACCACATTTTATAGTTGACAAGCAGAGTAAAGCATGAGATGCAAAAGCTAACTGATATCTACCAAGATAAGCATTGTCCAAATCAAAGTGCTTCAGCAAACTTGTCATCTTTTTAAAATTTTCAGACTTTTACTTTATATTTTTCATTTATGCTAGGGGGTTGTTTGCATGTCAAACCTTATGCTAACCGACCAAGTCAAACCTAGGCGAGAACTGGACCATCAGAAGATTAATACATTGGTCTTGGCATACATTACACCGTCCTAGTTCATACCAAAGTGTTGTGGTAAGCAGTCCAGAACAATGCAATGCGACAAAGCAAACCCACCTGGATCTTTTCTAATAATCATAAAAAATGCATAAATTTTTATTTTTCTGAATTTTTATCATTTTTATATCACATTTTCATATTTAAAGCATATAGATGTCCAAGTTGCATATCTGCATCTAAGTAAGGATCTAGCTACAAGGCATGTAAAATATAGCGAAAGCATTCAGCCTACACATGCTAGTTACTAGAAGCAATGGTGATCATTTTTCAATTTTAAAGCATAAAAACCATGCATATGACAAATATCAGATATATCATGTGCACTGAAACAAAACATGATCATCGACAAGTAATCAAAAACATATACTAGCTAGAGAAAGTAAAGCAGATTAATCATATAATAGAAGCAAGCTCAAAATGTTATTGATGATTATGCATGATATGAACGCACACACAAAAAGACTCAATAAAAATACAGAAGAAAGAAAAACTGATACCAATGAAAAGCTGACTCAAAATATCCTAAAAAATACACAGCTCCCAAAACACGATCAATAATCATGGGTGGGACCAAATGTCCAATGCCAGGTTTAGTAAAAGTGTTGAACCAGTGTCGAGCCATCTGCGCGTATGTAGGAAAGCAAAAGGAATCATATAAGTCTGAACTAAAGCGCGGATCAAAGCGCGGTCCTCTATTCTTCCTAAAATCACGGTCACGAGGTCCAACACCATATCCATAACAATTTGGAACTATGCCGGAACGAAAACCATCCTCCAGACCACGATCATAAAAACCGTCTCCTCTACCACCACCTACACGAAGTGGCCTGGCCTCTAGCCTCTCTCTACGTCGAGGGAGTCTCTTTCTACCACCCTATTGGTAGAACTGCTCCTGCCGACCTCAAGCTCTCTCTGCTCGCTCAACCCGCTTCCTCCTGAAACAAAACTTCTCAAGGTGCCCGTCTCTCTGACAAAACTCACAATGATAGATAGGCTTCTTGGTATGTGGTTGAGGCTCAGGATTTTTAGGCTTGGTGGCGTTTGGTGTATAATCTTTGGTGTGAGAGGGTCCAGGTAAAGAATCAAGAGAAGTATGGAGAGTTTTAGGCTTTGGAACCCAGATCTGCTTCTTAAGTGGAGCCTTGGGCTGTTCTTGGAACACACCATCCTTGGGCTGACTAGCCTGGAAAGACTCAGTGGAGTGAGTCTTGGGATATCTCTGTTCGGGAGTCATCTTACTCCACTCCACTACACGGCTAATGGCGCTCTCAAAATCAGCCTTGGTATATGTGTAACCTATCCCAAAACCATCCTGTCTCTTGAACTGCTGGATCATCATGCCGAGTTGTGGCTCTTTAGCACTGATCCAACTCGGGATTGAACGGAGATAAAAGTTCTCGTTCTGAACATCAGCTAGCTCCTCTCTCAAAGAAGCTATCACCTCCACCTGAGACAAACAGATCTCACACTCTTTATCAACTTCGACAGATTTCTCAGCTTTTAGCTTGATCAACTCCATTCTAATGGATAGACAGTTCTCACAAACAGTGGATGGAACTGACAAGGTCTCAAGCTCTAGCTTAGTCTGCTCCAACTCAGCTCTCACTCCAGCTAACTCACACAACTGCTCATCACTCTTGGCTCTCAGCTCAGCTATACTAGCTAAATGGGATGGGCAGTCTACACAAGGTGCGACGACAGTGACATGAGCATATTCCAGCTCCTGCTGAGCGCTCTCAAGCTCAGTGGCCAATGTGTCTCTCTCATCTACTCTCTCTCTGTGTACCTGGACTTAAGAGTCGTCAGGTCACACAACAACACCTCACAGTTAGGGCACTCACCACTATCACCCAAGCAAGGGGAAGAAGACAGACTCTCAATCTTTCCATTTGTTGTGGCAAGCTGAATCTCAAGCTCATCTATCCTCTTCTTAGCCCCTCTAAGCAGTTTCTCCCTATACTTCAATTCCTGACTGTTTTGTTCTAGTAAATTAACAACTTCTTGTTCATAGGAAGATGCCTTCTCATCGTCGTCGTCGGAGTCGTCGGAGGAGTCCTTCTCTTTCTTCTCCCCAAGAGCCATTGAGCAGAAGCTCTTGTGGGGTCTTCGGCTATGACGTGGGTGACTCTTCGGCTTGTCCCTGAAGCCCATGAAACAGAGGCCTGCCGGATTGTCCCTGTCCTTCCCTTTCCTGATCATGACCTCTTCATCACTTGAACTTGAAGACGAGGAGGAAGATGAGGATCTCTTGGAGTATCTTTTCTCCATCTCGGCGAAGAAGGTCTTATCTCGCTTCTTGTTCTCACGCCTGTAATCCTTTAGAGCCTTTTGAAAAAATCTTGTCTTGGGATTGCCCTTTGTGGAGTTGTCATACTTGCCAGAGTTGTAAGAGTTGTCGCCGGTTCCCTTCTTGTAATTCTTCTGCTCGGGGCAGTCGGCGATGAAATGACCTGGGTCACCACACTCAAAGCATCTAGATTATGTGCCGAGTCTCTTAAACATTCTCTTATCATAGACACGTCGCACCCGGTTGTTAAACAAGCAAAGATCATCATCTCCTAGAGTATCAAGTTGTTCCTCGGAGATAGACATCAAGGAAACAGCAGTACAACTCATGGCATTAGGAACAGCCGACGGTGTCGCAAGCGCCAAAGTCTTTGAGCCAGAATCAGTGAGATTTGATCTCAACTGAATATCGACCTCTAAGGCCTTGAGCTTACTAAAAATCTCTGCGACGGTCAAGGTATCATTAGACGCACTTTCAACAATAGAAGAGACCTTGATCTCCCAGATCTTAGGGTCCAAGGTATGGAGTACCTTAAGCGCCTGTTCATGATCCGAGACAAGCTGATCACGCTCGGCCTTGTTGACGCGAAGCTTGTTAATGATCGATTGAAAACAACCAAACAAAGCATCAGTAGTCTCACCCGGCTTCTGTGAGAAATTTTCATACTCATGCCGGTAGGTCTGATATAGTCTAGCCTTGACCTGAGCTGTCCCCTCATGATGTGCCTGGAGGGTAGCCCAGATCTCTCTAGCAGTGGTGAGATGGCTAACACGATCGAACTCACTAGGACCTAGACCAGAAAATAAAATGTTCACCGCTTTACTATTATTTTGATGCTGGGTAATTACATTTTCAGCAGTATCCGCAACAATAGTCGTAATGGTGAAACTAGGATGAACACAAATCTCCCATATGTCCGAGCTCTGGCTCATAAGGTATGCTCGCATGCGAGTCTTCCAATAAGTGTAGCCAAAATCTTCTAGGGATGGGATTTTACCTGAAGACATCATGGTCACTACCTAGGTTTTGAATCGGTTAAGATATTTAAAAAAAACTAACCTCGCTCTGATACCACTTGTAGGACCGAAAGTAGTTACGAGAGGGGGGGGTGAATGGGCGCCTAAAAAATTATTGCTAAACTATATTTTAATCCCACCACCTAAATAAACTTAACCAGACAAATAATATTGGCAAAGCAAATTTCTGGAATTAAGGTTGTCTAGCTTAAAAATTGACCGGTGTCCTAATTAAAAAGATATTAAAAATAATCTAAATAAAATTACTGCAGTGAATAAAAACACTTAGAAAACAGTGACGAAATATTTATATTTCAGTCTAGAAATAAAATACTAATCAAATGAATAGAATATAAATTACTAAAAGATTAATTCAGAATTAAACCGAAAATATTGTAGGTAGGAAACTAGAATAAAAATATAACTGCGACTAATAAATTTTTCTTTTCATTTTATATAAGCAGATTAAACAGATAAAAATATTACTAGACAACTAATAAAATTTAACAGATTAAAAATAACAAAGAAATTTCGAAATAAATTTTTAGCTAATTTATTAATAGATGATTATCTCTGAAAATTAATCTACCAAGAAAATATGACATTGATAATTTTTTTTACCAGACTGGGGGCGCCGTCTTCGTCTTCTGTTTTTCAGACGCCGGTTGGTCGCCGCAACTTTGATCTGCAGCTATCTACGTTGAAACACACACAAAAAAAACCAAAATGTGTGGATGCTACGAGTTGCACGCCTTAGGGACTAGAGCACATGCAGCCTACTGTGTGCCTCGTGGTTGTCGCCGGTGGACTGTTCTTGAAACGCCATGAGATGTGCTGCGGCTCAGGAAAAAATGGCTGCCAATGCCAGCCGTGGGTCCCGCCTGAGATTGAGGATGCCGTCCGGACGTGCGGTGCACTGTAGCACCAAAAAGTTTTTCCGTAGCGCTGCCGCTTGCTTGGATGTGCCTATGCTGGTGCACTGCCGCACACAAGACTCCGCCGGATTTGCGACGCACGCGATGAACAGTAACGGATAAACGCAGATCGAAGACGGAGAAAAAAAACTTGCGGCTAAGAAAACTGGACTGTAGATTAATTTTGGGAAAACAGTCGACTATCCCCAAGGGGATAGGGGCCTATTTATAGGCAAATCGTAATACATGAAAAAACTACTTTACCATCGGGTAAAATAAACTGACTCTAAAATAAATTCCGAAAATTACTAAAATATTCTTAAAAAAATTAACTGACTCAAATAAAAATATTCTAAACATAAAAACTAAATATTAATATCCTAATAACGAATTAATGATAGATTGTCAGTTTTACGCCGAAACTGACAAAGCGTCCACCATCTTCGCACCGGGTACCCGGATTGGGCCGACCCGACCCCGCAGCTCCCTCAACCCTGCAATCGCTCGCCGCCCGTGTACCTGAGTTAAACCCAATCAATAGACCAGTGGATCATCTGCCGCTCCTAGCCATGTACCCAGATTGGGCAAGCCCGACTCCGCAGCTCCTCTGCCCGGCCGTCGCTCACTGCCCGTGTACCTTAGTCACATGCGCCTCAGACTCGGCAGGTCTTTATCTCTCCCTTCCATTTACTTCCATTGACAATCACTCATCACATCTGCAATATCAAAAACCATATTCTTCAACAAGGTTTCTCACCGAAGGCCATAGATATTACGCCCATGGTTTCTTCAACTTGAAGCCATTGAGCATCAAGTTGGTCTTATTCAGGTCATCCTCATCCCTGCCAAGTTTCTTAAACAACGAGTAAGGCATTAAGTTAATAGTGGCACCACCGTCGACGAGCATTCGGGAAATCGGCTTTTCCATCGATGTGACCTCTGACGTAGAGAGTCTTTAGATGGCGAGCCGAGTCTTCGGGATTCTCGAATATGGCGTTGAACGGACTGAGGTTCAATTGAGCAACCTCAGCCTCGTCCTGTGGTAGGGCGAACTCAGTAGGCAGTGTGACAATGTTGATGTCCATCACATGGGGTGTGGTCCCTTCAGAGATGGTCGAGTAATCATCGTCGAGCATGTCGTCGTCGTCGTCGCTCGGACTAGGAGCCAGGTTGATTATCTCAACCGGCTTCTCCCTCCATTCTTGTTTTGTAGCTGGCCGAGGGCAGAATTCTTCAAAGATAGCATCGCGCTCAGTCTCAGCTTTCTTCTCGCGCATCTCTTGTGCCCATAGTCTTTTTAGGCATCTCTTCTGTGATTTGGATATGCCTGGAGGGGCCCAAGATGGATGCGTCTTGGTGCCGGGTGCTACTATTCGGCTTCCATTAATTCTGGACGAAGTGGTACTATACTCTTCGGCCTTGTGTACCCCGCGCTCGGAGGAGCCTTCGCTGCGGACCCCGATGGTCGGACTGGCCTTGTTCGGCCGATCGAGCCAGGCTTCTGCGTAGAGCCCAGCCAAAGCATGAGACTTACCTTCGTCAGACCTCGGTGATGAAGTCTTCGGGATTGGGACTTCCTTTGACCCAATTCTGATTGTGATGGCTTCGGACTCCCTAACCTCGGCCTCCACGTGCTCGCACCCTTCGGCTTCACCCCGCATTGTCCGATTCGGAGGCACCACGGATAGTCTGTGGACGATGCCCCCTCCATTGCATCTGTTTGCCCCTGCCATCCATAATACTCCGAAGTAAAACAAGGCATAGTGTTAGGTTGTGGAGGGTACCCTGACCCGGTTACGTACAGAGCCCACGGGGTCCCCGCCCAGTCATACGACAGAGGCATCGGCGGCTCTAATGGCCTCACCCACTGTGAGCCGAACCCGTTACCCGGAGTGGGGTTCGACAAAGTCGATGGCATCTCAGACCACACCAGTGAAGGGTCCTGCCAGGACGGAGGTACGTTCGGCCAGTGCGGGCCAAAGCCTCCCATTAGAGAAGTCCAACACGGCGTTGGGTTCGGCCATTGGGGGCCAAAGTTGCTGTATAGGGGCTCCGACCACTAGGGCTCGAAGCCGCTGTACGGGGGATTTGGCCATTGTGGCTCGGAACCATCGTGTGGAGTATCAGGCCACCGTGGCCCGAAGCCTCCGTGCGGAGGGTTCACCTGATTCGGTCTGAAGCTACCCTCCTAGAGCCTCGGACCCTTCAGCTGCTTTAGCTTCTTAGTGTGCGGACCGGTTTCATTGGCCCTTCTCTGATGTTTGTTCAACAACATGTTATATGTTACCTTCAGCCTCTTGTGAGCCTTAGCCGAAGGGGTATCAATGTTCTGTTTCCACACTCCTACTTTGGGGTTCTTCGGTATGAGCATGCGAGTGTGTGGCTCTCCAATAATTACATCCTTTCCCTTAGCCGACTCGGTCTGTTCTGGCCGAATCAACACATTTTTCTCGTCGAGGACGACGGTGTTGACGGGAAAAGGATCTTTATCCAGCTTCATCTTCGGATTATGGTCTATCTTTGTTGGGGGAAAATATCTCATCTTCTGGGTTATTGTCGAAGATGCATGAAGGCAGTCAACCAGTTCGAAGATTCTCCGAAGATCATCTTCGAAGATACCTGGAACCCCGTTCGAAGCCCGAAGACAGGCATTGGTTCGAAGTATGTCTTCGAACTAAAGCCCTTCAAGATCTTTTCTGCCAGCTAAGATGGAAGACTTATCTTTTTTCTTATTAGATTAGTTTTTTACCATTTTAGCCCTATTAAGGAAACCGAATAGTTTCCTTAATGTCGGTTGTAATAGAGGGGTAAATAGGTCTTTTCCTTAATGTTTGGGCATATAAATACCCCCCATTTCACCCTGTAATAGGGACCGAATACAAGTGATTCAATACACACTTTCGAACTATTCTAAGCTATTATCCTTTCGGAGGTTTAGAACAGTTTGCTTCACAAACACTTCGTTTGTTAGTTTCTTTTCTACAGAAACCTGTTAGCGTAATCTTTTACGCCAACAGTTGGCGCCGTCCGTGGGGAACTTAGTCCAAAAACTTCGTTCTCTACCAACTTCTTACATCATGCCTCCTAAGCGGAGCGCACCTCGCAATCCCACTCGGAGGTCCTCTCGGATCTCCGGAGAGATACCCTTCGACACAGTCGAAGTCGGAGGGTCTTCGACTATCCCTCCACCTCAAACTCCGCAAGGGGCTTCTATCCCTCGAGGATACGAAACCTCTCCGCCAACCCCTTCCATACTCCGACCGCCCGGAGTCATTCCGCCACCCTCCATCCCGATTCGAACTGATCATACCAGTTCTCAAGACCCGGAAGGTCCTTCCGGAGGAGATGAAGATAGCCTTGGAGACATGGCCACTCAAATGGCCAACCTTCAAGCTGAGGTAGCAAGGTGGCGACAAGAGGCTGCGAACAGGCTTCGCTCTCAAGCCACCCCAGCTATCCCCGAAGTGCCCGAAGACGACGATCTTGGTTATCCCGAAGCCCCGGAGAACGCCTCTTACGACAATGAATCTCCGTTGCATCCTGAGCTGCAGAAGGTTCGCTTCGATCCAAAGTTCAAAACTTCGAAGCTCTGTAAGTATGCCGGAGATGAAGATCCCGGAGAGTTCGCGTGTTCTTTTGACCTAGCGATTGAGGCTAGCGGCGGAGACAGAGACACTATGGCGAAGTGCTTCCCGTTAGCTCTTCAAGGAGTGGCGTTGAGATGGTTCTGGTCTTTAAAGCCAGGATCAATCAATTCGTGGTCACAGTTGAAGAGGAAGTTTATAAGTAACTTTCAGGGCACCTTCGTGCCTCCCATGTCAACAGGAAGCCTTTTCCATGTGAAACAGCTCCCCGGAGAAACATTGAGGCAGTACTTCAAGCGCTTCGCTCACACGAAGTCGCAAATTCGGGGGCTGTCCACATCCTCAGTGGTTGATGCGGCTCGGGAAGGCGTCAGTCATAAAGGCCTTCTGGATAAACTGCATCGGAAGAGCATCACCACAGTATCACAGCTGATGTCATACTTTGAGGAGTATGCGAGGTCAGAAGAGGGTTGGCTTCGGAGGACTGCTGCTGCTTCAACGGTATTGCAAGAAGTTAAAACAGAGGTGAAGACTTCGGCACAGCCGCAGGAACCAGTCTTCGAAGTGCAACATGATCGAAGAAGAGGGCAAAAGCACCCTCGTTCTGAAGTTTTGAATATTGCACCCCCACAGAAGTTTATACAGAGAGCTCCACAGTCTGCGGGGAACAAGTCCAGCGGCTGGAGGCCGCCAGGAAAAACGGCTGGCAAGGGCCAGACCCTTTTTTGCTGTATTCATGGAGAGAATCGAATCCATGCAACTGACACCTGCAAGGCTATCCTTACCCTAAGGGGAGAATACTTGGAAAGAACTTCGGGTCGAGGTAGTACCGACCGAAGTCCAGCAGCAGCGCGCCCAGACCCGGTCCAGGCTGTAGCGCGGATAGAAAATTTTGATGCTGCAAGGCACCCTCCGGTGGCCAATGTTATGCCACCTCCGAAGCAAGAGGAAGGGCAAGATAGAGGAAAGAGAGTAGTTCTCCCTATCTCCGGAGGAGGTACCCTCGGAAGCATGTCCAAGAGACAGCGAAGAGAGTACGTTCGGGAAGTAGGTCATATTGGGACTTCGTCATCTGCAGCTGCAATGCCGGAGTGGTCTCATGTTCCAATATCTTTCTCTGCGGAGGATGCAGCTGGTATTAAGTTCCCGCATGCAGATCCATTGGTTATCACTGCTGATATTGCAGGGACTGAAGTCCGAAGGGTGCTAATTGACGGAGGTAGTTCGGCAGATATCATTTTTGTGCAAGCCTTCGATCAGTTATGCATTTCCCGGAAGCATCTCCTCCCAGCGGCTCGTCCTCTGCAAGGCTTCGCAGGACCTCCGCTTGATGCACTCGGCCAGATAGGCTTGGAAGTAACCTTCGGAGAAGGTTTATTAGCCCGAACTGAAGAAGTTATCTTTGATGTGGTAGATGCCCCGTATGCTTATAATGTCATCTTCGGACGGGGCATGTTGAATCAGTTCGGAGCTGTGGCGCATCACAACTACTTGTGCATGAAGATGCCCACACAAGCAGGAGTCCTGACAATCTTCGGAGATCAAGCCATGGCTCGGAGGGCAGAATATGGTCACGGTCCTCCTCTTGATCCGAGGCAAGTAAATAGTGTCCAGGATAATGAAGAAATTTTTTCAGCCTCCTCCGAAGCTTCGAAGAAGTCATTTCCGAGACCAAGTCCCGAAGGAGAGATTGCAACGAAGATCATTGTCAAAGATGGTAAAGAATACACTTTTCAATTTGGTAAAGATTTACCTCCTGAAGTTGCAACTTCCTTGGAAAAGGTCGTAGAAGAAAATTTGGATGTCTTCGCTTGGTCTGACGAAGATATCACCGGAGTCGATCGGGATATTATTGAGCACAGTTTACTTGTAAACCCGAAGGCCCGGCCTGTTCGACAAGGACTCCGGAAGATGTCCGCAGAGAGAGCTGCTCTAGCTAAAGACGAAGTTGAAAAACTGTTGAAGGCTGGGATTATCAGAGAAGTGGCCCACACAGAATGGTTAGCCAACCCAGTCTTCGTCAGGAAGAAGTCTTCCGGGAAGTGGCGCATGTGCATTGATTTCACATCTCTGAATAAAGCGTGCCCACGTGACCCCTACCCCATGCCCCGAATTGATCAACTAGTTGACTCCACTGCAGGTTCGGAGTTACTAAGCTTCCTTGACGCGTATTCTGGTTATCATCAAATATGGTTGAAGCGCGAAGATGAAATCAAGACGAGCTTTGTAACTCCTTCAGGAGTCTTCTGCTATGTAAGAATGCCCTTCGGCCTAAGAAACGCCGGGGCTACTTTTTCAAGATTAGTTGCTAAGGCTCTAGGTCATCAACTAGGTCGCAATGTGGAGGCCTATATGGATGATATTGTAATAAAGAGTGCTTTAAAGCACCAACATAGCCTAGACTTAGCAGAAACATTCAATAGCCTTCGGGCATGTGGGATCCGTCTTAACCCCGAAAAATGTATATTCGGAGCTAAGGCTGGAAAGTTGTTAGTGTACTTAGTTTCAAGCAGGGGAATTGAAGCTAGCCCTACTCAAATAACTGCGCTGCAGAAGATGGCTCCTCCGGAGAATTTAAAGCAAGTGCAAAAGCTGACTGGACGTCTGGCCGCACTTAGCAGGTTTTTATCAAGGTCTGCGGAGAGGAGCTTGCCAATATTTAAAGCTTTGAAAGGATCCGAAGATTTTGCATGGACACCGGAGTGTCAGAAAAGCTTCGAAGATATTAAAGATTATCTCAGCAATCTTGCTACACTTACGGTGCCTATTGCGGACGAAACCCTACTCCTGTATCTTGCGGCTACAGGTTCAGCTGTCAGCGCAGTCCTTGTCAGAGAAGTGGATTTCAATGGGAAGTTGGTCCAAAATCCTATCTATTTTGTATCCGAAGCATTGTCAGGAGCGAAGACAAGATACTCCGAACTTGAGAAATTCGTTTATGCTCTGATAATGGCATCGAGAAAGCTAAGACATTATTTTTTGGCTCACAATGTAATTGTACCAACTTCGTATCCCTTAGGAGATATGCTCTGAAGCAAAGATTCCACTGGAAGGATTGGAAAGTGGGCAGTCGAGCTAGCACCCTTCGGCATATCTTTCTTGGCAAGGACAGCTATCAAATCCCAAGTCCTATCAGACTTCGTAGCAGAGTGGACTCCACCTGCGAATTTGACTCCGGAGAAATCAAGTGACGGAGTTTGGACTGTTTACTCCGATGGGGCTTTCCAAGCATCCGGAGCAGGCATTGGGGCAGTGTTGATTTCACCGTCAGGACAAAGAGCAATGTACTCCGCAAGACTCAACTTTAAGTCTACCAATAATATAGCGGAGTACGAAGGGATTTTATTGGGACTCCGGAAAGCACGTGCTCTAGGGGCTACAAGAATAATTATAAAGACAGATTCTCAGATAGTAGCAGGGCACGTAGACAAAAGTTTTCAAGTTCGACATCCACAGCTTGCAAAGTACTTAGAAGAAATCCGCAAAATCGAAGCACATTTCAAGGGTATTTCCATTCGGAGTATACCACGAGCTGAAAACGTGCAAGCGGACATTTTAGCGAAGGCTGCAGCCGGAGCTGTGGATGTGCCTGAAGAAGCTTTCTATGAGGAGCTCAATATACCTTCGGTGCCACAAATTGCCTCTGCGGAGATTCTTTGCATTCCTAGTGCAGATTGGAAAGATTCAATCATAGAACTCTTGCAAGGAGGAATAAATTTGCTCGAAGAGCCCCAGTTGTCAAGATTAAAGCTCAGAGCAAGAAACTATCAGTTAATCAACGGTATATTATACAAGGCCGGAGTATGTTTCCCTCTACTCCGATGTATATCTCAAGCCGAAGGCCAAGAAATTCTTCGAGAAATTCACGAAGGCCTTTGTGGAAGCCATTTAGCCCCTAGAGCTCTGGCAGGAAAAACACTTCGCCAGGGGCTTTATTGGCCCACAATAACAGCTGATGCGGAGAGCTTGGTCCGCACTTGTCAAGGATGCCAGTGGATGGGTCGACGGAATCATCGCCCACCAACAGCTCTTCAAGTCATAGCTCCGGTATGGCCTATGGCCAGATGGGGTATGGATCTAATTGGTCCCTTTCCGTTAGCAAAGGGAAATCTGAAGTTCGCAGTGGTAGCCATTGAATATTTTTCTAAGTGGGTAGAAGCAGAGCCCTTAACAGCTATCACTTCGAACAATGTACAGAAATTCTTCTGGAAGAACATTATTTGCCAGTTCGGAGTGCCTAGATATCTCACAGTTGATAATGGAACACAGTTCGACGCAGAACCCTTCAGGAAGTTTTGCGAAGACCTAGGCATTCAACTATGTTTTGCTGCAGTGAGACATCCTTAGTCGAATGGAGCCGTAGAGCGAGCCAATGGAAATATTTTATCAGGGCTAAATCGAAGAATAGTAGGATTATCAAAGGGACTGTGGACCGAAGAGCTTCCGAAGATTCTGTGGTCCATTCGGACTACGCAAACAAGGTCCACAGGTTTTACTCCGTTCAGACTACTATTCAGAGATGAAGCTATGACTCCAACAGAGCTCAAAGGGGGGTCATTTCGCAGCACCGAACCAGACATCGAAGAAGAAAGACAAGCTTCGTTAGATTTGTCAGAAGAAACAAGACTTCGGGTTGTAGCTAATTTATCAAAGTATCATCAGCAGACGAAGACTTGGTATGACCCGAAGGTTAAGCTCAGCGAGTTAAGGCCGGGTCATCTTGTTCTACGAAGCATTATAGCACCAGGGAAGTTAGGCAATAAATGGGAAGGTCCATATCTAATTGTCCGCTCAGGGCGCCCTGGTTCATTCAAATTAGCTAATTTAGAAGGTGAAGAGTTAGCACATACTTGGCATGCGGAGCACTTAAAGCGATACTTCACATAAGGGCTCCTTGTAATTCGCTTGTAATCACCTCTAAATTAATAAAGCATACACCCTGATAGTTGCCTTCCCCTCATAGACTCCTAGCTTCCCGAGCGGACGCGCTGGAACCGTGGGGTCGACCGAGAGGGAAGTGTCATTAAGCTGGGCTGTATTTCCGGACTTCGTACCCATAAAGTCGAAGCCTCCGGTGTGGTGGCTGAAATCCATCCGGAGCCCAGGCCACGGCTTGTAGGCATCCGTAAAAGAGCCAAAACCACATTCTACGGAGTCCAAGCCATTGGCTGGTAGACTTCCGTAAAAAGAGCCGAAGGTGGCCAAAATCTACGGAGTCCAAGCTGCAGCTTGCAGACATCCGTAAAAAGAGCCGAAGGTGGCCAAATTCTGCGAAGTCCAAGCCATTGGCTGGTAGACTTCTGCAAAAATAGCCGAAGGTGGCTACAATTATACGGAGTCCAAGCCATTGGCTGGTAGACATCCGTAAAAAGAGCCGAAGGTGGCCAAATTCTGCGAAGTCCAAGCCATTGGCTGGTAGACTTCTGCAAAAATAGCCGAAGGTGGCTAAAGCAAAACAGCATTTGAGCCATGAGCTTCGAATGTCTGTTAACATAAGTCCAAAGTGACAAATTTTTTAAGACACTAAAGTGTCCTGGAAGTTATCTCAATTGATTTCTTTCGTTAAACAAAGGTACTAAGTTACCATTCTTCTGACTACAAAAGTCGAAAGCATTTCATAAGATTTCAAAAGATCTTTAAATGACAGAGGGGCTCCGAACCCCCAAAAAATTGTACTCCGAAGTTTTTCTTTGCGCATAACCATCTTTGAATACATTTCGAAGTTGCTTATACCCAAAGAGGGGCTAGTAAATATGGAGACAATTTTAAATCGGCATTCATTATTGAAATAAATGTATTTACAGATTACACTATGAAAAATTGGTATCTATACCAAGAAGGAATCGGAGACCTCTTCGGTCCAGAGAGCTAGGGGTGGAACGACTAGTTCCAACATCGGAAGTTCTAATAACTTTACGTTTAACTCTCTTCCTCCCCTTCGAAGCTCTAAAATCCTTCTGCTCTTGTTGAAGCTCGGCCCAAGTTCGAAGCCGCTCGGGGCTTCTTTCCCAGCTTCTAAGATCTCCAGATCTTTTATTTCGGGTTTCACCTTCATCTTCAGACCAATTAGTGTCTTCAGAAGACGAGGTGTTTGCGTCAACCTCTTTATCTTCCTCTTTAATATAAGACAATACGTCTTTGATTACTTCGGGCGCAATTACGCCGGAGTCATCTTGAGGAATAAGAAATCGAGGACGCTTATAACTCTTTAGAAGTTCGAAGGTGTTCCACAATGAGCGAACTTCGCTGTTAAGCTCTAACACTTCGATATCTTCCATAAGAGGCAAAGCCTAAAAATATGACAAACAAGACTTTCATTGATAAATGTTTACAAGCATGAGCTTTACATAATCAAAAAATCCTAAGTAATTCCTAAACCTGCGGGTTCGGAGGAGGCTGACTGCTCGAAGCTTGGCTCCGAACTTGCTTCTGACGTTGGCCTTCGTCAATCCAAGCCTTGATCGCAGAACGACCTTCGGCTCTCCATGAAGTTTGAAAGGCTCGCCAGGCGGCAGTCACGCCTTCGGAAGGATTCAAAAGTCTTGCGTCGTCGAAGGTGATGGAGCCCTCTACGCTCGGAGTGATTGTTCGGCCCAAATCCTCGTAGTAACGAAGTAATCCAAGGGCAGACACTTGTCCGGAGAGTTCTCCATAACTCATGCCTGCCGTCTTCATTTGCTTCGCTGCTCCTTGGATCCTCTTTAACCGGCGCAGCAGAGTCACATTGTCATCTGAAGGTAGTGATCCAGTAGTACCGAAGTACTCCAAGACACCTAGCATCTGCTCGATGACCTTCGAAGCCACCTTCTCAGACTTAAGCCTTTCCTCAATAAGCGCATCCTTGACCGAAGTCGTTTCTGCTAGAACTCCGGAAATTCTAGCATTCTCCGTAGTCAAAGTATTCTTTTGAGTCAGGAGTTGGCTAGCCTCTTCTTGGACCCTCACAAGTTCGGACCCCTTAGCAGCATCCTCCTTCCGCAGTCTTTCAATTTCTGCTCGAAGCACAATTCTTTCTGCTTCGTGCTCTTTATTCGCAGCCTCCAAGCTTTGCCTGGCCCTTCGCTCTGCTAATATTATATTATCCATCTGAGCTACTCGACCTTCGGAGAAGTTAAAATTTCTTTGAAGAGCTTCGTTTTCTTCCCGAAGTTGAGCAATTTCATTTTCGCCCGATAAAGCTGCAGCGCGGGCCAAGACTGCTTGCTAAGAAAAAAGAAAAACTGAAATAAGAAATTATTCATATATAATTTGCTATTTGGTTCGAAGATGCTTTATACCTGATAAGCTGCTCTTTCTACAGCAATGTTAAGCTCCGAACTTTTCGCTCTGCTTAAAAGGGCTACCAGTTCTGTTTCCCCGACTTTGCGACTGGCTTGACCCAAAGGTTTAACCAAAGTCCCAAGTCCGGTTTTCTCCTCCAAAAAAGGAGTTATGATAGGAAGCATTACTGAAGCCTTCTGATCAGCTCTGCTTAGCGAAGGTCCGGAGAGTTCTTCCGAGGCCCTTGGAACTTCTGAAGATGGCCCTCCCTCAGTTGATTCACTTTCATCTATTGACTCAGATGAAGTCGATCCTTGAGTAGGGAGAGGCTCTATGTGTCTTTTACCTCTTCCAGGCCCCTGTTGAGTAACCTCCGGGTGTGGCTCCGAAGTTGTCGAAGGCCTTTGAATTGTATCTTCGTGAGGTACTTCGACAACAGGAGGCTCTGAAAAAACAAAAATATTATACATTGTATAATTTTGCATAAATTGATATGAATTATGCGAAATCTACCTTCGACATTCTCCGGGAGATCGAGCACTGGACTGATCGGAGGATCCAAAATGAAGTCATCATCCGAATCAGCCGTTAAATCTTGGACTACAGGAGCATCGTCCTGGACAGTCCTCGTTGCTTCTTCGGGAATCGAAGCCATAGTGACTTCGACCCCACTTTCATTCACAGGAACTCCGTCCTGAGTTGCATCTTCTTGAACTACCGAAGTCCTTGGTTGATCAACATTATCTCCGGACTCCGGTACGTTCGCAGGTACTTCGGTTTGTGCGGCCCTTTGAGTTTCATTCTCTTCCATCAGGTGCACAAGCAATCTCCCCGTTTCTTCTTGGGAGTCGGAAACCGAAGCTCTTGAGCTCGAAGGTGCAGGATCTGAAGGTGCGAGGTTCTTCGGCTTCCAAGCCACCTTCTTCACCGGAGTTTTTGCTGAACTTGAAGTTCCAGCTTCGGCTTTCCTTTTCTGAGGCCCTTTCTCCAAAGGCGCCCAATCCATCAGTGGGGGAGGAGTGAGTTTCAGCATTCCCCATACTCTGTTAAATCTCTCCCAACTCCCAACCAGTTTAATTCGCCACTCTTTCTCAGTCGGAGTTGGAGCACCCAAGATCTTTTCCGAAGCCCTTATAATCTGTTCTAAAGTAATAGGGGCTGAAGAAACTGCAAAATAAATAATTCAAGTTAGTTTTTTCCTCGAAGTAAATATGTTTAATGCATGTTGGTTTCGAAGTTACCTGTAGGACTTGAAGTCAAGTTAATTTTGCGAAGACCGCCTTCGGAGTCATCTTCGAAGATGATAGGCCAGTTGGCCATCAGTGGAGGAATTTGAAGACCAATGAATTCTTCAGCCAAGTCTCGCATACTAAGTCTTCGGCTAACTTTTTCAAGCAGGTTCAGACGGGCTTCGAATTGGCCTTCGTCGGGTCGCACCAAAGCTTCCTTTCGGAATTGGATTTCTTTAAGCGGTCCAGCCAGAGGATTGCTTGCCCCAACTTCAGCATAGAACCATTTCAGAATCCAATCGGTGTACCATCTGGCGTTGATAGCTTTAGCAGGAAAGCGAACGGCATACTCATCCCGAAGTCTAAAGTTGATACTGCCAAAAGATATTACTACTTTTTCACCTCCGGGAGTTACGAAGGTTTTCGGCTGACAGGTTGCTCTATGTAATGCAGCGAAGATTTCAGCCCTTCCTTCACATCCTTCGGCTCTCAAGGCCCACTCAAAGATAGCTAATCTAGCTACCGCATTCGGAGATAGTTGGGGGAGGGTTACATGGAATAGGTCGAGTACCTCCGCTAAGAAGTCCACTGCAGGGAGACCCAAGCCTGCTTCGAAGAAGGCTTCGAACACTACCACTTCTCCGGGTCTTGGCACTGGAATTACTTCTTTCCCCGGCTTCCGAATCATAACTCCCGCACCGATATTCCCTCCTACTGCGATTGTCAAGGACTCTCTTTTGCAGGTCGAAGGCCCCAACTGGAAGGACTGATCTAAATACTTGGTTGACGGGGGGCACAAACCTTGGTCAGCAGAGATTTGGGGGTTTCCCCCTCCAGCCGCCATAGATGTTGCTGCGGCCACCGAAGGTATCGCCGCCAACGTTGCTGTTGCCGCTGCTGCCGCTTGTTGCCGAGCCACAATCGACGGAGGCGCTGATCCCTTGGTCTTCGCCATTGCAATCTCTGGATCGCTTTGGAGGAACTGGAGGCTAGGGTTTAAGAACTCAAGGGGCTCAGAAATATTTTGATTGTGAGAAAGCGGTGAAAAGGTAACCGGGTAACTTCTAAGCCCTTAATTTATAGCCTAGACTTCACTTTCTTACTATTAATCCATGTCGTTTCGCATTCCTGCCGTTACTTCTTTCGCGAAATTAACGCCTGCTACAGTTTCCATTGTAAACAGAAACTAACGGCTATATCTTCTAAGTCTAAAAATACTTTCGAACTTCCTGAGTCAATTCTAAGATAGTTCGAAAAGTAACTACCTTAAGACTAATTCGAAGTTCATATCTTCATGCATTTCGGAGATAAAATAAAAACCAATAACCCCTATGATTGGTTATCTTTTCTTTCCGTATACTGCTCTCCTAACGTTACAGGTCGAACGGAGAAGCGTATTCGAGGGGCTACTGTTGGGGGAAAATATCTCATCTTCTGGGTTATTGCCGAAGATGCATGAAGGCAGTCAACCAGTTCGAAGATTCTCCGAAGATCATCTTCGAAGATACCTGGAACCCTGTTCGAAGACCGAAGACAGGCATTGGTTCGAAGTATGTCTTCGAACTAAAGCCCTTCAAGATCTTTTCTGCCAGCTAAGATGGAAGACTTATCTTTTTTCTTATTAGATTAGTTTTTTACCATTTTAGCCCTATTAAGGAAACCGAATAGTTTCCTTAATGTCGGTTGTAATAGAGGGGTAAATAGGTCTTTTCCTTAATGTTTGGGCCTATAAATACCCCCCATTTCACCCTGTAATAGGGACCGAATACAAGTGACTCAATACACACTTTCGAACTATTCTAAGCTATTATCCTTTCGGAGGTTTAGAACAGTTTGCTTCACAAACACTTCGTTTGTTAGTTTCTTTTCTACTAGAAGCTAGTTGACATAGGTAAGCAACTTTTTTCTAATCACATCGTATGTGACTTTTGTCATTGGAGAAGCATCCAATGATCGACCCCAACTCCTATGCTCCAAGGCTCAAAACTGTTCTTATAGCCTTGTCAAGCGAACCAATACTATGCGTGCAGAAGTCCGACTTTTTCCCCAACTAGCCAAGATAAAAGATAGCACACTACTTTGGCAAACCCACTATCAATGATCAAAAACCTTTTTGGGTGCAGCTATTGGGAACAGAATCAACACTTAATTTTCTGAGGGAAAACCATTCTATCACGGTAACATCCCTAGCTCACACGAAACATGCAGGAATAGAATAACAAGAACATAAGGAAGCATCACATGCAATCGTATTAACTGAAACATAGCATGGCCTTGTTCACATGGGGATCCCCATTTCCATGGCTCCCATCATTGAGTGTGTGCTCCCGGCCTCCATGAAGAGTACTAGTATATCTTGCATATGCTATACTAATTACATGGGCAGAAGCACCACGGAAATGACATGCAAGCCGTAATAAATTTTACATCAGCCTTGGGCTGTAAATAACAATGACACGCAGGCCATATTTAATTTACATTCATCACATGCATCTGATACATCAGATTTATCCAAGTCCATGCAAGTCACATCATTTTCTACAAAACAATGTTAGCCGAGAAATCTACAAGTGACTGGATTCTAGAACTAAAAAACCCAGCTCAATAGGCTCGGAATTTCAAATTCGGTTGGGTCAGAACTTCTGATCTAGCATCGGAACTTCCGATCTGCTAGAAGTTCTGATCTATACCAGAATCCCAAAGCGCAATAATTGCTTTCTGTATCGAATCATTATTCGATATTGGAACATCCGATCACTATAGAAACTTCCGATCAATATCAGAACTTCCGATTTTCCGCAGATAGAAACATATCTAATCTATTTTTCCACCATGTATCTACATACACGAGGGATCCAGATCAAACACTACGCATGTAGGATCTGATACCACTGTTGGGGAATAGAGAAGCTACGCTAGCCGGCAAATTCAAAATTTCTGCCCTAAAATACAAGACCCATGCGCGTGTGAGATCATAGATCGGTACCTTCTAGCACTTAAAGCGCTAGGTGCAACAGAAGAAGAGGTTGATGAAGTGCATTAGGCCTATCCTCACTTTGTCCCTGTCGTTCATCACCAATCAAATCAGTGAAGATGTTTCCTTCCTCGTGGTTACATCCACGAGCGTCGCTTTTGGAGCAACGCGTCCACGGAGTCCACACGTATAGGGATGAGATCAATCTCACACCGGCGTGCTAGCACCGATGGTGAGATATAGGAGAGATCTTGATCTCAACTCTTGAGATTGAGAGGAGAGTGGAGAGGCCTTTGGTGGCTAGGCTTATAACTCTTCTAAGGCTCCAAAGATCTAATTCCTAGGGCCTTGTCCACCCGTCTTTATATTAGTGCCAATAGTCTTAGCCCCAAAGCAACCTTGGGCCTAGTAGATCAGATCTATTTTTGGCCATGTCGGAACTTTTGATCTTGTATCAGAACATCTGATAAGGTATTTTCGGACTCCTATTCTGACACGACAACTCAATAGATTCAATCTATTTTTCCCACCTCAGAACATCCGATACCACTATCGGAACTTCCGATTAGTACAATTTTCCCCGATTCCAAATCGGAACTTCTGGCTCATCGGAACTTCCGATACCATATCGGAACTTCTGAAGCAACATTTGCTCACTTACTCGAGACTAGGAAATAATCGAAAGTTCCGATACTACCTATCGAAACATTCGATACACCGAAATTTCTTGAGCATATCCATCACCCTCATCGCCTGCTTCAAAACACTCAACACAGTCAGCCAATGCCAACACAGCAAGGGCCGATAAGACTGGGTTCGCCGAGCACATCGTTCGGCCAGGAGATTGATGTGATGGCTCAATTTCCTACACTCACGCTACAAGGGGCGGGTAGACAGGATATGTCATAGGACATGTATCCCTTCGGTAGGTGTACGCCACAATCCTAGCCTTCGCTAAGGCCACAAGGGCCGATCAAGCAAGAGTTACCCCAAACAGATTCACCAAGAACATGCTGCCAAATATTGTGCCACCAACGGGGACACCCGATGCCATTCCTCAAGTGTACCATCAGACTTCATACTATGGAGCACCGCCATACTGCAATGAAGAACAAAGATACAACACTGTTCAACTTAATCAGTATAACCAGCTCCCAAAGACTGTCTGATGTCTCGTGATGAACCAGCAAGAAGATGATTGGGTTAACCGAATTATGGAGATGATTTGGGAGCAATTTGGGCTCCAGCCTAGTGACCAGACCTACGTGTATCAATGACCATACCTGGAATGGTTTGATCGGGTGCCAATGCCAAATCGATACAAGGACCCTGACTTCAACAAGTTATCGAGGCATGACTCATTCTCCACAATCGAGCATATTAGTTGTTTACTCGCTCAGTGTGCCGAGGCATCGACTAAACAATAATTGAAGGTTATGTTTTTTCGCTATCGCTATGAGGATCGTCCTTCTCATGGTTCTCATCTTTGCCGGTGAACTCGGTCAGAGGATGGGCAGATTTGGAGAACAAGTTTCATAAATATTTCTTCGCCGGCATACACGAGATGAAGCTCACTGATTTGACAGCGGTAGAGTTGAAGATGGATGAGTCGGTCCAAGATTACGCGTAGATGTTTCACGACGTGAGGAGTAGATGTTATAACCTGATCCACAGTGATGCGCAACTGGCCGAGCTAGCATTCTAGCGGATCCTGAACCAAATAAATGAAAGGTTTTCATCGTAGGAGTTCGATAGCCTATCACACCTAGTACAATAGGTATCGGCCCATGAGAGCGGATTCTAGGAAGCAAAAAGGGACATGTATCAAAAGAAGGTTGCATATGCTCACGCGTCCCATTCAGACTCCGACGAGAACAGTGGGTCCGACACGGAGGTCAATTTGGCAGAAAGGACTAGAAACAAGAAATAGATCACATGTCCATGGGTGAAACCAGCTGATAAATAAGAGAAGTGTGATATCGATATCAGCAACACCGATAGTGTTGGCGCAAAATATTACGCTAATAGGTTTAGTAAACTCAAAATATTTACAAACGAAATGTTTGTTTATGTGGACTATTCCAAGCCTTCGAATTGGATAATAGCTTGAGATAGTTCAAAGTGTATATTCAATAATTGAATATTTGATCCCTCTTACAGAACAATGAGGGGTATTTATAGACAAGATACATTAGGAAAATACCTCTTTACCCTCTAATTACAGCTGACTTAGAAGATACTTTTTAATATTTTTCATAGGGTTAAAAGGGTAAAAGACTAAGTCAACAGTTAGAAATTAATTCTTCTATCCTTGATGGCAGTACCCATTCGGGTAAAGAGGTTTCGGGATTCTTTGTCATGCCAAAGCCTTTGCGAAGACCTCCGTTGTAGAGTGCTCCGAATGCAGCGAAGCCTTGATGATTTAGGACATTCGGAAATCAATACTTCTAACCTCCTTTTGTCTTGTGATAACGTTGATGTAAAGGTTTTAAAACAATGTTGAGGTTGAAATATTTTCCCCCAACATATAGGATATTTGATTATTTCTCAAAGAAAAGTAGATCTAGTTGCCACCTAACCACGTGATACCACCCGTCGATGAATTAAAGAAGAAGAAATACTATAAATGGCACAACTCCCCATCTCACCACACTAACCAATGCAAAGTGTTTAGACAACAAATCCAATCGGCTGTGGAGCAAGGCCGAATCAAGTTCAACGATGGGAAGAAGCTAACCTTGGTTTTGTTGGATGAGCAGGTAATTGTTCACACATGTATTTTTTAGTTATGCTTGGTTACATTCTATTTATTCTTAATGGAGTCTGACTTTATGTACTATCAATAGGGCAAAAAAATGGTAGCTACTATTTATGATGACCAAGTGGATCGTTTAGATCCTCTACATCAAGAGGGTTGTCCGTATTATGTGTCATGGATGTTTGTAGAGCCTGTAAGAAGAATTGAGCATAAGTGGCTTGCAGAGCATGTTTATGGGTGTGTTTTCAAACGTGTCACCACTGTGAGTGAGATACTAAACATGAGTGAGAAGACATTGCCGCTTTTTCCACCACTCATGCCGCTTAGTGAAGTTTTTCAATGCACTTATCATAATGATATTTATGTTGGTACGTATTTCAGTTGTCTATCTAAGTAATTTAATATTGTTCATGTCAAATCAATGTTGTACTAACATATTTTTCACATGTTAGATGTTATCGGAATGGTCATATTTGTAAGCACTGTAGACTTTGTGCAAGGATGGTACAATAGGAAGATACCTATTAGAAATGTTCTTATAATTGATGGCAGGTATGCATGTTGTTGTAGTATTTTATTAATGGTATGGTTGCAAGTCTATATTATTCGTATTATTATACTAGTTTCTAGAAATCATTATTGTCCATTCCCTTGCTATGTTTGCTCCTTTGCCGCTTAGAACATTAGTATCAGTTAATGTATTTTGTTGTTTTTGCATCCAAGGAGGGTTGTTTGTATAATTAATCTATAAATACTAATGACTCTCCCTGTATAATTGAACTATACATGCTAATGGCCTTATGGAATTTCCATTCCTTTCATGAGTTGTCTACTTATAATATATAGTTATGTTTTATGATTACATTTTCAACCAGATGTAATACCAACTCATTTTTTGTATAGTATAATAATAATGATCATAATATATAAAGCGTGAAATGATTTTTTTCTTGAGTCTTCCAGATTGTTTGTAAAGTAGAATAACCTACTAAATTCATATTTGTGTGGACAAGGGAAACTCAACCCCTTTATATTTATGTAGCTTCAAACCTGTAAAGTTAGTCGTTGCGGACAAAGTAGTTACTAGCCATTTGACTAAATGGATGAGATGCTCTGAAGACCGAACTATCATTGTGGCAACTACGCTTAGAGCAAGGTGTGAACAAGGTGAGTTGACATGTGTTTGTTTTTCATCTTGTGTTGATCAACTCTATGTACATGTGACTTTTGTACATGCTTCAGTAGGATGTACTTTGAGACTAAAGTTGAAGTTGAACGTGATCTGAGACGAAGGTAAATTTATTTTTCATGATAGCTATTTTGTTAATTATTTTTAGGTGCATGGTTAATATTTATGGAGTAAATGTGGTTCATTTTGCTGGGAGTAATTGTGGTTCTTTTAACTTAGAAGGAAGTTTATGTGGTTCTTTTTATTTGCGTACTTATATCTAGGATGCTTTCTACAAGTATATGCAAATGTTGTTGCTAAGATACTTCAAGCTAGCATGCTTTTTAGATGATTGTGTCTCATTGTATAATTTGGTGCACATTGAATATATGGCCATGCCGATCTATCTAATTTTAGTGGTAGTATTTGTTGTATCACAAAACATTATCCTTTGAAGTAAAATCCTTCAACAGCATGTGGATTGATAAGTAGGTCATAGTGCACCGTTTTGAGAGACATATTTTAGATTATTTTCTTGCTCCCTACCATTTTTTGCATCAATCTACAGACAACGTTAAGCACTTTCCTGCTTGTTTATTTCCCACACATCATATATTGTTTGATGATTGCATCAGGAACATGTAGACTACAAATCAGATAGGAATACATGTTGTCCTAGCAAATACCACTTTCAAAGCTCATCTCTATAGTCGGAAATTTTGTCAAGTAAGGTGTAGGATGGTTGTTTGGTTTGACTAGCTAGATGCCATTTTTTGTATGGGAAAGTTTCTATAGTTGCCAAGAGTTGGTGGGAAAGAATATTTTAGCATTTCTTGATTGTTACGTTGTCAAAATTGTCATGGTTCAAAATGGTATGGGTTGACACTCGAATTTGGCATTAATGGTTGAAATTGACGAAATATCAATTTTTGTAATTTGGGCCAAAAATATGCCATCTTCGGCACAGGCCAAAGCCCTAAAGTGCCCAAAGCCCGTCCTGCGTTGGGCTTCGGCAGCACCTTCGGAGGCCTGCTTCATAGGCAGGCTTTGGCCCAGTGGGCCCCTTCGGCGGCCTGTAGGCTTCGGCCTGGCATGCTGTCTTCGGTGAGGCCCATGGAAGCCCACTCTAGCCAGCAGAGTTCCATTCAGATTAGTATAGTTCGGTTTTTTTTGATATATTATCCAAATCTTAACCACATGGCCTAATCCTACTCAGATTAGGTGAGGCCAGTCCCTATAAATAGAGGGGTGAGGCCGATTCAAGAGGACCCCCGATTTCATATCAACACAAAACCCTCGTGTTGGCGTAAAAGATTACGCTAACAGGTTTCTGTAGAAAAGAAACTAACAAACGAAGTGTTTGTGAAGCAAACTGTTCTAAGCCTCCGAAAGGATAATAGCTTAGAATAGTTCGAAAGTGTGTATTGAATCACTTGTATTCGGTCCCTATTACAGGGTGAAATGGGGGGTATTTATAGGCTTAAACATTAAGGAAAAGACCTATTTACCCCTCTATTACAACCGACATTAAGGAAACTATTCGGTTTCCTTAATATGGCTAAAATGGTAAAAGACTAATCTAATAAGATAGAAGATAAGTCTTCCATCTTAGCTGGCAGTAAAAATCCTGAAGGGCTTTGGTTCGAAGTCATACTTCGAACCAGTGTCTGTCTTCGGGCTTCGAACCAGGTTCCGGGCATCTTCGAAGATGGTCTTCGGACAATCTTCGAACTGGTTGGCTGTCTTCATGCTGCTTTGGCAATAACCCCGAAGATGAGATATTTTTCCCCAACAGTAGCCCCTCGAATACGCTTCTCCTTTTGACCTGTAACATTTAGGAGAGCAGTATACGCAAGAAAAGTATTCATGCGTAGGGGTTAACAGATTTATATCATCTCCGAACTATGTGGAGATAAATGCTTCGGATTGGTATTCGAAGGAGTTACATTCGAAGTAACTTAGAAGTGTCTTTAGAAATACCGAAGACTTTTTAGACTTAGAAAAAATAGCCATTAACCTGTTTCTTCTAACAGAAGTTAAACGATCCGTTATTTTCGGAGGAAATAACGGGCAAGAATGCGAAAGGGCAGAACTCAAACGGTAACAAACGAAACATTTAGGCTATAAATAACGAGCCCAAAACTTACCCGATTACCTTTTCACCGCTTCCTCTCAATCAAAAGCTTTGTGAGTCCCTTGAGTTCTTGAGCCCTAGCTTTTGAGTTCCTGAGCCCTAGTCTTTGAGTTCTTGAGCAACCGAGCGATCATAATGGTGAAGACCAAAGGATCTGCGCCTCCTTCGAAGCAGGCTTGGGCCTCCCTGCTGTAGATTTCTTGGCCGAAGTACTTGACCTGTTTCATGTAACCCTCCCCCAGCTATCTCCGAATGCTGTAGCTAGATTAGCTATCTTCGAGTGGGCGCTGAGAGCCGAAGGTTGTGAAGGGAGGGCTGAAATCTTCGCTGCGCTTCATAGAGCAACTTGTCAGCCGAAGACCTTCGTAGGCTCCGGAGGTGAGAAGGTGGTGGTTGCCTTCGGAAGCATTAATTTTAGGCTTCGAGACGAATATGCTCTGCAATTCCCTGCTAAGGACATCAATGCTAGATGGTACACTGATTGGGTACTGAGGTGGTTTTATGCTGAAGTCGGAGCAAGCAGTCCTCTTGCTGGGCCTCTCAAAGAAATCCGATTCCGGAAAGAAGCCTTAGTGCAACCTGACGAAGGCCAACTCGAAGCCCGCCTCAACTTGCTTCAGAAAATCAGTCGAAGGTTAAGCATGCGGGATTTAGCCGAAGAATTCCTCGGACTGCAAATTCCTCCGCTGATGGCCAACTGGCCTATCATCTTCGAAGATGACTCCGAGGGCGGCCTTCGCAAAATCAATTATACTTCAAGCCCTGCAGGTAACTTCGAAACCAACATGCATTGTACATATTTACTTCGAAGAAAGACTAACTCGAATTATTTTTTAGCTTCTTCAGCCCCTATTACTTCAGAACAAATCGTAAGGGCTTCGGAGAAGATTCTGGGTGCTCCAACTCCGTCGGAAAAAGAATGGCGAATCAAATTAGTAGGAAGTTGGGAGCGATTTAACAGAGTATGGGGAATGCTGGAGTTAACTCCACCCCCTCTGATGGATTGGGTGCCTCAGGAGAAAGGCCCCAAGAAAAGAGTAGCTGAAGCCGGAGCTTCAAGTTCAGCGAAAACTCCGGTGAAGAAGGTGGCTCGGAAGCCAAAGAGTCTCGCACCTTCGGATCCTGCTCCTTCAAGCTCAAGAACCTCACTTTCTGGTTCTAAAGAGGATGAAGGTACTTTATTAGTGAAATTGATTGATGAAGATGCAGCTCAACGAAGTATTCACATTGAAGATACTGCAGGTATACCGGAGCCCCAAACCAACATCGAAGAAGTAAGAGCTCCGGATACCCAAGATGAACAGATCGAAGCCCCTATGGGTGGAGATGAAGCCGAAGTTCCTACAACTTCGGTTGTGGAGGAAAGGGCTGATCACGGAGATGCTCCGACAGCGGAAAATCTAACTGCGGAGTCAGATGATGACTTCACTTTTGATCCTCCGATCAGTCCAGTACTCGATCTCCCGGAGAATGTTGAAGGTAAAATTTTGCATAATTCTTATCAATTTTTGCAAAATTATACAATGTATAATATTTCTGTTATTGCAGATCCTCCTGTTGTCGAAGTACCCCTCGAAGATACAATTCAAAGGCCTTCGACAACTTCGGAGCCACAGCCGGAGGTTACTTTACAAGGGCCTGGAAGAGGTAAAAGGCACATAGAGCCTCTCCCGACTCAAGGATCGACTTCATCTGAGTCAACAGATGAAAGTGAATCAACTGAGGGGGGCCATCTTCAGAAGTTCCAAGGGCCTCAGAAGAAATCTCCGGACCTTCGCTAAGCAGAGCTGATCAGAAGGCTTCAGTAATGCTTCCTCTCATAACTCCTTTTTTGGAGGAGAAAACCGGACTTGGGACTTTGGTTAAACCTTTGGGTCAAGCCAGTCGCAAAGTCGGGGAAACAGAACTGGTAGCCCTTTTAAGCAGGGCGAAGGGTTCGGAGCTTAACCTTGCTATGGAAAGAGCAGCTTATCAGGTATAAAGCATCTTCGAAGCAAATAGCAAATTATATATGAATAATTTCTTATTTCAGTTTTTCTTTTTTCTTAGCAAGCAGTCTTAGCCCGCGTTGCGGCTTTATCGAGCGAAAATGAAATTGCTCATCTTCGGGAAGAGAACGAAGCTCTTCAAAGAAATTTTAACTTCTCTGAAGGTCGAGTAGCTCAGATGGATAACGTAATACTAGCAGAGCGAAGGGCTAGGCAAAGCTTGGAGGCTGCGAAGAAAGAGCTCGAAGCGGAAAGAATTGTGCTTCGAGCAGAGGTTGAGAGACTGCGGACGGAGGATGCTGCGAAGGGGTCCGAACTTGTAAGGCTACAAGAAGAGGCTGGCCAACTCCGGACTCAAAAGAATGCTTTGACTACGGAGAACGCTAGAATCTCTGGAGTTTTAGCAGAAACGACTTCGGCCAAGGATGCGCTTATTGAGGAAAGGCTTAAGTCTGAGAAGGTGGCTTCGGAGGTCATCGAGCAGATGCTAGGTGTCTTGGAGTACTTCGGTACTACTGGATCACTACCTTCGGATGACAATGTGACTCTGCTGCGCCGGTTAAAGAGGATCCAAGGAGCAGCGAAGCAAATGAAGACGGCAGGCATGCGTTATGGAGAACTCTCCGGACAAGTGTCTGCCCTTGGATTACTTCGTTACTATGAGGATTTGGACCGAGTAATTACTCCGAACGCAGAGGGCTCCATCATCTTCGACGACGCAAGACTTCTGACTCCTTCCGAAGGCGTGGCTGCCGCCTGGCGAGCCTTTCAAACTTCATGGAGAGCAAGTTCGGATTGATGAAGGCCAACGCCAGAAGCAAGTTCGGAGCCAAGCTTCGAGCAGTCAACCTCCTTCGAACCCGCAGGTTTAGGAATATTTTAGGATTTCTAATCATGTAAAGCTTTATGCTTGTAAACACTTATCAATGAAAGTCTTGTTTATCATATTTTTAGGCTTTGCCTCTTATGGAAGATATCGAAGTGTTAGAGCTTAACAGCGAACTTCGCTCACTGTGGAACACCTTCGAACTTCTAAAGAGTTATAAGCGTCCTCGATTTCTTATTCCTCGAGATGACTCCGGCGTTATTGTGCCCGAAGTAATCAAAGACGTATTGTCTTATATTAAAAAGGAAAATAAAGAGATTGACGCAAACACCTCGTCTTCTGAAGACACTAACTGGTCCGAAGACGAAGGTGAAGCCCAAAATAAAAGATCTGAAGATCTTAGAAGCTGGGAAAGAAGCCCTGAGCGGCTTCGAACTTGGGCCGAGCTTCAACAAGAGCAGAAGGATTTTAGAGCTTCGAAGGGGAAGAAGAGAGTTAAGCGTAAAGTTCTTAGAACTTCCGATGCTGGAACTAGTCGTTCCACCCCTAGCTCTCGGGACCGAAGAGGACTCCGATTCCTTCTTGGTATAGATACCAATTTTTCATAATGTAATCTGTAAATACATTTATTTCGATAATGAATGCCGATTTTAAAATTGTCTCCATATTACTAGCCCCTCTTTGGGTATAAGCAACTTCGAACTGTATTCAAAGATGGTTATGCGCAAAGAAAAAACTTCGGAGTACAATGTTTTGGGGGTTCGGAGCCCCTCTGTCATTTAAAGATCTTTTGAAATCTTATGAAATGTCTTCGACTTTTTGTAGTCAGAAGAATGGTAACTTGGTACCTGTATTTTACGAAAGAAATCAATTAAGATAACTTCCAGGACACTTTAGTGTCTTAAACAATTTGTCACTTGGACTATGTTAACAGACATTCGAAGCCCATGGCTCAAATGCTTTTTTGTTTTAGCCACCTTCGGCTATTTTTGCAGAAGTCTACCAGCCGGAGCTTGGACTTCGCAGAATTTGGCCACCTTCGGCTCTTTTTTGCAGAAGTCTACCAGCCGGAGCTTGGACTTCGCAGAATTTGGACACCTTCGGCTCTTTTTTGCAGAAGTCTACCAGCCGGAGCTTGGACTTCGCAGAATTTGGCCACCTTCGGCTCTTTTTACGGATGTCTGCAAGCTGCAGCTTGGACTCCGCAGATTTTGGCCACCTTCGGCTCTTTTTACGGAAGTCTACCAGCCGAAGCTTGGACTCCGTAGAATGTGGTATTGGCTCTTTTACGGATGCCTACAAGGTATCAGCTTGGGCTCCGGATGGATTTCAGCCACCACACCGGAGGCTTCGACTTTATGGGTACGAAGTCCGGAAATACAGCCCAGCTTAATGACACTTCCCTCTCAGTCGACCCCACGGTTCCAGCGCGTCCGCTCGGGAAGCTGGGAGTGTATGAGGGGAAGGCCCCTATCAGGGTGTATGCTTTATTAATTTAGAGGTGATTACAAGCGAATTACAAGGAGCCCTTATGCGAAGTATCGCTTTAGGTGCTCCGCATGCCAAGTATGTGCTAACTCTTCACCTTCTAAATTAGCTAATTTAAACGAACCAGGGCGCCCTGAGCGGACAATTAGATATGGACCTTCCCATTTATTGCCTAACTTCCCTGGTGCTATAATGCTTCGTAGAACAAGATGACCCGGCCTTAACTCGCTGAGCTTAACCTTCGGGTCATACCAAGTCTTCGTCTGCTGGTGATACTTTGATAAATTAGCTACAGCTCGAAGTCTTGTTTCTTCTGATAAATCTAACGAAGCTTGTCTCTCTTCTTCGATGCCTGGTTCGGTGCTGCGAAATGATCCCCCTTTGAGCTCCGCTGGAGTCATAGCTTCATCTCCGAATAGCAGTCTGAACGGAGTAAAACCTGTGGACCTTGTTTGCGTAGTCCGAATGGACCACAGAATCTTCGGAAGCTCTTCGGTCCACAGTCCCTTTGACAATCCTACTATTCTTCGATTTAGCCCTGATAAAATATTTCCATTGGCTCGCTCAACGGCTCCATTCGACTGAGGATGTCTCACTGCAGCAAAACATAGTTGAATGCCTAGGTCTTCGCAAAACTTCCTGAAGGGCTCTGCGTCGAACTGTGTTCCATTGTCAACTGTGAGATATCTAGGCACTCCGAACCGGCAAATAATGTTCTTCCAAAAGAATTTCTGTACATTGTTCGAAGTGATAGCTATTAAGGGCTCTGCTTCCACCCACTTAGAAAAATATTCAATGGCTACCACTGCGAACTTCAGATTTCCCTTTGCTAACGGAAAGGGACCAATTAGATCCATACCCCATCTGGCCATAGGCCATACCGGAGCTATGACTTGAAGAGCTGTTGGTGGGCGATGACTCCGTCGACCCATCCACTGACATCCTTGACAAGTGCGGACCAAGCTCTCCGCATCAGCTGTTATTGTGGGCCAATAAAGCCCCTGGCGAAGTGTTTTTCCTGCCAGAGCTCTAGGCGCTAAATGACTTCCACAAAGGCCTTCGTGAATTTCTCGAAGAATTTCTTGGCCTTCGGCTTGAGATATACATCGGAGTAGAGGGGAACATACTCCGGCCTTGTATAATATACCGTTGATTAACTGATAGTTTCTTGCTCTGAGCTTTAATCTTGACAATTGGGGCTCTTCGGGCAAATTTGTTCCTCCTTGCAGGAGTTCTATGATCGAATCTTTCCAATCTGCACTAGGAATGCAAAGAATCTCCGCAGAGGCAATTTTTGGCACCGAAGGTACATTGAGCTCCTCATAGAAGGCTTCGTCAGGCACATCCACAGCTCCGGCTGCAGCCTTCGCTAAAATGTCCGCTTGCACGTTTTCAGCCCTTGGTATACTCCGAATGGAAATACCCTTAAAGTGTGCTTCGATTTTGCGGATTTCTTCTAAATACTTTGCAAGCTGTGGATGTCAGACTTGAAAACTTTTGTCTACGTGCCCTGCTACTATCTGAGAATCTGTTTTTATAATTATTCTTGTAGCCCCTAGAGCACGTGCTTTCCGGAGTCCCAATAAAATTCCTTCGTACTCCGCTATATTATTGGTAGACTTAAAGTTGAGTCTTGCGGAGTACATTGCTCTTTGCCCTGACGGTGAAATCAATACTGCCCCAATGCCTGCTCCGGATGCTTGGAAAGCCCCATCGGAGTAAATAATCCAAACTCCGTCATCTGATTTCTCTGGAGTCAACTTCGCAGGTGGAGTCCACTCTGCTACGAAGTCTGCTAGGACTTGAGATTTGATAGCTGTCCTTGCCAGGAAAGATATGCCGAAGGGTGCTAGCTCTACTGCCCACTTTCCAATCCTTCCAGTGGAATCTTTGCTTCGGAGCATATCTCCTAAAGGATACGAAGTTGGTACAATTACATTATGAGCCAAAAAATAATGTCTTAGCTTTCTCGAAGCCATTATCAGAGCATAAACGAACATCTCAAGTTCGGAGTATCTTGTCTTCGCTCCTGACAATGCTTCGGATACAAAATAGACAGGATTTTGGACCAACTTCCCATTGATATCTGCTTCCCTGACAAGGACTGCGCTGACAGCTGAACCTGTAGCTGCAAGATACAAAAGTAGGGTTTCGTCCGCAATAGGCACCGTGAGTGTAGCAAGATTGCTGAGATAATCTTTAATATCTTCGAAGCTTTTCTGACACTCCGGTGTCCATGCAAAATCTTCAGACCCTTTCAAAGCTTTAAATATTGGCAAGCTCCTCTCCGCAGACCTTGATAAAAACCTGCTAAGTGCGGCCAGACGTCCAGTCAGTTTTTGCACTTGCTTTAAATTCTCCGGAGGAGCCATCTTCTGCAGCGCAGTTATTTGAGTAGGGCTAGCTTCAATTCCCCTGCTTGAAACTAAGTACCCTAACAACTTTTCAGCCTTAGCTCCGAATACACATTTTTCGGGGTTAAGACGGATCCCACATGCCCGAAGGCTATTGAATGTTTCTGCTAAGTCTAGGCTATGTTGGTGCTTTAAAGCACTCTTTATTACAATATCATCCATATAGGCCACTACATTACGGCCTAGTTGATGACCTAGAGCCTTAGCAACTAATCTTGAAAAAGTAGCCCCGGCATTTCTTAGGCCGAAGGGCATTCTTACATAGCAGAAGACCCCCGAAGGAGTTACAAAGCTCGTCTTGATTTCATCTTCGCGCTTCAACCATATTTGATGATAACCAGAATACGCGTCAAGGAAGCTTAGTAACTCCGAACCTGCAGTGGAGTCAACTAGCTGATCAATTCGGGGCATGGGGTAGGGGTCACGTGGGCACGCTTTATTCAGAGATGTAAAATCAATGCACATGCGCCACTTCCCGGAAGACTTCTTCCTGACGAAGACTGGGTTGGCTAACCATTCCGTATGGGCCACTTCTCTGATAATGCCAGCCTTCAACAGTTTTTTAACTTCGTCCTTAGCTAGAGCAGCTCTCTCTGCGGACATCTTCCGGAGCCCTTGTCGAACAGGCCGGGCTTTCGGGTTTACAAGCAAACTGTGCTCAATAATATCCCGATCGACTCCGGTGATATCTTCGTCAGACCAAGCGAAGACATCCAAATTTTCTCCCACGACTTTTTCTAAGGAAGTTGCAACTTCAGGAGGTAAATCTTTACCAAATTGAAAAGTGAATTCTTTACCATCTTTGACAATGACCTTCGTTGCAATCTCTCCTTCAGGACTTGGTCTCGGAAATGACTTCTTCGAAACTTCGGGGGAGGCTGAAAAAATTTCTTCATTATCTTGGACACTATTTACTTGCCTCGGATCAAGAGGAGGACCGTGACCATATTCTGCCCTCCGAGCCATGGCTTGATCTCCGAAGATTGTCAGGACTCCTGCTTGTGTGGGCATCTTCATGCACAAGTAGTTGAGATGCGCCACAGCTCCGAACTGATTCAACATGCCTCGTCCGAAGATGACATTATAAGCATACGGGGCATCTACCACATCAAAGATAACTTCTTCAGTTCGGGCTAGTAATCCTTCTCCGAAGGTTACTTCCAGGCCTATCTGGCCGAGTGCATCAAGCGGAGGTCCTGCGAAGCCTTGCAGAGGACGAGCCGCTGGGAGGAGATGCTTCCGGGAAATGCATAACTGATCGAAGGCTTGCACAGAGATGATATCTGCCGAGCTACCTCCGTCAATTAGCACCCTTCGGACTTCAGTCCCTGCAATATCGGCAGTAATAACTAATGGATCTGCATGCGGGAACTTGATACCAGCTGCATCCTCCGCAGAGAAAGATATTGGAACATGAGATCACTCCGGCATTGTAGCTGCAGATGACGAAGTCCCAATGTGGCCTACTTCTCGAACGTACTCTCTTCGCTGTCTCTTGGACATGCTTCCGAGGGTACCTCCACCGGAGATAGGGAGAATTACTCTCTTTCCTCTATCTTGCCCTTCCTCTTGCTTCGGAGGTGGCATAACATTGGCCACCGGAGGGTGCCTTGCTGCATCAAAATTTTCTATTCGCGCCACAGCCTGGACCGGCTCCGGGCGCACTGCTGCTGCTGGACTTCGGTCGGTACTACCTCGACCCGAAGTTCTTTCTAAGTATTCTCCCCTTAGGGTAAGGATAGCCTTGCAAGTGTCAGTTGCATGGCTTCGATTCTCTCCATGTATACAGCAAAAAAGGATCTGGCCCTTGCCAGCCGTTTTCCCTGGCGGCTTCCAACCGCTGGACTTGTTCCCCGCAGACTGTGGAGCTCTTGGTGCAAACTTCTGTGGGGGTGCAATGTTCAAAACTTCAGAGCGAGGGTGCTTTTGCCCTCTTCTTCGATCATGTTGCACTTCGAAGACTGGTTCTTGCGGCTGTGCCGAAGTCTTCACCTCTGCTTTAACTTCTTGCAATATTGTCGAAGTAGCAGTAGTCCTCCGAAGCCAACCCTCTTCTGCCCTTGCATACTCCTCGAAGTATGACATCAGCTGTGATACTGTGGTGATGCTCTTCCGATGCAATTTATCCAGAAGGCCTTTATGACTGACGCCTTCCCGAGCCGCATCAACCACCGAGGATGTGGACAGCCCCCGAATTTGCGATTTCGTGTGGGCGAAGCGCTTGAAGTACTGCCTCAATGTTTCTCCGGGGAGCTGTTTCACTTGGAAAAGGCTTCCTGTTGACATGGGAGGCACGAAGGTGCCCTGAAAGTTACTTATAAACTTCCTCTTCAACTGTGACCACGAAGTGATTGATCCTGGCTTTAAAGACCAGAACCATCTCAACGCCACTCCTTGAAGAGCTAACGGGAAGCACTTCGCCATAGTTTCTTTGTCTCCGCCACTAGCCTCAATCGCTAGGGCATAAGAACGTGCAAACTCACTAGGATCTTCGTCTCCGGCATACTTGGAGAGCTTCGAGGTTTTGAACTTCGGATCGAAGCGAACCTTCTGCAGCTCAGGATGCAACGGAGATTCATTGTCGTAAGAGGCGTTCTCCGGGGCTTCGGGATAACCAAGATCGTCGTCTTCGGGCACTTCGAGGATAGCTGGGGTGGCTTGAGAGCGAAGCCTGTTCGCAGCCTCTTGTCGCCACCTCGCTACCTCAGCTTGAAGGTTGGCCATTTGAGTGGCCATGTCTCCAAGGCTATCTTCATCTCCTCCGGAAGGACCCTCCGGGTCTTGAGAACTGGTATGATCAGTTCGAATTGGAATGGAAGGTGGCGGAGTGGCTCCGGGCGGTCGGAGTATGGAAGGGGTTGGCGGAGAGGTTTCGTATCCTCGAGGGATAGAAGCCCCTTGCGGAGTTTGAGGTGGAGGGATAGTCGAAGACCCTCCGACTTCGACTGTGTCGAAGGGTATCTTTCCGGAGATCCGAGAGGACCTCCGAGTGGGATTGCGAGGTACGCTCCGTTTAGGAGGCATGATGTAAGAAATTGGTAGAGAACGAAGTTTTTGAACTAGGTTCCCCACGGACGGCGCCAACTGTTGGCGTAAAAGATTACGCTAACAGGTTTCTGTAGAAAAGAAACTAACAAACGAAGTGTTTGTGAAGCAAACTGTTCTAAGCCTCCGAAAGGATAATAGCTTAGAATAGTTCGAAAGTGTGTATTGAATCACTTGTATTCGGTCCCTATTACAAGGTGAAATGGGGGGTATTTATAGGCTTAAACATTAAGGAAAAGACCTATTTACCCCTCTATTACAACCGACATTAAGGAAACTATTCGGTTTCCTTAATAGGGCTAAAATGGTAAAAGACTAATCTAATAAGATAGAAGATAAGTCTTCCATCTTAGCTGGCAGTAAAAATCCTGAAGGGCTTTGGTTCGAAGTCATACTTCGAACCAGTGTCTGTCTTCGGGCTTCGAACCAGGTTCCGGGCATCTTCGAAGATGGTCTTCGGACAATCTTCGAACTGGTTGGCTGTCTTCATGCTGCTTTGGCAATAACCCCGAAGATGAGATATTTTTCCCCAACACCTCGCTTTGAATCGTTCATTTATCTTCCAATCTACTTTCCTTGCCCTAGGATTAGCCAAGTAATGTCCATCTTCATGGGTTTGCGCTGAAAGCCCTCCGTCCACTGCGTCGAAATCACGGTAACCCTTGTTGATTCGCTCGTGAATCTCCCATTTAATCCATGAAACGAATTTTTATCGTTTTATCTGTTCTCTTCTGCTATTCTTGGGAGTTCGACATCTAGGCTGAATTGCACTTGATATCTTACTGTTTTGTAGTGGAAACATCATCAAAATCATCGCCAAGAAGTTTGGTGGTGTATGCTATTCATCTTCAAGGTCGTCGGAGCCCTTATGCGATCAGACCTAAGCCTGTCAGTCTGACCGACGGGGCTTCGCCGGTCAGTCTGGACACTACCATGTGGGTCCATCAGGCTGTTGTCAACACGCTTCATCGAGCCATCACCAACACCCCCGGTTCGACTTAGGGGCCTTCGCCAGTCCGACTGGATCCCTCCACTCTGCGTCGGAGCACCCTTCGTCATTACACTGAAGCCTTCTTCGGTCAGAACCCTCATGGTAAACTTCTCCGCACTGGACTCTATAGTGCCAAAGCCCTTGGTTTGACTGAGGCTTCACCATCGGTCTAACTGGGTAGCCTCCGTCTGTCCGACCGCCCAGAGATCGATCGCACCAGAATGCCGAAGCCCTCTTCAGCAACCCCTTCACGGGTGTTGGTCCAACCAGAGGTTTCACTCCGGTTTGACTGGCCAATAGGCCGAAGCCTTCCCACTTTGGTGTACTTTGGATTTATCCCACGCCGAACGCCGAAGGGTACCCCTTCGGCGATACTTCGCATCACTGGTCCGACCAAGAGTATATCTCTGGTCTGACCACCCTTTATTTGTAGATCAGAATCGGCCCTGTTCTAGCTGGTTTTATTAGGTTTTATTATTTTTAGTTATTTTCTCACACATCGGCTAATCGAACTTTATTTGTTAATATTTGTTTGATTACCTGGTGACTCCGATACCCTTACAAACGTTAAGGATCCATCAGAACATGACGTTGGCGTCGCGTCACGCTTAGGTTTATCCCTAAGTATCCGCACGCTTTTGGATCGTCGAACTGACCCAAGTGTGTGGGCACATTTTCGCTTCAACAGTAGGAAAACTAAATTCTGATTCACCTAGATCTCTGAGTTTCTCTGCTATTACGGCTTGTTTTCAGTGTAAATTTGGATGTTTCTATTGAAACTACTCAAGAAATAGGAAATTTAGTTAAAGGTTTAAGAACTCATTTTCTCGAAATTTATAGGTTCTTCCTGTTTTACTTGTAAGTATTTTTATTTTTTAGTAATCAAAAATTACCATCAAATTGTTTGGCTTTGTGTGATGTTTTTACACTACACATAGTTATCTGTATTTTTATAAGTTATTAAATCACATCACTAATCAACATTGATATACTTTCATGTCTTAGAAAGCATTCACAAGTCACAACATGAAGGAAGCATTGCCTGTGCTACGGAAAAAAGTTGTGAAGGATGAGGATGTCAGGAACTCAAGCAAAGTTGGAATTAATAATATGTTTATCAGAGCTTATCTCTGCACTTTGTTTTGTTTGAAATGAAATGTTCTAAATAGAGTGAGAAAATGTGTTGTGGCCTGATTTCCTTAAGGGGAGATGTAGCTTTTTTTCATGTAATGTTCATTGTCTGTAAATAAATAAATGTTCTCTGTTATGTTGTTGTTTGTCTGTTACATACGTGAAAAGATGTCAACTTTGGCCAGTAGGCCACAAGAATTGCACAACAGGAACAAGCATAAAAATAAAAGACATAATTTCCAGGCCTTTCGTCCTCTGGATTTCTTTCTCGAGAGCATCTACTTATTTTTCTTCTCCTGTGGAGAATGAGCTGCCTTTGCTCTGCTTGCAACGAGAGGCATTTTCCTCGTGAACTTTGATGTTGGTGAATTATCTGTAACCATTGATTTCCAAAGTCCTAAAAAAGGAGTATTTCCCCCCAACAATAAAGATGATCTACAGTCGGTTATAATGTATATTACTTGGACGACAAGTCTTCGGACTATAAATATGTATCTAATTAACTAGATTTAGACACACAATCAACCACAACAAACTGCTACTTTCGGGGCATCACCAACCTTAGATTCCCAAGGTTAATCCCGGTAGGACTTGGCACTTGGAACCGGGCTGCATCATCTTGATCTACAGTGAAGAGGCGAGTGTTGCCACCCCTACTATCACAACAAGTAAGGTTTGTTCTTCGAGGCTGCATCGTATCAATCTCTAAAGGTATCGGCCTGATCAGTGTGATCGTCGGGTTTATCTTGGTATATCGTGCTAGGTCTAAGGTTGCATCGTTTTGATCTCTTAGATTGATGTGAATTAGGTGTTGTTGGTGTAAAAGATTACGCTAACAGGATTCTAGAGATTAGAAACTAACAAAAGAAGTGTTTGCGAAGTAAACTATTTCAAGCCTCCGAAAGGATAATATCTCAAAACAGTTCGAAGATGTGTATTGAATAACTCAGTATTCGATCCTCATTACAGGGTAAAACGGGGGGTATTTATAGGCCCAAACGTTATGGAAAAAACCCTTTTACCCCTCTGTTACAACCGACATAGTGGAAACTATTCGGTACCCTTAATAGGGCTAAAATGGTAAAAGACTAATCTAATGAGAAAGAAAATAAGTCTTCCATCCTAGCTGGTAGGAAAGCTCTCGGAAGAGTCCAAGTTCGAAGATATACTTCGAACTAGAGTTCGCCTCCATACTTCGAACTTGATCCAATGTACTCCCGAAGTTAGACGCTGGAAACCTTTGATTCAATCACCTGCCTTTGTCTTGTTATAGCAATAATCCTGAAGATGAAGTATTTTCCCCCAACAGTAGCCCCTCGAATACGCTTCTCCGCTAGATCTGTAATGTTAGGAGAGCAGTATACGCAAGAAAAATAATCATGCGTAGGGGTTAACAGATTTAATCAATCTCCAAGATACGCGGAGATGCAAAACTTCGAATCAACTTCTAAGAAAGTTACATTCAAACTATCTTAGAATTAACTTGAGGAGCCCGAAAGCTTTTTTAGACTTAGAAGAAATAGCCGTTGGCTTTTTCCTTCCAATGGAAGTTACGCGTTGCTTTAACTTCGCAAGGGGTAATGGTCAAGAATGCAAAACGGCAACCGCAAACGGTAAAAAATCGTGGGCCTGGGCTATAAATAGAGGACCTAGACCCTTCCCGAGTACCCTTTTGACCGCTTTCGTGCAAACAAACCCTAACCTCCATCTTTCTTCTTTAGCAATCAGTGCGATTCCATGGCAAAGACAAGCTTCAAAGTCCCCGGGGCGGCTTCGGCCCTAGCCCGGCAACAGGCTGCGGCCCCGGCAGCAGCAACAACAGCGGCAGCACCTTTATTTATGGTCGCTCCGATGGCAGCAGTAGCAGGAGTGGTGGCGCCACCAAGGAATCCCCCAAATGTTGGTCCTCACGATCTTCTCCCGGCGTCATCGAAGTATTCGGACCAGTCTTATCAACTGGGGCCATCTACCTGCAAGAGGGAGTCGCTAGCAGTAGCAGTAGAGGGAAAAATTAGTTCGGAGATCATAGTCCGTAAACCTGGAAAGGAGGTCATTCCTTCGCCAAGGCCTGGAGAAGTGGTAGTCTTCGAAGCTTTCTTCGAAGCGGGGCTTGGACTTCCAGCAGTTGACTTTCTACCGGAGGTACTGGATTTATTTCATGTCACCCTTCCCCAACTTTCTCCGAACACAATAGCGCGCCTGGCCATCTTCGAATGGGCGCTATGAGCTGAGGGCTGCGAGGGAAGAGTAGAGATCTTTGCAGCACTGCACAGGGCATCATGCCAACCCAAGACTTACCTAGGCTCCGGAGGAGAAAAGATCGTGGTAGCCTTCGGGAGCATCAATTTCCGGCTTCGAGATGAGTTTGCTCTAAGATTCCCAGCGAAGGCTATCAATGCCAGATAGTACACGGATTGGATCCTCTGGTGGTTCTATGCCGAAGTTGGGGCAAGCAGCTGTCTAGCCGGACCCTTGCAAGACATAAACTTCCGAAGGGAAGCCCTAGTTCACCCGGATCCCGGCCAGCTCGAAGCTCACCTCAGCCTGCTTCAAAGAATTAGTCGCTGCCTGTTGGCGTAAAAGATTACGCTAACAGGTTTCTGTAGAAAAGAAACTAACAAACGAAGTGTTTGCGAAGCAAACTGTTCTAAGCCTCTGAAAGGATAATAACTTAGAATAGTTCGAAAGTGTGTATTGATTCACTTGTAATCGGTCCTTATTACAGGATGAAATGGGGGGTATTTATAGGCCTGAACATTAAGGAAAAGACCTATTTACCCCTTTATTACAACCGACATTAAGGAAACTATTCGGTTTCCTTAATAGGGCTAAAATGGTAAAAGACTAATCTAATAGGATAGAAGATAAGTCTTCCATCTTAGCTGGCAGAAAAGATCCTGAAGGGCTTTGGTTCGAAGACATACTTCGAACCAATGCCTGCCTTCGGGCTTCGAACCAGGTTCCAAGCACCTTCGAAGATGGCCTTCGGACAATCTTCGAACTGGTTGGCTGTCTTCATGCTGCTTTGGCAATAACCCCGAAGATGAGATATTTTCCCCCAACAGTAGCCCCTCGAATACGCTTCTCCGTTCGACCTGTAACGTTAGGAGAGCAGTATACGGAAAGAAAAGATAACCAATCATAGGGGTTATTGATTTTTGTTTTATCTCCGAAATACATGAAGGTATGAACTTCGAATCAGTCATAAGGTAATTACTTTTCGAACTATCTTAGAACTGACTCAGGAAGTTCAAAAGTCTTTTTGGACTTAGAAAATATAGCCGTTAGTTTCTGTTTCTAACGGAGTTATACGAGGCGTTATTTTCGGAGGAAAATAACAGGCGGGAATGCGAAAGGGCAGAGCCCAAACGGTAACAAACGGAAAGTTTAGGCTATAAATAAAGAACTCCAGAACTTACTCGATTACCTTTTCACCGCTTCCTCTCAGTCAAAAACCTTTTGAGCCCTTTGAGTTCTTGAACCCTAGCCTTCAAGTTCTTGAGCCCTAGCTTCCATTCTCTCGGGTTAATCCGGCAATCGCGATGGTGAAGACCAAAGGATCTGCGCCGCCTTCGACCTTGGCTCGGCAGCAGGCAGCCGCAGCAGCAGCGGCGGCAACATTGGCGGCGGCACCCTCGATGCAGGCGGCAATGTCCATGGCGGCAGGGGGGAGAAATCCCCAAATCCCCGATGACCAAGGTCTGTGCCCTCCATCGACCAAATATTTGGATCAGTCCTTTGAATTGGGACCTTCGACCTGCAAAAGAGAGTCCTTGGCAATCACAGCAGGGGGTAAGATTAGCAATGGGGTAATGGTTCGAAGACCAGGCAAAGAAGCAATCCCATCACCAAGACCCGGAGAAGTCGTAGTGTTCGAAGCTTTTTTCGAAGCAGGCTTGGGCCTCCCTGCTGTAGATTTCTTGGCCGAAGTCCTTGACTTGTTTCATGTAACCCTCCCCCAGCTGTCTCCGAATGCTGTAGCTAGATTAGCTATCTTCGAGTGGGCTCTGAGAGCCGAAGGTTGTGAGGGGAGGGCTGAAGTCTTCGCAGCACTGCATAGAGCAACTTGTCAACCGAAGACCTCCGTAGGCTCCGGAGGTGAAAAAGTATTGGTTGCCTTCGGAAGCATCAATTTTAGGCTTCGAGATGAATACGCTCTGCGATTCCCTGCTAAGGCCATCAACGCTAGATGGTATACTGATTGGGTGCTGCGGTGGTTTTATGCCGAAGTCGGAGCTAGCAGTCCTCTAGCTGGACCTCTCAAAGAAATCAGATTCCGGAAGGAAGCTCTAGTGCAACCCGACGAAGGTCAGCTCGAAGCCCGCCTGAACCTGCTTGAAAAAATTAGTCGGAGGCTCAGTATGCGAGATTTGGCCAAAGAATTCATCGGTCTTCAAATTCCTCCACTGATGGCCAACTGGCCTATCATCTTCGAAGATGACTCCGAAGGCGGCCTTCGTAAAATCAATTATACTTCGAGCCCCGCAGGTAACTTCGAACCCAACATGCATTGTACATATTTACTTCGAAGAAAGACTAACTCGAATTATTTTTTTTAAGCTTCTTCAGATCCTATTACATCAGAGCAAATTGTGAGGGCTTCGGAGAAGATTCTTGGTGCCCCAACTTCGTCCGAGAAAGAATGGCGAATCAAATTAGTCGGAAGTTGGGAGCGATTTAACAGAGTATGGGGAATGTTGGAGTTAACTCCGCCCCCTCTGATGGACTGGGTGCCTCAAGAGAAAGGACCCAAGAAGAGAGTAGCCGAAGCTGGAGCCTCCAGCTCCGCAAGGACTCCGACGAAGAAGGTGGCTCGGAAGCCGAAAAACCTCGCACCTTCGAGCTCAAAAGCTTCGGTTTCTAGCTCTAAAGAAGACGAAGGTATTTTACTAGTAAGATTAATTGACGAAGATGCAGCTCAACGAAGTATTCTCATTGAAGACACTGCAGGTATTCCGGAGCCTCAAACCAACATCGAAGAAGTAAGAGCTCCTGATACCCAAGAAGATCAAATTGAAGCCCCTATGGGTGTAAATGAGGCCGAAGTGCCTGCGAACATACCGGAGTCTGGAGACAATGCTGATCAACCAATGACTTCGGTAGTTCAAGAAGACATAACTCAGGCCGGAGTTCCTGTGAATGAAGGTGGAGTCGAAGTCACTATGGCTTCGATTCTCGAAGAAGTAACGAGGACTCTTCAGGACGATGCTCCTGCAGTCCAAGATTTAGCAGCTGATTCGGATGAGGACTACACTTTTGATCCTCCGATTAGTCCGGTGCTCGATATTCCAGAGAATGTTGAAGGTAAATTTTGCTTAATTCTTATCAATTTTTGCAAAATTATACAATGTGTAATATTTTTGTTTTTTCAGAGCCTCCTGTTGTCGAAGCATCCCTCGAAGATACAATTCAAAGACCTTCGACAACTTCAGGGCCGCAACCGGGAGTTGCTCTACCGGGGCCTGGAAGAGGAAAAAGACACATCGAGCCTCTCCCTGCTCAAGGATCGACTTCATCTGAGTCAACAGATGAAAGTGAATCGACTGAGGGGAGGCCATCTTCAGAAGTTCCAAGGGCCTCGGAAGAGCCCTCCGGATCCTCGCTAAGCAGAGCTGATCAGAAGGCTTTAGCACTGCTTCCTCTCATAACTCCATTTTTGGAGGAGAAAACCGGACTTGGGACTTTGGTTAAACCTTTGGGTGAAGCCAGTCGCAAAGTCGGGGAAACAGAGCTGGTAGCCCTTTTAAGCAGAGCGAAGGGTTCGGAGCTTAATATTGTTGTAGAAAGAGCAGCTTATCAGGTATAAAGCATCTTCGAACCGAATAATAAATTATATATGAATAATTTCTTATTCCAGTTTTTCTTTTTTTTTAGCAAGCAGTCTTAGCCCGCGCTGCAGCTTTGTCGAACGAAAACGAAATTGCTCAACTTCGGGAAGAGAACGAAACTCTTCAAAGAAATTTTAACTTCTCCGAAGGTCGAGTAGCTCAAATGGACAATGTAATCTTAGCAGAGCGAAGGGCTAGGCAAAGCTTGGAGGCTGCAAAGAAAGAGCTCGAAGCAGAAAGAATTGTGCTTCGAGCGGAGATTGAAAGACTGCGGACGGAGGATGCTGCGAAGGGCTCCGCACTTGTAAGGCTACAAGAAGAGGCTGGCCAACTCCGAACTCAAAAGAATGCTTTGACTACGGAGAACGCTAGAATCTCCGGAGTTTTGGCTGAAACAACTTCGGCCAAGGATGTGCTTATTGAAGAAAAGGTTAAGTCCGAGAAGGTGGCTTCGGAGGTCATCGAACAAATGTTAGGTGTCTTGGAGTACTTCGGTACTACTGGATCACTACCTTCGGATGACAATGTAACTCTGCTGCGCCGGCTAAAGAGGATCCAAGGAGCAGCGAAGCAAATGAAGACGGCAGGCATACATTATGGAGAACTCTCCGGACAAGTGTCTGCCCTTGGAATACTTCGCTACTACGAGGATTTGGGCCGAACAATCACTCCGAGCGCAGAGGGCTCTATCATCTTCGACGACGACCGACTTCTAAAACCTTCCGAAGGTGTAGCTGCTGCTTGGCGAGCCTTCCAAACTTCATGGAGAGCCGAAGGTCGATCTGCGATCAAGGCTTGGATTGATGAAGGCCAACGCCAAAAGCAAGTTCGGAGCCAAGCTTCGAGCAGTCAGCCTCCTCCGAACCCGCAGGTTTAGGATTATTTAGGATTTTTTGATTATGTAAAGCTGATGCTTGTAAATATTTATCAATGAAAATCTTGTTTGTCATATTTTTAGGCTTTGCCTCTTATGGAAGATATCGAAGTGTTAGAGCTTAACAGCGAACTTCGCTCACTGTGGAACACCTTCGAACTTCTAAAGAGTTATAAACGTCCTCGATTCCTTATTCCTCGAGATGACTCCGGCGTTATTGCGCCCGAAGTAATCAAAGACGTATTGTCTTATATTAAAGAGGAAGATAAAGAGAGCGACGCAAACACCTCGTCTTCTGAAGACACTAATTGGTCCGAAGACGAAGGTGAAGCCCAAAATAAAAGATCTGAAGATCTTAGAAGCTGGGAGAGAAGCCCCGAGCGGCTTCGAACTTGGGCCGAGCTTCAACAAGAACAGAAGGATTTTAGAGCTTCGAAGGGGAGGAGGAGAGTTAAACGTAAAGTTCTTAGAACTTCCGATGTTGGAACTAGTCGTTCCACCCCTAGCTCTCGGGACCGAAGAGGTCTCCGATTCCTTCTTGGTATAGATACCAATTTTTCATAATGTAATCTGTAAATACATTTATTTCGATAATGAATGCCGATTTAAAATTGTCTCCATATTACTAGCCCCTCTTTGGGTATAAGCAACTTCGAACTGTATTCAAAGATGGTTATGCGCAAAGAAAAAACTTCGGAGTACAATTTTTTCTTGGGGGTTTGGAGCCCCTCTGTCATTTTTAAAGATCTTTTGAAATCTTATGAAATGTCTTCGACCTTTATAGTCAGAAGAATGGTAACTTGGTACCTTTGTTTGCTTTGCGAAAGAAATCAATTAAGATAACTTCGAGGACACTTTATTGTCTTAAAAAATTTGTCACTTTGGACTTATAAGAACAGACATTCGAAGCTCATGGCTTAAATGCTGTTTTGCTTTAGCCAGCTTCGACTGTTTTTTGCGGAAATCTACCAGCCGAAGCTTGGATTTCGCAGAAATTATAGTCACCTTCGACTATTTGTGCAGAAGTCTACCAGCCGGAGCTTGGACTTCGCAGAATTTGGCCAACTTGGGCTCTTTTTTGCAGAAGTCTACCAGCCGGAGCTTGGACTTCGCAGAATTTGGCCACTTGGGCTCTTTTTTTGCAGAAGTCTACCAGCCGGAGCTTGGACTTCGCAGAATTTGGCCACCTTCGGCTCTTTTTACGGAAGTCTGACAAGCTGCAGCTTGGACTCCGCAGATTTTGGCCACCTTCGGCTCTTTTTACGGAAGTCTACCAGCCGAAGCTTGGACTCCGTAGAATGTGGTATTGGCTCTTTTACGGATGCCTACAAGGTATCAGCTTGGGCTCCGGATGGATTTCAGCCACCACACCGGAGGCTTCGACTTTTAAGGGTACGAAGTCCGGAAATACAGCCCTGCTTGATGACACTTCCCTCTCGAACGACTTCCGTCCCAGCGCGTCCGCTCGGGAAACTAGGAGTGTCAAGGGGAAGGCAAGCCACAGGGTGTATGCTTTATTAATTTAGAGGTGATTACAAGCGAATTACAAGGAGCCCTTATGCGAAGTATCGCTTTAGGTGCTCCGCATGCCAAGTATGTGCTAACTCTTCACCTTCTAAATTAGCTAATTTAAATGAACCAGGGCGCCCCGAGCGGACGATTAGATATGGACCTTCCCATTTATTGCCTAACTTCCCTGGTGCTATAATGCTTCGTAGAACAAGATGACCCGGCCTTAACTCGCTGAGCTTAACCTTCGGGTCATACCAAGTCTTCGTCTGCTGATGATACTTTGATAAATTGGCTACAGCTCGAAGCCTTGTTTCTTCTGACAAATCTAACGAAGCTTGTCTTTCTTCTTCGATGTCTGGTTCGGTGCTGCGAAATGAGCCCCCTTTGAGCTCCGTTGGAGTCATAGCTTCATCTCCGAATAATAGTCTGAACGGAGTAAAACCTGTGGACCTTGTTTGCGTAGTCCGAATGGACCACAGAATCTTCGGAAGCTCTTCAGTCCACAGTCCCTTTGACAACCCTACTATTCTTCGATTTAGCCCTGATAAGATATTTCCATTGGCTCGCTCAACGGCTCCATTCGACTAAGGATGTCTCACTGCAGCAAAACATAGTTGAATGCCTAGGTCTTCGCAAAACTTCCTGAAGGGTTCTGCGTCGAACTGTGTTCCATTATCAACTGTGAGATATTTAGGCACTCCGAACCGGCAAATAATGTTCTTCCAGAAGAATTTCTGTACATTATTCGAAGTGATAGCTGTTAAGGGCTCTGCTTCCACCCACTTAGAAAAATATTCAATAGCTACCACTGCGAACTTCAGATTTCCCTTTGCTAACGGAAAGGGACCAATTAGATCCATACCCCATCTGGCCATAGGCCATACCGGAGCAATGACTTGAAGAGCTGTTGGTGGGCGATGACTCCGTCGACCCATCCACTGGCATCCTTGACAAGTGCGGACCAAGCTCTCCGCATCAGCTGTTATTGTGGGCCAATAAAGCTCCTGGCGAAGTGTTTTTCCTGCCAGAGCTCTAGGGGCTAAATGACTTGCACAAAGGCCTTCGTGAATTTCTCGAAGAATTTCTTGGCCTTCGGCTTGAGATATACATCGGAGTAGAGGGGAACATACTCCGGCCTTGTATAATATACCGTTGATTAACTGATAGTTTCTTGCTCTGAGCTTTAATCTTGACAATTGGGGCTCTTCGGGCAAATTCATTCCTCCTTGCAAGAGTTCTATGATTGAATCTTTCCAATCTGCACTAGGAATGCAGAGAATCTCTGCAGAAGCGACTTGTGGCACCGAAGGTATATTGAGCTCCTCATAGAAAGCTTCGTCAGGCACATCAACAGCTCCGGCAGCAGCCTTCGCTAAAATGTCCGCTTGCACGTTTTCAGCTCTTGGTATACTCCGAATGGAAATACCCTTGAAATGTGCTTCGATCTTACGAATTTCTTCCAAGTATTTTGCAAGCTGTGGATGTCGGACTTGAAAACTTTTGTCTACGTGCCCTGCTACTATCTGAGAATCTGTTTTTATAATTATTCTTGTAGCCCCTAGAGCACGTGCTTTCCGGAGTCCCAATAATATTCCTTCGTACTCCGCTATATTATTGGTAGACTTAAAATTGAGTCTTGCGGAGTACATTGCTCTTTGTCCTGATGGTGAAATTAATACTGCCCCAATGCCTGCTCCGGATGCTTGAAAAGCCCCATCGGAGTAAATAGTCCAAACTCCGTCATCTGATTTCTCCGGAGTCAACTTCGCAGGTGGAGTCCACTCTGCTACGAAGTCTGCTAGAACTTGAGATTTAATAGCTGTCCTTGCCAGGAAAGATATGCCGAAGGGTGCTAGCTCTACTGCCCACTTTCCAATCCTTCTAGTGGAATCTTTGCTTCGGAGCATATCTCCTAAAGGATACGAAGTTGGTACAATTACATTATGAGCCAAAAAATAATGTCTTAGCTTCCTCGAAGCCATTATCAGAGCATAAACGAACTTTTCAAGCTCGGAATATCTTGTCTTTGCTCCTGACAATGCTTCGGATACAAAATAGACAGGATTTTGGACCAACTTCCCATTGATATCAGCTTCTCTGACAAGGACTGCGCTGACAGCTGATCCTGTGGCTGCAAGATACAGAAGTAGGGTTTCGTCCGCAATAGGCACCGTAAGTGTAGCAAGATTGCTGAGATAATCTTTAATATCTTCGAAGTTGCTGCTAAGCCAGCTTCGATTCCGGACGAAGCGATGGTTGTAGCTCCAAGACAGGCTCCGACAGTCTAACCTTCGGTCCTGAACTTCGAGTCCGACGAAGACTTCAGTTTAGCCTTTGACCCTCCCAGCAGCCCCGTGCTCACCCGCCGACAGGACTTCAGAGGTAAACTTCGCCTGAACCCTTTGTTCCTTTTCCCTGCAAAATTATGCAATATATAATACCTTTGTCTCAGCAGGGTCCGCTCCTGTGGATGTGGTTCCTCCCGAAGATACGGTTCCTAGGACCTCAACAACTCCAGAGCCGATTCCAGAAGTCACACAAATGGGACCTGGAAAAGGTAAAGGCAAAATGGACCCCTTCCCTACTCCGAATTTAGGATTAACTCCGTCTGAATCAACAGAGGGGGGTCATTCTATGGAGGGGGCCAATCCACCGAGGTCTCAAAAGACGCAGCACAGCGCTCCGAACCCTCGCCGAACGAAGACGACCAGAGGGCTCTGTCTATGCTCCCTCTTCTAGCTCCTTTCTTGGAGCAAAGGACCAGACTTCGAACCTTGCTCGAGCCTTTGGATCAAGCTAATCGCAAAGTCGGGGAGACAGACTTAGTGGCCATCCTTAGCGAAGCTGAGGGTTCAGAGCTCAATGCCGCCTTGGAACGAGCAGCATACCAGGTTCGAAGTATCTGCAAAACAAAATTAATCTCACTTACAAATAATTTCTCACCTTGCTTTTTTCTCTTCGCAGCAAATAGTTTTGGCTCGAGCCGCAGCTGTCTCGAACGAGTGCGGAAGTCTTCATCTTCAGGAAAAGGTTACTGCTCTCTAGAGGAGTCTTACGTCTCCGAAGTTTGGGTTTCCCACTTGGATGAAATGGTTTCAGTAGAGCGGAGGGCCAGACAAATCTTGGAGACTACGAATAAAAAGCTCGAAGCCGAACAAATTGTGCTTCGGGCGGAGATAGAAAGAATGCAGGCAGAGCATGCTACAGCGGGGGCTGAGCTAGTCAAGCTCCAAGAAGAAAAGATTAAAGCTACGGAGGAGGCTAGTAACTTGCTTAGCCAGAAGAGTTCTCTGGCTATGGAGGCAGCTAGGCTCTCCGCTGTGGTGGATGAACTGACTTCGTCAAAGGACACTTTAATTGAAGATAAGCTGAAATCGGAGAAGGTAGCTGCGTAAGTCATGAACCATCTCCTAGGTGTTCTAGAGTACTTAGGTACTACTAGGACACTACCTTCGAATGACAACGTCCCCCTACTGTGATGGCTAAAAATGATCCAAGGAGCTGCGAAGATGATGAAGACAGCAGGCATTCGGTATGGAGAGATCTCCGGACAAGTGGCTGCTCTCGATGTACTTCGCTACTACGAAGATCTAGGGTTATCGATAACGCCAGACTCGGGGGCGGCTCCCATTACCTTCGATGAAAACCAGCTTCTTAATCCTTCTGAAGACGTGGCCGCAGCCTGGCAAGCCTTCCAAGCTTCATGGGGAGCCGAAGGTCGCACTGCGATCAAGGCTTGGATTGATGAAGGACAATGCCAGAAGCAAGCTTGGTATCAAGCCTCGAGCCGTCAGCATCCGCCGAACCCATAGGTCTAGCTTTGTTTTAGGATCCCGACTATGTAAAAAATCACGCTTTCATACATTATGAATGAAAATTTACTTATCATGTTTTTAGGCTTCTCAACCCCGTATGGATGATGTCGAAGTGTTAAACGTTACCGAAGAACTCCGCCTGCTATGGGCTATCTTCGATCTTTTAAAAGTTCATAAATGACCTCGATTTTTGATTCCTCGAGATAGCTCCGGTGCAATTGCGCCCGAAATATGCAAAGATATATTATCTTATATTAAGGAGGAAGAAAAAGTGGTTAACTTGGAAACTTCGTCTTCTGAAGACATTGCATTGTCCTAGGATGAAGGTATTGCTGAACATCAAGGGAAAAAACCTGAAGAACTTCGAAGCTGGGAAAGGAACTCCGAACGACTTCGAACTTGGGCTGAACTTCAACAAGAACAGAAAGATTTTAGAGCTTCGAAGGGAGGTAGAAGAGTTAAACACAATGTTGTTAGAGCTCCCGGCTCTGGAACTAGTCGTTCCGAGTTTAGTGGTAACTCTAGATAACGAAGGGGTCTTCGATTCCTTCTCGGCATAGACACCGATTTTTCGTGATTTAATTGTAATTTGTTCGAATAATAAATATCGATTTTTAAAATTGTCTCCCTACTTCCCAGCCCCTCTTTGGGCGTAAGCAACTTCGAACTATACTCGAAGATGGTTAGGCGCAAAGAAAAACTTAGGAGCACAATTTTGGAGGCTCGGAGCCCCTCAGCAATTTCAAGATTTATTAAAATTTTATAAAATGTCTCACTAGTTGGAGTCGTAAAACTGGTAACTTAGTACCTTTTGTTTGAAAGAAGTCACTTCGAAAAAACTTTCCGGGCACTTTAATGCCCCAAACGATTGGTCACATTGAGCTCTTTTCACAGATATTCAAAGCTTATTAGCTCAAACTCTGTTTTGTTTTGGCCTCCTTCGGCTCTTTTTGCGAATGCTATCAAACCGGTGGTTTGGAATTCGCAATGGTCTCCTTGGACTCTTTTTACGGATGCTTTCAAGCCGGAGCTTGGAATCCACATTATTTGGTCTCCTTCGACTCTTTTTACGGATGCTTTCAAGCCGGTGGCTTGGAATCCGTTTTTCAGTGACTTTCCCACCTCGTCGGAAGCTTCGAAATAGTGGTCCGAAATCCAAAAAATGATTCAAATTAATGACACTTCCCTCCCAGCCAACTTCGTTCTTCCAGTGCGTCCACTAGAAGTAGGAATTATTTGGGGGTAGGCATTATCTGAACCATGAACTTTATTAATTCGGAAGGTGTTTACAAATGATTACAAGGAGCCCCTATGCGAAATATCGCTTTAAGTGCTCCGCATGCCATGTATGCAGTAACTCTTCGCCTTCCAAATTAGCTAACTTCAAAGAACCTGGGCGCCCTGAGCGGAAAATTATGTATGGACCTTCCCACTTATTCCCTAATTTCCCTGGTGCTATAATACTTCGCAAAACAAGATGACCCGGCTTAAGTTCATGAATCTTGACCTTCGGGTCGAACCAAGTCTTCGTCTGCTGCTGATACTTTGATAAATTGGCGACAGCTCGAAGTCTTGTCTCTTCTGTTAAATCAAGCGAAGTTTGCCTTTCTACTTCTATTTCCGGTTCAGTGCTACGGAAGGGATCCTTCTTTGAGCTCCATTGGCATCATAGCTTCGTCTCCGAATAATATTCTGAAAGGAGTGAAACCCGTAGACCTTGTTTGAGTTGTCCGAATGGACCATATAATCTTTGGGAGCTCTTCGGTCCACAATCCTTTTGCCAATGCCACTATTCTTCGATTCAGTCCTGACAAGATATTACCATTGGCTCTTTCCACATCTCCATTAGACTGAGGATGCCGCCCTGCAGCGAAGCATAATTGGATGCCTGGATCTTCACAAAACTTCCTAAAGGGTTCTTCATCGAACTGTGTTCCATTGTCAGCTGTCAGTTGCCGAGGCACTCCGAACCGGCATATGATATTTTTCTAGAAAATTTTTGTACATTATTCGAAGTGATAGCTGTTAGGGCCTCTGCTTCGACCCACTTGGAAAAGTACTCAATTGCCACCACTTCGAATTTCAAATTTCCTTTTGTTACTGGGAAGGGGCCAATAAGATCCATGCCCCATCTGGACATTGGCCATACTGGGGCAATGACTTGAAGAGTTGTTGGTGGACGATGACTTCTTCTTCCCATCCATTGACAACCATGGCAAGTGCAGACTAAGCTCTCCGCATTAGCTAGTATTGTAGGCCAATAAAGCCACTAGCGAAGTGTTTTTCCTGCCAAAACTCGAGCGGCTAGATGGCTACCACAAAGTCCTTCGTGAATTTCTCGAAGAATCTCTTGACCTTCGGCTTGAGATATACATCGGAGTAGAGGAGAACATACTTCGGCCTTGTACAAAATACCGTTGATTATATGATAATTTCGAATTCGGAGCTTCAACCTCAAAAGTTGTGGCCCTTTTGGCAAATTTACTTCTCCTTGCAACAATTCCATAATTGAACTTCGCCAATCTATACTTGGAATGCAAAGGACTTCTGCAGAAGGGATCTGCATTACCGAAGGTGTACTAAGCTCTTCGTAGAAAGCTTCTTCTGGAATGTCCAAAGCTCCGGCAGCAGCTTTTGCCAAGATATCAGCTTGCACATTTTCATCTTTGGGTATACTTCGAATAGAAATCCCTTTAAATGCTGCTTCAATCTTACGGATCTCCTCCAAATATTTCACAACCTGTGGATGTCGAACTTAAAAACTTTTATCTACGTGCCCTTCTACAATTGGAGAATCTGTTTTAATAACAACTCTTGTAGCCCCCAAAGCATGTGCCTTTTGAAGTCCTAACAAAATTCCTTCATACTCCGCTGTATTGTTGGTAGACTTAAAGTTAAGTCTTGTGGAGTACATTGCCTTTTGCCCTGAAGGCGAAATTATCACTGCTCCGACACCTGCTCCAGATGCTTGGAAGGCTCCATCGGAGTATATGGTCCAAATTCCTTCGCTTGGCTTCTCCAGAGCCCATGCTGCAGGGGGAGTCCACTCTGCCACAAAATCTACCAACATTTGTGACTTAAATGTTGTCCTTGCCATGAAGGAGTTACCGAAGGGTGCTAATTCAACAGCCCACTTCCCAATTCTTCCTGTGGAATCCTTAATTCGGAGCATATCTCCCAAGGGATATGAAGTTGGTACAATCACATTATGTGCCAAGAAATAATGCCTTAACTTCCTCGAAGACATTATCAGAGCATAAGTGAACTTTTCAAGCTCAGAATATCTTGTTTTTGCTTCGGACAATGCTTCGGATACAAAATAGATTGAATTTTGTACCAACTTTCCATTGAAATCAACGTCTTTGACAAGGACTACACTGACAGCGAAGCCAATAGCCGCAAGGTAAAGGAGTAGGGTTTCGTCCGCAATAGGCACCATGAGTGTAGCGAGGTTACTGAGATAATTCTTAATATCTTCGAAGCTTTTTTAACACTCCGGTGTCCATGCAAAATCTTCGGACCCTTTCAATGCTTTGAAAATGGGCAAACTTCTCTCCACAGACCTTGCCAAGAATCTGCTAAGTGTTGCAAGATGACCAGTCAGCTTTTGCACTTGCTTTAAATTCTCCGGAGGAGCCATCCTGTGAAGTGCAGTTATTTGAGTGGGGCTAGCTTCGATCCCTCTACTTGAAACTAGATACCTTAACATTTTTCTAGCCTGATCCCCGAAGATACATTTTTCGGGGTTAAGACAGATCCCACATGCCCGAAGGCTACTGAATGTTTCTGCTACTGAATTGCCGAAGATCCTCCGACCTCGACTGTGTTCAAAGATCTTACTTCGAAGGTCTGAGGGGACCTCCGAGTAGGACTACCACCTGAACTCCGCTTAGGAGGCATGGTTTGAGAACTTGGTAGAGAACGAAGTTTTTTGGACTAAGCTCCCCACGGACGGCGCCAACTGTTGGCGTAAAAGATTACGCTAACAGGTTTCTAGAGATTGGAAACTAACAAACGAAGTGTTTACAAGGTGAACTATTTCAAGCCTCCAAAAGGATAATAGCTCAAAACAGTTCGAAGATGTGTATTGAATAACTCAGTATTAGATCCTCATTACAGGGTAAAACGTATTTATAGGCCCAAAAGTTAAGGAAAAGACCCTTTTACCCCTCTGTTACAACCGTAGTGGAAACTATTCGGTACCCTTAATAGGGCTAAAATGGTAAAAGACTAATCTAATGAGAAAGAAAATAAGTCTTCCATCCTAGCTGGCAGAAAAGCTCTTGGAAGAGTCCAAGTTCAAAGATATACTTCGAACTAGAGTTCGCCTCCATACTTCGAACTTGATCCAATATACTCCCGGAGTTAGACACTGGAAACCTTTGATTCAATCACCTGCCTTTGTCTTGTTATAGCAATAACCCTTAAGATGAAGTATTTTCCCCCAATAGGTGTCATAGTTTAAGGCTTCATCGGTTAAGTCTGACATCTTTATATACTGTATCAAATTCATTCTATGTACTGTTCATCTAAATAAAATATGCTTGATGCGTTGAAGTGTTATTGATTTATTGTGATTAGCGACTGTCTAGGTTAGGTCTGATTACGTAGTAAGGTAATTTAATGATATGAATATGTTATTTGGCATGCTGAATTTGTTTTCCATTGGAGTACAAGCCGATAGGTTATCTTTATTTCCACGCTTTGTTTATTATCCACCAAGGAGGCATTCATCTGCCCTGTTGCACAAGGATGCTATCCTATCGGTCTGTTGCACAAGGATGCTATCCTATCGGTCCTATAGGCGTGTTCATTCCTTTTTATTTTATTCCAGCCATAGTCATCGTATTGATAGCCGATCAGCATTGCTATTAATGTTATCTTTTTATGATTCCTTATTAGTTATAGGGTAAAACTGATTGACACGTTCAGAACTTTATTTTTTTATATAAGATTATAGGACCTGTACTGGAGTTAAGCATATCTCCTAGGCCACGCGTGTGACCAAAAATAATACTATTTATAATATTTTTATCATGGTTGCATAATTGATGGTCAATGTTTATTTTACTGCCATTGTATTGAAATCATCTTTAACCAATTCCAATAATTAAAACCCAGCGTATAAAAACAGAGATAATAATTAAATAATAAGCACACAAGCAAGGAAAAGAAATAACTAATATATCTATAATACAGGCTGGGATTCCAACTAACTCAGACTTTGAATATATACCACTTATAGTCTCCAACCAATATCTATACTAATATATAATTGGCGAGTTCGTTTACTCATCTGGACAATCTGAGCTATCCATTGATTACTCATACTCATTGAAACAATCACGACCGTTGATCACCTTCCCTCATCTCTCCCTAGATGTGTTCCCTTCCATGCGTTCCCTTCCATGCGTTCCCTTCCATGCAAGGAAACCCCAACTAATCAGTCCGGATCCCATGCATTCCCTTCCATGCATCTCTTCCGTCAGCCCTCCCCCTCTGCCGACCGGCCGCCGCGGCGACGCCCACAGCTGATCGGCCACCGCTCCGACGCCCACAGCCGATCGGCCGCCGCGGTGACGACCACAGCTGAGCGGCCACCGCGCCAACGCCCATAGTCGAGCCGACGCATCCACGCATGTATGCCCAGTAAAACAAATAAGAAAAAAGTAGCTATTCCGGGATTCACAGCTATTCAACACATAGATTGAACACACGTGGTCACATTGGATCATCTTAGTCGATGCACCAGGTAAGCATCAACCAACCCAACCAATTTATAGCAAAATTATTCAAAACATCAAAACATCAAAACAGGGATGCATCCACACAGAGCACCTTCACGCGATCCGCCCAGCGGTACCCACGTCGACGCCAACAGGGATGCATCCAGGATCAAAACTCTGGCCACGCCTAGCTGCCTCTTCACATCCCATGATCACCGGTCAAGACGACACATTCATAGTCCACCGCCCTCGAAACACATCCAGGTATCCATACATCAACAGAATTTAGGATTCATTCAAAATTCATCTAGACTGATTTTTACCTTCAGTGTTGCCCCCAATTCAGCTGATAGCAACCTGGCCATTGTTTCCATCCTTTGATTGCTTCAGCGTCCATACAAACTAAATAATGAGATCAAACAATCAAATTGATGTAGTGATGCTAGCAACCTAAGTCGATAGACATAATAAAGCCATGCAAAACGTTATAAATTCTCGACCAGATGCTATCTATGCTACACATTAGTTTTACATTTGGCATAAAACTCATCATGCAATCCTGCATTCTCAAATATCACATATACACATTGTTGGGGGAAAATATCTCATCTTCGGGGTTATTGCCGAAGCAACATAAAGGCAGATAGCGGATTCGAAGATTCCCAGACGGTTATCTTCGAAGACACCCGGAATCAAGTTCGAAGCACGAAGATAAGCATTGGTTCGGGGTACATCTTCGAACTAAGGCTTTTTAAGATCTTTTCTGCCAGCTAAGATGGAAGACTTATCTTCTTTCTCATTAGACTAGTCTTTTACCATTTTAGCCTTATTAAGGGAACTGAATAGTTTCCACTATGTCGGTTGTAATAGAGGGGTAAATAGGTCTTTTCCTTAATGTATGGGCCTATAAATACCCCCCATTTCACCCTGTAATAGGGACCGAATACAAGTTATTCAATACACACTTTCTAACTATTCTAAGCTATTATCCTTTCGGAGGCTTAGAACAGTTTGCTTCGCAAACGCTTCGTTTGTTAGTTTCTCTTCTACAGAAACCTGTTAGCGTAATCTTTTACGCCAACAGTTGGCGCCGTCCGTGGGGAACTTAGTCCGAAAAACTTCGTTCTCTACCAAACCTTTTCACCATGCCTCCGAAGCGGAGCGCCTCTGGTAACCCAGTTCGAAGGTCTCCTCGGACCTCCGGACTATTATTTTCAGACACAGTTGAGGTCGGAGGATCTTCGTCTTTTCCTCCACCTCAGACTCCGGAAGGAACATCCCTTCCTCTAGTACACGAAGACCCTCCGCCGACTCCATCCATACTTCGGCCGGGCGGAGTTCCTCTTCCACCTCAAATTCCACTTCGAACTGATCATCACAGTTCTCAAGACCCGGAAGATCCTTCCGAAGGAGATGAAGACAATCTTGGAGATATGGCTGCCCAAATGGCCAATCTTCAAGCCAAAGTAGCAAGATGGCGGTAGGATGCTGCGAACAGACTTCACTCTACCCCCATCCCAGCCATCCCCGAAGTGCCCGAAGATGATGGTCTCGATTATCCTGAAGCCCCGGAGAACGCCTCTTTCGACAATGAATCTCCGCTGCATCCTGAGCTCCAGAAGGTTCGCTTTGATCCAAAGTTCAAAACTTCAAAGCTCTGTAAGTATGCCGGAGATGAAGATCCCGAAGAGTTCGTTCGTTCTTACGCCCTAGCGATTGAAGCTAGTGGAGGAGTCCGGAACACCATGGTGAAGTGCTTCCCTTTAGCTCTTCAAGGAGTGGCTTTAAGGTGGTTCTGGTCTTTGAAGCCAGGATCAATTAATTCATGGGGGCAGCTGAAGAGGAAGTTTATAAGCAATTTTCAGGGCACCTTCGTGCCTCCGATGTCAACAGGAAGCCTTTTCCAGGTGAAGCAACTCCCTGGAGAGACTTTGAGACAGTATTTCAAGCGCTTCGCTCATACGAAGTCGCAGATCCGAGGGTTGTCTACATCCTCGGTAGTTGATGCAGCTCGGGAAGGTGTTACTCATCAAGGTCTTCTGGACAAGCTTCATCGGAAAAGCATATCCACAGTTTCCCAGTTGATGTCGTACTTCGAAGAGTACGCAAGATCGGAAGAAGGTTGGCTCCGAAGGACTGCAACAATTCCATCTATGTTGCAAGAAGTCAAAGTAGAAGTGAAAACTTCGACACAGTCGCAAGAACAAACCTTCGAAGTGCAACATGATCGAAGAAGAGGACAAAAGCACCCTCGATCTGAAGTGTTAAACATTGCACCCCCGCAAAAGTTTACACAGAAAGCTCCACAGTCTACGGGGAACAAGGCCAGCGGCTGGAGGCCGCCAGGGAAAACGGCTGGCAAGGGCTAGACCCTTTTCTGCTGCATCCATGGAGAAAATCGAAGCCATGCAACTGATACTTGCAAGGCTATACTTACCCTAAGGGGAGAGTACTTGGAGAGAACTTCGGGTCGAGGCAGTACCGACCGAAGTCCAGCTGCAACGCGCCCAGAGCCGGTCCAGGCTGTGGCGCGAATAGAAAACTTTGATGCTGCAAGGCACCCTCCGGTGGCCAATATTATGCCACCTCCGAAGCAAGAGGAAGGGCAAGATAGAGGAAAAAGAGTAGTTCTCCCTATCTCCGGAGGAGGAACTATCGGAAGTATGTCCAAGAGACAGCGAAGAGAGTACGTTCGGGAAGTAGGTCATATTGGGACTTCGTCATCTGCAGCTGCAATGCCGGAGTGGTCTCACATTCCGATATCTTTTTCTGCGAAAGATGCAGCCGGTATTAAGTTCCCGCACGCAGATCCATTGGTTATTACTACTGATATTGCGGGCACTGAAGTTCGAAGGGTGCTGATTGACGGAGGTAGTTCGGCAGATATCATTTTTGTTCAAGCCTTCGATCAATTATGCATTTCCAGGAAGCATCTCCTTCCAGCGGCTCGTCCTCTGCAAGGATTCGCAGGACCCTCGCTCGATGCACTTGGCCAAATAGGCCTAGAAGTTACCTTCGAAGAAGGTCTATTGGCCCGGACTGAGGAAATAATCTTTGATGTTACAGATGCCCCGTATGCTTACAATGTCATCTTCGGAAGGGGCATGCTGAACCAGTTCGGAGCTATGGCGCATCACAATTATTTATGCATGAAGATGCCCACACAAGCAGGAGTCCTTACAGTCTTCGGAGATCAAGCCATTGCTCGGAGGGCGGAATATGGTCATGGTCCCCCTCTTGATTCGAGGCAAGTAAACAGTGTGCAGGATAATGAAGAAATTTTTTCAGCCTCCTCCGAAGCTTCGAAGAAGTCCTTTCCGAGACCAAGTCCGGAAGGAGAGATTGCAACGAAGGTCATTGTTAAAGATGGTAAAGAGTATACTTTTCAATTTGGTAAAGATTTACCTCCTGAAGTTGCAACCTCCTTGGAAAAGGTGGTGGAAGAGAATTTGGATGTCTTCGCCTGGTCTGACGAAGATATCACCGAAGTCGATCGGGATATCATTGAACACAGTTTACTTGTAAACCCGAAGGCCCAGCCTGTTCGGCAAGGACTCCGGAAGATGTCCGCAGAAAGAGCTGCTCTAGCTAAAGACTAGGTTGACAAATTGTTGAAGGCTGGGATTATCAGAGAAGTGGCTCACACAGAGTGGTTAGCCAACCCAGTCTTTGTCAGAAAGAAGTCTTCCGGAAAGTGGCGGATGTGCATTGATTTCACATCCTTGAATAAAGCATGCCCACGTGACCCCTACCCCATGCCCCGAATTGATCAACTGGTTGACTCAACCGCAGGTTCGGAGTTATTAAGCTTCCTTGACGCGTATTTTGGTTATCATCAAATATGGTTGAAGCGCGAAGATGAAATCAAGACAAGCTTCGTAACTCCTTCGGGAGTCTTCTGTTATGTAAGAATGCCCTTCGGCCTAAGAAATGCCGGGGCTACTTTTTCGAGATTAGTTGCTAAGGCTCTAGGTCATCAACTAGGTCGCAATGTGGAGGCCTATATGGATGATATTGTAATAAAGAGTGCTTTAAAGCACCAACATAGCCTAGACTTAGCAGAAACATTCAATAGCCTTCGGGCATGTGGGATCCGTCTTAACCCCGAAAAATGTATATTCGGAGCTAAGGCTGGAAAGTTGTTAGGGTATTTAGTTTCAAGCAGGGGAATTGAAGCTAGCCCTACCCAAATAACTGCGCTGCAGAAGATGGCTCCTCCGGAGAATTTAAAGCAAGTGCAAAAGCTGACTGGGCGTCTGGCCGCACTTAGCAGGTTTTTATCAAGATCTGCGGAGAGAAGTTTGCCTATTTTCAAAGCATTGAAAGATTCCGAAGATTTTGCATGGACACCGAAGTGTCAGAAAAGCTTCGAAGATATTAAAGAGTATCTGAGCAATCTTGCTACACTTACGGTGCCTACTGCGGACGAAACCCTACTTCTTTATCTTGCGGCTACAGGCTCTGCTGTCAGTGCAGTCCTTGTGAGAGAATTGAATTGCAGTGGGAAGTTGGTGCAAAATCCTGTTTATTTTGTATCCGAAGCATTATCAGGAGCGAAGACAAGATACTCCGAACTTGAGAAGTTCGTTTATGCTCTAGTAATGGCTTCGAGGAAATTAAGGCATTATTTTTTGGCTCACAATGTAATTGTACCAACTTCGTATCCTTTAGGAGATATGCTCCGAAGCAAAGATTCCACTGGAAGGATTGGAAAGTGGGCAGTTGAGCTAGCACCCTTCGGCATATCTTTCTTGGCAAGAACAGCTATCAAATCCCAAGTCCTAGCAGACTTCGTAGCAGAGTGGACTCCACCTGCGAAATTTGGCTCCGGAGAAGTCAAGTGACAGAGTTTGGACTGTTTACTCCGATCGGGCTTTCCAAGCATCCGGAGCAGGCATTGGAGCAGTGTTGATTTCACCGTCAGGGCAAAGAGCAATGTACTCCGCAAGACTCAACTTTAAGTCTACCAATAATATAGCGGAGTATGAAGGGATTTTATTGGGACTCTGGAAAGCACGTGCTCTAGGGGCTACAAGAATAATTATAAAAACAGATTCTCAGATAATAGCAGGGCACGTAGACAAAAGTTTCCAAGTTTGGCATCCACAGCTTGCAAAGTACTTACAAGAAATCCGTAAAATCGAAGCACACTTCAAGGGTATTTCCATTCGGAGTATACCAAGAGCGGAAAACGTGCAAGCAGACATCCTAGCGAAGGCTGCGACCGGAGCTGTGGATGTGCCCGAAGAAGCTTTCTATGAGGAGCTCAATGTACCTTCGGTGCCACAAGTTCCCTCTGCGGAGATTCTTTGCATTCCTAGCGCAGATTGGAAAAATTCGATCATGGAACTTTTACAGGGAGGAACAAATTTGACCGAAGAGCCCCAGCTGTCAAGATTAAAGCTCAGAGCGAGAAACTATCAAATAATCAACGGTATATTATACAAGGCCGGAGTATGTTCCCCTCTACTCCGATGTATATCTCAAGCCGAAGGCCAAGAAATTCTTCGAGAAATTCACGAAGGCCTTTGTGGCAGCCATTTAGCCCCTAGAGCTTTGGCAGGAAAAACACTTCGCCAGGGGCTATATTGGCCTACAATAACAGCTGATGCGGAGAGCTTAGTCCGCACTTGTCAAGGATGTCAATGGATGGGACGACGAAGTCATCGCCCACCAACAGCTCTTCAAGTTATTGCTCCGGTGTGGCCCATGGCCAGATGGGGCATGAATTTAATTGGTCCCTTTCCAATAGCCAAAGGAAATCTGAAGTTTGCAGTGGTAGCCATTGAATATTTTTCTAAGTGGGTAGAAGCAGAGCCCTTAACGGCTATCACTTCGAACAATGTACAAAAATTCTTTTGGAAGAATATCATTTGCCGGTTCTGAGTGCCTAGGTACTTAACAGTTGATAATGGAACACAGTTCGATGTAGAACCCTTCAGGATGTTTTGCGAAGACCTATGCATTCAGCTATGTTTTGCTGCAGTGAGGCATCCTCGGTCCAATGGAGTTGTAGAAAGAGCCAATGGAAATATTTTATCAGGGCTAAATCGAAGAATAGTAGGATTAGCAAAGGGACTGTGGACCGAAGAGCTTCCAAAGATTCTGTGGTCCATTCGGACTACGCAGACAAGGTCCACAGGTTTTACTCCGTTTAGACTACTATTCGGAGATGAAGCCATGACTCCAATGGAGCTCAAAGGGGGATCATTTCGTAGCACCGAACCGGACATCGAAGAAGAAAGGCAAGCTTCGTTAGATCTATCAGAAGAGACAAGACTTCGAGCTGTAGCAAATTTATCAAAGTATCATCAGCAGACGAAGGCTTGGTTTGACCCGAAGGTTAAAATCAATGAATTAAGACCGGGTCATCTTGTTCTACGAAGCGTAATAGCGCCAGGGAAGTTAGGGAATAAATGGGAAGGACCATACCTAATTGTCCGTTCAGGTCGCCCTGGCTCCTTTAAATTAGCTAACTTAGAAGGTGAAGAGCTAGCGCATACTTGGCATGCGGAGCACCTAAAGCGATACTTCGCATAAGGGCTCCTTGTAACTTGCTTGTAATCATCTTCCGAATCAATAAAGCATATGACCTCGATAGTGCCTTCCCCTCATAGACTTCCATCTTCCGAGTGGACGCACTGGAACCGCGGGGTCGACCGAGAGGGAAGTGTCATAAAGCCTGGTTGTATTTTCGGACTTCGAACCCATAAAGTTCGAAGCTTCCGACGTGGGGGCTGGCATAATCCAGAGCCCAGGCCATCGGCTTGTAGGCATCCGTAAAAGAGCCCAAAACCACACCCTACGGAGTCCAAGCCATTGGCTGGTAGACTTCCGTAAAAAGAGCCGAAGGTGGCCAAAATCTGCGAAGTCCAAGCCATTGGCTGGTAGACTTCTGCAAAAAGAGCCGAAGGTGGCCAAAATATACGGAGTCCAAGCCATTGGCTGGTACACTTCCGTAAAAGAGCCGAAGGTGGCCAAAATCTGCGAAGTCCAAGCCATTGGCTGGTAGACTTCTGCAAAAAGAGCCGAAGGTGGCCAAAATATACGGAGTCCAAGCCATTGGCTGGTAGACATCCGTAAAAAGAGTCCAAAGAGACCATTGCAAACTCCGAACCGTTGGTTCAACAGAGATCGCAAAAATAAGCCGAAGGTGGCTAAAGCAAAACAGAATTTGAGCCATAAGCTTCGAATGTCTGTTAACATAGTCCAGAGTGACAAATTTTTTAAGATACTAAAGTGTCCTGGAAGTTATCTCAAGTGATTTCTTTCATACAACAAAGGTACTAAGTTACCATTCTTCCGACTGCAAAAAGTCGAAGACATTTCATAAGATTTTAAAAGATCTTTAAATGACAGAGGGGCTCTGAACCCCCAAAAAAAATTGTACTCCGAAGTTTTTCTTTGTGCATAACCATCTTTGAATACATTTCGAAGTTGCTTATACCCAAAGAGGGGCTAGTAAATATGGAGACAATTTTAAATCGGCATTCATTATTGAAATAAATGTGTTTACAGATTACACTATGAAAAATTGGTATCTATACCAAGAAGGAATCGAAGACCTCTTCGGTCCCTAGAGCTAGGGGTGGAACGACTAGTTCCAACATCGGAAGTTCTAATAACTTTACGTTTAACTCTCTTCCTCCCCCTCGAAGCTCTAAAATCCTTCTGTTCTTGTTGAAGCTCGGCCCAAGTTCGAAGCCGTTCAGGGCTTCTTTCCCAGCTTCTAAGATCTTTAGATCTTTTATTTCGAACTTCACCTTCGTCTTCAGACCAATTAGTGTCTTTACAAGACGAGGTTTTTGCGTTGACCTCTTTCTCTTCCTCTTTAATATAAGACATTACATCTTTGATTACTTCGGGCGCAATTACGCCGGAGTCATCTCGAGGAATTAGGAATCGAGGACGTTTGTAACTTTTTAGAAGTTCGAAGTTATTCCATAATGAGCGAAGTTCGTCGTTAAGCTCTAACACTTCGAGGTCTTCCATAAGAGGCAAAGCCTAAAAAATATGACAAACAAGATTTTCATTGATAAATGTTTACAAGCATGAAGCTTTACATAGTCAAAAATCCTAAATAATTCCTAAACCTGTGGGTTTGAAGGAGGCTGACTGCTCGAAGCCTGGTTCCGAACTTGCTTCTGGCGTTGGCCTTCATTGATCCAAGCCTTGATCGCAGTGCGACCTTCGGCTCTCCATGAAGCTTGAAAGGCCTGCCAGGCAGCAGCCACGCCTTCGGAAGGAGTTAGAAGCCTTTCGTCGTCGAAGGTAATGGAGCCTTCTGCGCTCGGAGTGATTGTCCGGCCCAAATCCTCGTAGTAACGAAGTAGTCCGAGGGCAGACACTTGTCCGGAGAGTTCTCCATAATGAATGACTGCCGTATTCATTTGCTTCGCTGCCCCTTGGATCCTTTTTAACCAGCGCAGAAGAGTGACCTTGTCATCCGAAGGTAGTGATCCGGTAGTACCGAAGTACTCCAAAACACCTAGCATCTGCTCTATGACCTCCGAAGCCACCTTCTCAGACTTAAGCTTTTCTTCGATAAGTATATCCTTGACCGAAGTCGTTTCTGCTAGAACTCCGGAAATCCTAGCATTCTCCGTAGTTAAGGTATTCTTTTGATTTAGGAGTTGGCTAGCTTCCTCTTGGAGCCTCACGAGTTCGGACCCAGCATTAGCATGCTCCGATCGCACCCTTTCAATTTCTTCTCGAAGCACGATTCTTTCTGCTTCGAGCTCTTTATTAGCAGCCTCATAGCCCTGTCTGGCCCTACGCTCCGTTGAAATCATGCTATCCATTTGAGCCACTCTAGCTTCGGAGAAAGACAGGTTGCGTTTAATAGCTTCATTTTCCTCCCGAATGAAGCTGAGCAATTTCATTTTCGCCCGATAAAGTTGCAGCGCGGGCCAAAACTGCTTGCTAAGAAAAAGAAAAAACAGAAATAAGAAATTATTCATGTATAACTTGCTATTGGTTCGAAGGTGCTCCGTACCTGGTAGGCTGCTCTTTCTATAGCAACGTTAAGCTCCGAACTCTTCGCCCTGCTTAAGATGGCTACCAGTTCTGTTTCCCCGACTTTGCGACTGGCTTGACCCAAAGGTTTAACCAAAGTCCGAAGCCCGGTTCTCTGCTCCAAAAAAGGAGTTAAGAGAGGAAGCATTACTGAAGCCCTTTGATCAGCTCTGCTTGACGAAGGTCTGGAGAGTTCTTCTGAGGTCCTTGGAGCTTCAGTAGATGGCCCCCCCTCAGTTGATTCACTTTCATCTGTTGATTCGGATGAAGTTGATCCCTGAGCAGGGAGAGGCTCTATATGTCTTTTACCCCTTCCAGGCCCCTGTTGAGTGACCTCCGGGTGCGGCTCCGAAGTTGACGAAGGCCTTTGAATTGTGTCTTCGCGTTGTACTTCTACAGAAGGGGGCTCTGCAAAAGTAAAGGTATTATACATTGTATAATTTTTCAGAAAATAATAAAAGAATTATGCGAAGTTTACCTTCGACATTCCGGGGGCAATCGAGCACCGGACTGCTCGGAGGATCAAAGGTGAGGTCTTCGTCTGAATCCACAGTTAAAATTTCAGCTGCCGGAGTATCTCCGTGAGCAGTCCTCCCTTCATCCACAACTGAAGTTGTAGTAACTTCAACTTCATCTTCGCCCACAGGGGCTTCGATTTGCTCTTCTTCTTGAGCATTCGGAGCTCTCTCTTCTTCAATGTTAGCCTGAGACTCCGGTATACCTGCAGCATCTTCGATATGAGTATTTGTTTGAGCTGCATCTTCATCAATCAACCTCACTAATAGGTTACCTCCATCCTCCTGAGATTCGGAGGCTGAAACTCTTGAGCTTGAAGGTCCGAGATTTTTTGGCTTACGAGCCACCTTCTTCACCGGAGTCTTTGCGGAGCTCGAAGTTCCGGCTTCGGCTATCCTCTTCTTGGGTCCTTTCTCCGAAAGCACCCAGTCCATCAGAGGGGGCGGAGTCAGCTCCAGCATCCCCCATACTCTGTTAAACCTCTCCCAACTCCCGACCAATTTAACTCGCCATTCTTTTTCAGTCGGAGTTGGGGCACCCAGAATCTTCTCCGAAGCCCTTATAATTTGCTCTGAAGTGATAGGGGCTGAAGAAGCTACAAAATAAATAATTCAAGTTAGTCTTTCTTCGAAGTAAATATGTATAATGCATGTTGGTTTCGAAGTTACCTGCAGGGCTCGAAGTCAAGTTAATTTTGCGGAGGCCGCCTTCTGAATCATCCTCGAAGATGATAGGCCAGTTGGCCATCAGCGGAGAAATTTGCAGGCCGATGAATTCTTTAGCTAAGTCTCGCATACTTAACCTTCGGCTAACTTTTTGAAGCAGGTTAAGACGGGGTTCGAGTTGACCTTCGTTAGGCTGCACCAAAGCTTCCTTCCGGAATTGAATTTCTTTGAGGGGCCCGGCCAGAGGACTGCTTGCCCCAACTTCGGCATAGAACCATCTTAGAATCCAATCAGTGTACCATCTGGCATTGATGGCCTTTGCAGGAAATTGAAGGGCGTATTCATCTCGAAGCTTAAAGTTGATACTACCAAAAGATACCACTACTTTTTCACCTCCGGGGCCTACGAAGGTTTTTGGTTGGCATGTTGCTCTATGCAATGCAGCAATGATCTCTGCCCTTCCTTCGCACCCTTCGGCTCTCAAGGCCCATTCGAAGATAGCTAATCTAGCTACTGCATTCGGAGATAATTGGGGGAGGGTTACATGGAACAGATCAAGTACCTCCGCCAGGAAGTCCACTGCAGGGAGGCCCAAGCCAGCTTCGAAGAAGGCTTCGAATACAACTACTTCTCCGGGCCTTGGCGATGGAATCATTTCTTTGCCTGGCTTCCGAATCATAATCCCAGTACTAATCTTTCCTTCTATTGCGATTGCCAGTGACTCTCTCTTGCAGGTAGAAGGCCCCAACTGGAAAGACTGATCCAAATACTTTGTTGATGGCGGGCACAGACCTTGATCATCGACATTTTGGGGATTTCTTCCTCCTGCCGCCATGAATGTTGCTGCAGATGTCGGACGGGCCGCCGCCAACATTGCCGCCGCTGCTGCTGCCGCCGCCTGTTGCCGAGCCAAGATCGATGGAAGTGCTGATCCCTTGGTCTTCACCATTGTGGTCGCTGGATTGCTTTGGAGAAATCGGAGGCTAGGGCTCAAGAACTTGAAGGGCTCAGGAACTCAAAGGGCTCAAAAAGTTTTTGATTGAGAGAAAGCAGTGAAAAGGTAACGGGGTAAGTTTTAGGTCTTCTATTTATAGCCTAGATATTCTGTTTGTTACCGTTTAGCTCTGCCTTTTCGCATTCTTGCCCGTTACTTTCCTCCGAAAATAACGCGTCGTATAACTTCCGTTAGAAGAAACAAACTAACGGCTATTTCTTCTAAGCCTAGAAAGTTTTCAGTCTTTTAAAGATATTTCTAAGTTACTTCGAATGTAACTTCTTCGAATACCAATTTGAAGTATACACCTCCGCATAGTTTGGAGATGATTTAAATCTGTTAACCCCTGCGCATGATTACTTTTCTTGCGTATACTGCTCTCCTAACGTTACAGGTTAAACGGAGAAGCGTATTCGAGGGGCTACTGTTGGGGGAAAATATCTCATCTTCGGGGTTATTGCCGAAGCAACATAAAGGCAGACAGCGGATTCGAAGATTCCCAGATGGTTATCTTCGAAGACACCCGGAATCAAGTTCGAAGCACGAAGATAAGCATTGGTTCGGGGTACATCTTCGAACTAAGGCTTTTTAAGATATTTTCTGCCAGCTAAGATGGAAGACTTATCTTCTTTCTCATTAGATTAGTCTTTTACCATTTTAGCCCTATTAAGGGAACCGAATAGTTTCCACTATGTCGGTTGTAATAGAGGGGTAAATAGGTCTTTTCCTTAATGTATGGGCCTATAAATACCCCCCATTTCACCCTGTAATAGGGACCGAATACAAGTTATTCAATACACACTTTCTAACTATTCTAAGCTATTATCCTTTCGGAGGCTTAGAACAATTTGCTTCGCAAACGCTTCGTTTGTTAGTTTCTCTTCTACAGAAACCTGTTAGCGTAATCTTTTACGCCAACACACATTTGGCATCTCCAATTTTCAAGCAACGGATTTCAATGTGCTAAATCCAAATGCATTCAAGAATGCTTATATCACTACAGTACATCCTGAAATTGCAATTTCTATAAACAACATGTGCATTTAACTCATACAACATGTGCAATTTCAATGGATTTGTCATCAAAACAACTTTGAGTGACTGAAATCTTATATACTCATACAACATGTGCAATTAACTCATTTCACTTCCACACAAGTGCTTAATCAGAATTACTTTGAGAAGTAAAAAAGGTTGTGTGTTAACCCATAAATGCAAAAGTCAGTTATTAACATTAAATAGAAGTACAAAATGTAAGCCTGCTTACTTGAGCAACTTTGAAAAGCTCTTCCAAACCTTCAAGGTTGAGATGTGCATTATGCAGGAGGTCATATCTGCCATGCGATTCAGTAGTTAAGGTGTACAATTTAAGGTGTACAAAGCATATTAGATAGATAAAGGTGAATAATAGCATTGTTTTTCTAATTTTCTATCAATTTTATTGGTCATATTAACTTTACCTATTTTTGTGCCATGTTGCATATTCAAGCATCCTTTCTAAATAAGCTAAAGTTACTTGGAAATCACATGTATACTAATATGCTTCCTGAAATTGCAATTTCTATAAACAACATGTGCATTTAAGTCATACAACATGTGCAATTTCAATGGATTTGTCATCAAAACAACTTTGAGTGACTGAAATCTTATATACTCATACAACATGTGCAATTAACTCATTTCACTTCCACACAAGTGCTTAATCAGAATGACTTTGAGAAGTAAAAAAGGCTGTGTGTTAACCCATAAATGCAAAAGTCAGTTATTAACATCAAATAGAATTACAAAATGTAAGCCTGCTTACTTGAGCAACTTTGAAAAGCTGTTCCAAACCTTCAAGGTTGAGATGTGCATTATGCAAGAGGACATATCTGCCATGCGATTCAGTAGTTAAGGTGTACAGTTTAAGGTGTACAAAGCATATTAGATAGATAAAGGTGAATAATAGCATTGTTTTTCTAATTTTCTATCAATTTTATTGGGCATATTAACTTTACATATTTTTGTGCCATGTTGCATATTCAAGCATCCTTTCTAAATAAGCTAAATTGGGCATATTAACTTTACATAGTTTTGTGCCATGTTGCATATTCAAGCATCCTTTCTAAATAAGCTAAAGTTACTTGGAAATCACATGTATACTAATATGCTTCCTGAAATTGCAATTTCTATAAACAACATGTGCATTTAACTCATACAACATGTGCAATTTCAATGGATTTGTCATCAAAACAACTTTGAGTGACTGAAATCTTATATACTCATAGAACATGTGCAATTAACTCATTTCACTTCCACACAAGTGCTTAATCAGAATGACTTTGAGAAGTAAAAAAAGGTTGTGTGTTAACCCATAAATGCAAAAGTCAGTTATTAACATCAAATAGAAGTACAAAATGTAAGCCTGCTTACTTGAGCAACTTTGAAAAGCTCTTCCAAACCTTCAAGGTTGAGATGTGCATTATGCAGGAGGTCATATCTGCCATGCGATTCAGTAGTTAATGTCAAATCAGCTACATTAAGATTTATGGTGCATTATAAGTGATTGCACCAGAAAGCCATACTATGATCACTTCTCACGATGGGAACGAAAAAAGATGGTCGGACTGTATTGACAGATATTACAAACCATGTCAAAAAAGGTACCATTGATATTGCCTAACTACATTTCAAAACTTTTTCCCCTTATATACTCGTGTTTGCATAAAATGTTTCAGTTTCGTTTAGTAATCCTAACATACCTTGGTACCATTGATGTCAACTTATAGGAACATGTCAGTCACCTCATGATAACGAGGTTCATAAGAGGGAAGAGAAGAATAGAAAACAATGAGAATACCGTGCAAGGATAAAGGCTGGGTCATCTCTAAATATTTTAGGTACGTTTTTCAGCCCTAAGATACCTCGCTACATATTTGTGCATCATGTTTATGTAAAATTTGTAAACTTGTAGGAACACAACAGTCACCGGACGATAACAAGATGCGTAAGAGGGATGAGAGAAATAGAAAACAACGAGAATACCGTGCAAGAAAGAAGGCTCAAGAAACCAGTAACCAGAGAGATGGAATGGATAAGTTTGAATCATCTCCATATAGTTCAGGTCCGTATGTCAGTGATGAGCTACCTTACTACATATAGTTAGACAAAACGTGCTATCCAACATGGACATTTATTTTCTACTATTGAATATGCAGGAACTACATCAGTAGTAGATCAACAATCACCATATGGGACCGGGTATTCAACAGTTTTAGAAGCATCAACGATGCTACAATCTAATGAGTTGATCTTTGCGGGTATTTCTTACACAAATTATTTCCTTGTATGTTTCACTTCATTTCATATCAACTTCGATGACATTTTTATACATTGTATTGTACGAAACCACTCTGTAGGAAGTATTCTATCACCATATGGGACTGGGATTTCAACAGTTTTGCAAGCCTCAAGTGTCAAAGATAAGGAAAATCATGAACGATATGAACCCGTTGATTGGCTACATAGAAATGATAACTACGTGAAACTATATAAAGGTCTCATTCTATATTTCTATACTAAATTGCATTTGTGTATCCATGAAAATATAAATAGACACTCATGTAGTATATGATGTAGACAAGAGGGGATGGAGGAACATAAAACAACGGGAATATTGCGCAAGAAGAAAGGCTGAAGAAATCGACGAGCATGGAGAATGGATAATAAATAAAAAGCATTGTGGATACAAAAGATGTGCAGATGACAATAACATGGATAAAACAAATATTTGTCAAACACCTCTACAACAAAGTAATGGAGAACCAAATGGTACATTTGACAGTGCTTTATTCGAGCCTACGCACTCGAGCTGGCATGATGAAGGTGCTTTGTACTGGTATTCCTTTCCATTTAGTGATTATTGTTTATACATTGATGAAACTAACGTACAATCTCCTATCATGCCATAGATCGTTTACAGTATCAAGATGAGTTGGACAATATAGAAGACGAAGAAAGCAGACAACTTCACGGTGAAGGTAATACAAAGTACCTTCATATATCATAAAATCATAAAATTACAATAACTTTTCCTTATAATATTCTTATTATGTTTATTAATAACAGATGCATATGATTCATATTGTTTGCCTGTTGATCATGTTGAAGAGAATACCACAGAAGATATGTGTGACATTGTGTACTATAACTTACCAGACAAGCACATATCCTTAAGAAAACTTTGTAATTGTCAATATTGTGGTGCTATGAGGTTTCAGTTTGAACCACCAGGATTTTGCTGTAAAAAGGGGAAGATAAAAATACATATTCCTGAGGTGCATGCTGAGTTAAAAAGACTGTTTCCAAGTCAAGTACATGATGATGCAAAGTATTTCAAAAAATATATACGGTACTTCAACTCTCATTTCTCTTTCACAAGCCTAGGAGTTACTTTGGATCATCGAGTTAGCCCAGCATCCGGAACTGGTATATATACGTTTCATGTGCATGGTGCCATATATCATCGTCTAGACCATCTGGTGCCTGGTTCTAAAGGTCCGCGTCATTTGCAACTATACTTCTATGATACAGATGATTCAAACTTGGATCATCGAGTACGAAGGTCTCCGGACCTTGATATCAATATTATCAGAAATATACTGAGAGTATTACAAGAAAACACATACGTACAGACTTTTAAAAGAGTTGGGACTATGAAAAACATAGATGACTATGTGATTGAACTAAATACTGATGTAACTCCTGACCAACGAAGGTATTGAATATTTCTCATTACTTACTTATATATATCTATTTAACTATTAAGGTTTCCTATTTTGTACATTAATTTTGTTGATATTAAGTTGTAACGAAGTTTACTTTTGTCCAAACAAGGTACAATGCGCCCACAACTTCACCAGTTGCTGCTATATGGTCTGAAGGGAACGATCCACAAAGAAGTTTTGATCGGAGTGTGCTTGTATATGCTAGAGGGGATTGTCTGCTCTATATTAAAGCATATTATGGTTGTTACGACCCATTGGCATATCCTTTATTCTTCCCTAGAGGGGAAACTGGCTGGAATCTATATATGTTGTACTATGGAGAGTGTACAAGCCATACTACTATGAAGCCTAATGAGCAGTATGAGATTCCATCTACCATGCAATCCATTGTGGAAGTCACTTCTGTTGATCCTACAGGTATTTGAAACGGTGAAATGTTATATCTTTGATGGATATCTACTTACATTTCAATTTTGTGTAGATTATGGTGAATGCGATGATGACATACAAGAAGGTGATTACATAAGTAGAATGATAGACGAAAACCAGTCAACAAGGTTTGTGACAGCAAGAGAATACTATTGTTTCTTGCTACAAGTCGGACATGGGATTTTCAACGTTCTATCATTTGGAGGAAGGTTATTCCAACAATGGGTCGTTGATATGTATATCAAGATTGAGTCTAAGAGGCTTGATTGGTACTCTAACCCTAATAACCAAAAACTTCTACGAACTGAATTATACCAAGTAAGTTATTGATAAGTTGTTATTCTTAAGAGAAATCACCCCACATTTATACAACATATATGTGACCAGTTCATGATGTGTTTTCTTTGCTTAGGGTCTAGTTGATGTCATTTCTGCTGGAGAAACTAGACCTACAGAGGTTGGCAGGAGAATTGTGCTTCCTCGTAGTTTTACATGGGGTGATCGAGATATGCAACAAAGATTTCTCAATGCAATGGCTATTGTCCAGCATTTTGGCAAACCAGATTACTTCATTACGATGACTTGTAATCCATACCGGGAGGAGATTACAAGCAATCTTGAAATTGGCCAAAATGCACGGGATAGACCAAACCTGGTATCAAGAGTATATAGGGCCAAATTACATGCCTTGAAAGATATATTAATCAAAAAAATATTTTGGAGATGTTGCAGCGTATGTGCATGTTACTGAGTTTCAAAAGAGAGGATTACCACATGAACACATCTTGTTGATCATGAACTCAAGCGGTAAGTTAACAAGTCCAGAAGGATATGACAAAGTAATTTTGTCTGAAATACCAGATAGGGATAAGTATCGTGTATTGCACAATCTGGTTGTTAAGCACATTCTTCATGGACCATGTGGGATACTAAATAGAAAGTGTGCTTGTATGATTGATGGAGAGTGTCTTTTTCGATATCCTCGACAATTCTGTGCAACAACACAACAAGGAAGAGATTCATATCCTTTGTATAGGAGGAGAGATGATGGACGTCGTGTAAGGATAAGAGGTGCAGAGTTAGATAACAGGTGGGTGGTTCCGTACAATCCTGGGTTACTTATGAGATTCAATTCTCACATCAATGTTGAGGCCTGCTCAAGTATCAAGGCTATTAAGTACCTATTCAAAAACGTATACAAAGGTCATGACCGTGCTTCGTTCTCGGTCGACCCTGCTCAAAAGGAAGGTGTAATAATTGATGAGATTCGTCAATATAGGGATGCTAGATACATATCACCACCAGAAGCTGTACATAGAATTTATAGTTTCCACATGTTTGGTGTGTACCCATCTGTTTTCCAACTCCACTGTCATCTGCCTAACATGCAAAGTGTTATTATTGATGAGAGGAAAAATCTCATTGATGTAGTTAACCAACCGTCTTCCACTATGACGATACTCACAGAGTACTTCAAGATGAATCGAGTGGATAGCAATGCAAGAAAACTATTGTATAGGGATTTTCCAGAACACTACAGGTGGATTACTGGTAGTAGAAAATGGCAAAAGAGAAGACAAATTGGGCAGGTTGTGTATGCACACCCTGTTGAAGGGGAGAGATATTTTTTGAGAATGCTTCTAAATCATGCTAGAGGTGCACTCTCCTTTGAGGATTTAAGAACTGTGTTTGGCATCACGTACTCTACTTTTAGAGAAGCATGTGAGAAGAGAGAGCTTATAGAGACAGACATGACACTTGATGATTGCTTGAGTAAGGCTGTGGCATTTCTAATGCCATTAGCTCTACGAAGGTTATTTGCGACTATTCTTGTATTTTGTGAGGTAACCAACATCCGTGGACTGTGGAACAAATACAAGGATTCAATGTCTGAAGATTTGAGACGAGACAATTCTAACTCATAGTAGTAGAACAAATGGTGATTAGATGCATTGGAGATTTAGTTAAATCGATGGGAAAGGATATCAGCAGTTTTGATCTTCCATAGCTAATTGATACAAGTAATTGGAGACCTTGTCTGCATTAATATAAATTGCTTTTATGAATTGATGAAATAATTCGCTAACACTTTTTTCCTTCACGTGAATCAGGTGAATATTCTGATGACGTAATGAGGGAGGTTAGAGAGGAGATATCTTTGGGCGCAGACCAGGAACATCCTGATTTATATACATCTCTTAATGAGGAGCAGCGTGGTGGATTTGATGAAATAATACATCACGTCTTTGAATCAAAGAGTCAAGTGTTTTTTTATGGCCCAGGAGGAACGGGAAAAACATTCCTATACAAGGCACTTCTTGCTAAAGTGCGATCAGAGGGATTAATAGCTATTGCAACTGCGACTTCTGGTATAGCGGCGTCGATATTGCCCGGAGGACACACAGCACACTCAAGGTTCAAGATTCCAATTAAGCTTGGAGACAATAGCATGTGCAATTTCACAAAGCAGAGTGGCACGGAGGAGTTGCTTCGTAGGGCGTCCTTGATTATCTGGGATGAAGTTGCTATAATAAATCGTCGGGCGGTTGAGTGCCTCGATAGGTCCCTACAAGATATTATGAATTGTTCTTTGCCATTTGGTGGGAAGGTTCAGACATTTGGTGGTGATTTCAGACAGGTGCTTCTGGTCATAACACGAGGGACAAGAGCATAGATAACAGACGCTACATTGTTTAGATCTTATTTATGGGAAAACATAAGGAAGATACGATTGTCACGTAACATGAGGGCTTAATATGACCCATGGTTTTCAGATTACCTCCTTAGAATTGGGAATGGAACTGAACAAACAATTGAGGGTGATTATGTCAATTTGCCAGAAGATATTGTGATTTCTTATACAGAAACTGAAGAATCCATAATCAAACTTGTCCAAAATATCTTCCCATCACTTGAGGAGAATGTAAGATCATCAACTTAAATGAGTACACATGCCATACTTTCCACAAAAAATAAATATGTAGATCAGATAAATGAAAAGATGGTTGACAATTTCCCAGGTGAGGAAAAGGTTTATTATAGTTTTGACTATGTCGATGATGATTCGAGCTATAACTACCCCATCAAGTTTCTGAATTCACTCACTCCAAATGGTCTCCCCCACATGTTATCAAAGTAAAAGTCAATTGTCCTGTAATCGTTCTCCACAATCTTGATCCAAATAATGGCTTGTGCAATTGAACCAGACTGATGGTTAGATCATTTCAAGACAATGCGATTGATGCTGAAGTTGTTGGTGGCCAGCATGTCGGCAAAAGAGTGTTCATACCTAGGATACCTATGTCTCCGTCGGATGATATTGCACTTCCTTTTAAGTTCAAAAGGAAACAATTCCCGATTCGCTTGACTTTTCCAATGACCATAAATAAAGCACAAGGGAAAACTATCCCAAATGTTGGCGTCTACCTTCCAGAGCCTGTGTTCTCACATGGGCAACTTTATGTCGCGTTGTCTAGGGGTGTGTCAATGCAAACAACAAGGATTTTAGCTAAGCCGAAGGATGGGTTAGATCCCACGGGGAAGACCACTAAAAACATCGTGTATAGAGATGTATTGGATTGGTGAAGAGTGGACCTTACAGTATCCCATTTCCATTATTTAAGGTGACCTTTGACCATTTCCCATTTGGCTTAATATTTGCTATTACTGTACCATTTTCCTTCTTGTGACTTCTGAAACTGATTGTGGAGGTTTTATTATGTAGTGGAATCCTATAGGTTTTTATTGGTGGTTTACTTGGCTTGATGCTTATGTTTTTGTATGGCAACCTAATTGGCATTGGTATAAATCTAAAATAATATTTTCTCAAGTGTTGGTTATGTTTTATTAATCACTGACTTTGAAAAGTCATTAATATGTGTTGTTTACTGCAGTTGAGAGATTTTCATTACACCTTATGATCAATATATGGAGTCCATCAATATTTTTATGCTATTGGGGTCTGGGTTCAGGATGAGGTTTGAAGGATAAGTGGCACTGGAGAAAAGGTATCTGTGAGGATTTTGACTATGGTGTTATGCTTTCAATTATGAAATCAGATTGTGTTGAATTCTACCTGTGTTTGTTCTACTGATTTATTTCATGTCTTCTGCTGCTAAGTGGACATCTAGGGTTTTTTACTTATATTTTCAAATTATTTACTCCAACTGAAATTTGTCACCTTTTGTTTAGCAGACAGCTCAACTACTTATGAGGTAAGCTGTCAGGAAACAAGTTTGCATTGTTGGCTTACAGGAATTTTAGGTTCAGATTGTCAAGGAATATATTGAGTGATCAATTACAACACAGAGTACATGGTCAATATGGGCTAATGAAGAGTCATCAAGGTTACTACAACTTGCTATTAATCTTATAATAACTTCCTGACCTCTTTTGGTGTGAATTTTAATTTATCTCATTATTTTCTTAAAGTTTAAGATATTTATTATATCTTGATTTTAACTCTCATGAATTATATGAAGATCTCTTGTTCTAATAATGTGATGTATTGATTGGAGTAACTCTAGCCAATTCTAATGATGTGATGTATGTCATTGGAGGAGGGCTAGGCGCAAGAGAGTCCGGCACACGAACAAGCTGACTGTAGGCATGAAGCCTAATAGATCGAATTGGGGAAGAGAGAGGACCGAAGATGAGGAACCGAGGAGTCAACGGCCCACCACATGGTATTCCTGAAGATCACTCTCTAGGTACCTGGTTTATATATGAATAGCTTGTGTCTTTTCTTATCATATATTTCCTATTGAACTCTCTCCATATGTGTATATTTATCAGTCCTTTGCCCTCATAATAGTAACAATCAAGTCATATTCATAACACCCAAAACAACCAAATTTTAGGGAAGATCAAGACTATGTGATTGGTATGCATCTATGCACTATATCGATTTCTTTTCAAAACATTCAAGTTCCAAATTTCAATTCTTTCTGCATATAAAACATATGTCAAATTTCTATTGTTAATTGTTTATGACTTAACCTGGTATTTGTTTTTCTGAATGGCAAAATGAAATCTGAAAATTGTAATTTCAAAAGTATTGTGTTGCACATGTGTGATTTCAGTTTGGTATGGTATTTGTTGTTAAATAGCTCTAACTGAACTATTTAATTATCATCATCTCCTATAACCTCAATCAATGTGCAAAGAAGATAATCTGTTATTGAGATATGCTTCACAATCAAAATTGTTGTCTCTCAGTTTTGATATGTCTGTCTGATCATCTCATAGTGATCATATTTTGATATCTTGCTCTCTCTCTGCTATTAAGATATCTTTTTGTTTTTTCTTTAATATGTATGTTTTTAAGCTTTATGTTATTGCTGTTGTGTGTTATCCCTGTGTGCTATTATATACATAACACACATGTACATTTATTATTTTTTGATTTTCACCGTTGTGTAGCATGGTAAAAGGGTAAAGACATTTGATTATTTACCCTATAATATATATACAAACCATTGATGTCAATATATTCTACAGGGAAAAAAACTTTTATAAAGCATCTACTAAGAACAAGCTTTTTAGGTTTTTCATTTAGTATTTGGTATATTTATTTTTAGTAGTTTCTGATTTCAATTTGAATAGAATGTTGTGTGACAGTTGATCTTATGCAATTGCAGGTGCCCATATTGGACCAGAGCCAACAACTGACCAATTTGTTGTTGTCATGGATAATGCTGATTTTAATGCATTTTGAACACTTTTATACGGTTGTGTATTTAGTCCAGTTATTTTGCTATTCATGTATCTGAGAATGAAAATATTCATCTCAAGCCACTCATGGAAGCATATAAGATCTACCATTTTCACATGTCTGTTACTATGTTTCCTTTAATATCTTATATTTAATACTATTTATGAAAATGCAACTATGATGTTGTTCTATAGCATGCCTATAATAGGAACCCATCAAATGATGATGTTTGTTGAATTAAGGCATTTATTAATATTAATTACTACAATTGTTTGTTCTCTGCAATATTAAAAACAGTGCAGATTTGGATGGTAAAAATGTAAAGGCTTTTCACTATTTACCCTATATATATACAAACCATTGATGTCAATATATTCTACAAGGAAAACAACTTTTATAAATCATCTACTAAGAACAAGCTATCCAGGTTTTTCATTTAGTATTTAGTATATTTATTTTAACTAGTTTCTGATTTAAATTTTAATAGAATGTTATGTGATAGTTGATCTTATGCAATTGCAGGTGCCCATATTGGACCAGAGCAAACAACTAATTGATTTGTTGTTGTCATGGTAAATTTTAGAGAGTTAGCTGCATTTCTAAAATGAATAAAATATTACTTGTGATCACACATTTCTATGCTGATAAATAGTTTGACATGTTTAAGTTTGAGCCTGTCTAAAACTATTTAATGACTGAAAGCTTTATTTTTACAGTGATTTTTACATGGCCCTGTTGGCTACCTACATCTTTTATTTTTTCTTGTTCATTTTTGGTTTGATAGTTTTATTGTTTTTTTCTTTGTACATAATGTGATTTCTATGTGCTTGCATTAGTAGGGTGAATTAACAATTTACAGTTTGTTTCTTAGGTTAGTAGGGTGGTTCTCTGAGTGGTTGTACATGCTGTTTAAGGAATTCAGTCATGGATCATGCTGATTTTAATGCATTTTGAACACTTTTATACAGTTGTGTATTTAGTCCAGTTATTTTGCTATCCATGTATCTGAGAATGAAAATATTCATCTCAAGCCACTCATGGAAGCATATAAGATCTACCATTTTCACATGTCTGTTACTCTGTTTCCTCTAATATCTTATATTTAATACTATTTATGAAAATGCAACTATGATGTTGTTCTATAGCATGCCTATAATAGGAACCCATCAAATGATGATGTTTGTTGAATTAAGGCATTTATTAATATTAATTACTACAATTGTTTGTTCTCTGCAATATTAAAAACAGTGCAGATTTGCATGGTAAAAGTGTAAAGGCTTTTCACTATTTACCCTATATATATATACAAACCATTGATGTCAATATATTCTACAGGGAAAACAAATTTTATAAAGCATCTACTAAGAAGAAGCTATCCAGGTTTTTCATTTAGTATTTAGTATATTTATTTTAATTAGTTTCTTATTTAAATTTGAATAGAATATTGTGTGACAGGTCATCTTATGCAATTGCAGGTGTCCATATTGGAGCAGAGCCAACAACTGATAGATTTGTTGTTGTCATGGTAAATTTTAGAGAGTTAGCTGCATTTCTAAAATGAATAAAATATTACTAGTGATCACACATTTCTATGCTGATAAATAATTTGACATCTTTAAGTTTGAGCATGTCTAAAACTGTTTAATGACTGAAAGCTGCATTTTTACAGTGATTTTTACATGGCCCTGTTTGCTACCTGCATCTTTCATTTTTTTCCAGTTCATTTTTGGTTGGAGAGTTTTATTGTTTTTTTCTCTGTACATAATGTGAGTTCTATGTGCTTGCATTAGTAGGGTGAATTAACAATTTACAGTTTGTTTCTTAGGTTATTAGGGGTGGTTCTCTGAGTGGTTGTACATGCTGCTTAAGGAATTCAGTCATGGATCATGCTGATTTTAATGCATTTTGAACACTTTTATACAGTTGTGTATTTAGTCCAGTTATTTTGCTATCCATGTATCTGAGAATGAAAATATTCATCTCAAGCCACTCATGGAAGCATATAAGATCTACCATCTTCCCATGTTTGTTACTCTGTTTCCTCTAATATCTTATATTTAATACTGTTTATGAAAATGCAACTATGATGTTGTTGTATAGCATGACTATAATAGGAACCCATCAAATGATGATGTTTGTTGAATTAAGGTATTTATTAATATTAATTACTACAATTGTTTGTTCTCTGCAATATTAAAAACAGTGCAGATTTGCATGTTAAAAGTGTAAAGGCTTTTCACTATTTACCCTATATATATATACACAAACCATTGATGTCAATATATTTTACAGGGAAAACAACTTTTATAAAGCATCTACTAAGAACAAGCTATTCAGGTTTTTTATTTAGTATTTAGTATATTTATTTTAAGTAGTTTCTTATTTAAATTTGAATAGAATGTTGTGTGACAGTTGATCTTATGCAATTGCAGGTGCCCATATTGGACCAGAGCCAACAACTGATAGATTTGTTGTTGTCATGGTAAATTTTAGAGAGTTAGCTGCATTTCTAAAATGAATAAAATATTACTTGTGATCACACATTTCTATGCTGATAAATAGTTTGACATGTTTAAGTTTTAGCCTGTCTAAAACTGTTTAATGACTGAAAGCTGCATTTTTACAGTTCTTTTTACATGGTCCTCTTTGCTACATGCATCTGTCTTTTTTTCTGTTCATTTTTGGTTGGATAGTTTTATTGTTTTTCCTCTATACATAATGTGAATTAACATTTTACAGATTGTTTCTATAGGTTAGTAGGGGTGGTTCTCTAAGTGGTTGTACATGTTGAAGGAATTCACACATGGATCATGCTGATTTTCACTGCCTTTTGAACACTTTTATACAATTGTGTATTTAGTCCAATTATTTTGTTGTCCATGTATTTGAGATTGAAAATATTCATCTCAAGCCACACATGAAAGCATTAGTTAGTTGATTAACACTACTACAAAGCGACAATGTAGCGGCGGGCAAAACCGACCTGTAGTGGCGGGCATCCAGTCCGCCACTGCTCTAACGCCACTGCTATCCCTGGTTAGCAGTGGCGGGCGCGCTGACCTCATCTGCCCGCCACTACTATTGATAACAGTAGTGGCGGGCAGATGAGGTCAGCTTGCCGCCACCACTGTGTCAACAGCAGTAACGGGCGCGCTGACCTTATCTGCCCGCCACTACTGTTATCAATAGCAGTGGCGGACAGATGAGGTCAGCGCGTCCGCCACCACTGTGTCAACAGCAGTAACGGGCACGCTGACCTCATCTGCCCGCCACTGCTGTGTATAACCCATAACACACAATGTTGTGATCCATAATTCACAGTCCCACAAACCAAAACACATAAATTATATGCTTCACAAAGCCATCCACATACACAGCAGCAAAACATCCATATATCCACATACACATCCACAACAGCAACAGCAACACATCAACACAACGACAACCGATCTAATCAATTTAATTTGCAAATTTACAAAGTTTACATTTCATCACACATCAAGTTTAAAAAGTTTACATCTATCAAAATTTCAAAATTAACCATTGTTTCAAAAATACATGCTCATGCTCATGCATCTTTTTGTTCTTCTTGCCTGCTTGATCTTTCGGTCCAATCATACAAAGTTGGATGTTTGGCCACTTCACCCTCAGGATCAAAGAATACTCCTTCCTCATGAAGAATTTCATGCATCGTGAAGCGGCACATCCTTGATACGATTCCATACATTTTTGATTCTGAGAGTTCGCCCTTCTCGGCAATGGTTGATGGACCTGACGCCTGCATACATAACATATAAGTACATACATTGCAAGTTATATTAGATTAACACACAATAAATCAACTTACTTCTTTACTAGGGTCAGAGATTGTCCGCGCAAATTTTCCTAAGCCATTGAAAATGAAATCACACGTGTAGTACCCGCAATGCACCGAACCAAGAGCTTGTTTGTGACACTTCAAAATAGACAAAGTTAGAATGGTATATAGTTTGGCTTTATCAATTGAATTAAGAAATTTCAAAATATAATATTACCGGATAGTTTGTTCTGATTAGCATATCTTTCGGCCTCTGTGGATCATGTGGGCCACCTAACCTTTCCACGTAGTATTTGTATGCACTCTGAATAACATTTAATATATCTTGATAATCTTTTTTGGGTTTGTCGAGAGAGTCGAGCACATAAACCCTTGAATCTTTTGGGTATATCAGAAGTGCAATCCAATGATCACTATCGAAAGAAGTAATATATGATTATGTTAGTTTCATAATCGATAAAACGTGATTAAGTGGATATAGTGGGTATACTTACTTAAAATTATATGCCCCACTTATCATTTCTCTGTCACTCCATTTATGCATGCATTGCGCAATATACAACGCGGCACAATTCCTTTTATTCTTCTTATGTGTGTCTTGGTCTTTATTGAACTTCTTTTTTTGAAATTTTTTCCGACCGGCGGTCCAGTACTTGTCATTGTCCTGGTTTAGTACCGGGTTCAGTGTACTTTGGCTTATGAATGATGGGTTCAAATACCCATATTTATTAGAAGTGTCACCACATGCATTCAAACTGCATATGTTATGAAACAATAGTCAATATAAGACATGATTAATTTTTGCTTTGTATTGACAAAGTATAAAGTACTAACAGGCACCAGAGTATCATTTGTGTGATGTCGATTCGCTTCAGACGGAACATCCGATGGAAGTCGTCAAAAAAGAGTGCAAGAGTAAACTCTGGGCAGATGAATATTTGTTTTGGAACCTTCACTTCTATGTGTGTAACACCTAACGCAGACGCTTTGAGGTACTAGTCATGAAATGATACCATCTGCCAAGGCATACTCTTAAGTACTCGTTGGGGTAATAATGGTTTGCCTGGTTCATATTCAATATAATCCTCGTCTCCATAGGTCCATTTATCAACAGAAAGTGAGGCCGCCTGCTTTTGTACTGGAGCCTTTATGGGAGCCTCTACGGGCGAAGAACGTGTTTGCCCCACAGTATTAAAAAATTTAAGCATTTCATATTTAGGCGCAGAACACTGCCCAACTTGAACAATTGTCTTGTGGATTGCTGGCTTTGGGTGTGCATCGTGTTTTTCAGGCTCGGCCACTGGCACTTGAGGCTCAGCCGGAACTGACACTGGAATTTGATCTGGCTCTGACACTTTTATGTTGGGCTCATTAGTGGGCTCAAGCACTACACTGGCTCTGTCACTTGAGGATCAGGCTCAGTCACTTTTGATTCTATCACTTCTGCCACTTTATCGGGCACTGGCTCTTCCTCTGCCTCTTCCTCTATCTCATGCTCATCAACAGGTGATAAAGGTCCTATATTTTGCACATCTTGAGATGAAAGATATGTGGGGGATTGTGATGAGACAATAGGTGATTTACTCTAAGAACTTGTCTGCAGTAATTTGATATCTCGGCTCGCCCATAGGACAAAGTTATTTAGAGCATCTCCAATTGTCTCAATCCCCTCATCAGGCATTGGAAGATCCAAGGGGTCATTAATAAATCTGTCGTTGGTGATCTCATTGACCTGAACCTTGGTATAGTCAGCAGGAATAGGCCGATTGTGAAATAAATCCCCAAGCATAGCAATGCCTCGTGCAGCCTCTTGGGAATACCCTTTGCGCCCTATCGGTACATGCAGGCTGCATGGTGTGTCCTCTTTAATATAATTTACAGGAAATTTGTCTTGTACTGAGCCAACACTGCTTGGTACGTTGAGTTGTACCTCTGGCACAATTATTTGTCCCGCTGCAGCCTGCATTATGTTTGGATTCTCGTTAATAAATTCAAAAAAGTGTCGCTCCCACTCTGCACGGCGCTCTGCGGCGTCGTCTGTGCGTGCTTGACGCTTCTTGTATGTGGCACCCTCCTGTTTCTTGAAAGTATTTTTCCAACGTGCTATAGAAGAGACATCTCGGGTGCGCCCTCGATGTTCCTCGTTTCCGAGAGCAGATGTAAGCTGGTCATTACATCCCTCGGGCTTGAATACTTCACTAGTCCGTGAGTCGGAGAGCATATATTGGCCCTCGGGTCTTTTTTTAGCTCGACCTAGGAGCCATCTCTTAGTGCGCTGATCAGCACCTGAAAACTGTTCAGGTAACCCAGCCGCACGGTCCTCCTCCTCCTTTCTACTCCACTCATCCTCCTTGGCCTTATATCCACCTGGCCCAAGTTTATATGGGAACTTATTCTTCTTATTAAGTTCTTTGAACATGGTGCTCTCTTGTTTGGCTTCTTACGAGCAATGCTGCATTTTGAATTCGTTCCATTCATTTGGCGTTATAAAGCCGTAGTCGTTGAGTGGCGACTCATATATCTGAAGGTATTGTGTGTTCAGTTTAGTCCTAAATGTACGGAGAGCCTTTCCAATAGTCTTCAATGTGGCAGCTTTAGCGTCTTCTAAGCGGTCTTACGGGAATTTATAATGCGCTTTTATATGCTGCCACAATTTGTTCTTTGTAGCTTCAGGGACAGTCTTCCAATTTTTCCAAACTATCTTACATCGCTCCCTAGCGAGACATCCACAGTCGTTACGCCACTTCGCCGTGATTTCTTTTGGCTTCTTTGGAGCCCCATCAACATGCACTTCTTCAACCTCATAGATAGCTGTATGCAGCTTGTTCTTCTCCCGTTTCCCTCTCCTCTTCGCATTTGCAGACGATGTTGTGGCAGTGGGCTCAACATCTGTTCGCTCAGCTGACTCAATAGTTGGGACAATAGTTGTCCTTTTCTCGACTTGGAATAATCGACGCTTGCTTCCTCGCTTTGGACGATCCTACGATGATAGACAATGTGAGCTTCAGGAATGTAATCCTCGGTTAGAAGCTGCTCTGACTTGTTACTAACGTAATAATTACCTCCGCTTGAGCTTCAGGAATGTAATCCTCATCGGCGTCTTCTCTCGTTCTCTTCTTCCTAGGCTCCATTGGATGTTCATTCTCCGGAGAGTGGTACGAAGATTCGCTATCGGAGGATCCTTCAGATGAACCCTCTTTATTTGTTTTTGCGGGAGACTCGTAGATGAGCTCCTCGATGGAACGTCCTTCTTCCGCCATAGATAAACTATTCATAGTTAAGAGGCTAATGTATCAGAATTTTGGTTATGCAAAAAAGGTCTGCTGTCATATTTTCATAGTTAAGAGGCTATTACTTCTGAAGCCACTATACTAATCATAGTAGCCTTAGAAGTAATAACAGTAGTAAACTGATCACAATGTTGTTGAGGCCTCAGCATATTTTGTGTTGTTTTTCAAAATGTTCATGGCTGCCATGGAACCATGAGCACATCCATTCCCTGACAGCAACACGAGAAAGAAGAAGCTGTTGACGGGAATGGATGTGTCACATGGCTTGATGACATACATGAGATAACTCAATAACAATTTGCATCATAGGCCTCTAAAAGGAATTGCGGAATCTAATGTTGGCCTTCAGCCGGATGAACTTGAGGATTAGTATAGTAGCCTTAGAAGTAATAACAGTAGTAAATTGATCACAGTGTTGTTGAGGCCTCAGCATATTTTGTGTTGTTTTTCAAAATGTTCATGGCTGCCATGGAACCATGAGCACATCCATTCCCTGTCAGCAACACGAGAAAGAAGAAGCTGTTGACGGGAATGGATGTGTCTCATGGCTTGATGACATACATGAGATAACTCAATAACAATTTGCATCATAGGCCTCTAAAAGGAATTGTGGAATCTAATATTGGCCTTCAGCCGGATGAACTTGAGGATTAGTATAGTAGCCTTAGAAGTAATAACAGTAGTAAATTGATCACAGTGTTGTTGAGGCCTCAACATATTTTGTGTTGTTTTTCAAAATGTTCATGGCTGCCATGGAACCATGAGCACATCCATTCCTTGTCAGCAACACGAGAAAGAAGAAGCTTTGACAGGAATGGATGTGTCTCATGGCTTGATGACATACATGAGATAACTCAATAACAATTTGCATCATAGGCCTCTAAAAGGAATTACAGAATCTAATGTTGGCCTTCAGCCGGATGAACTTGAGGATTAGTATATAGTAGCCTTAAAAATAATAGCAGTAGTAAACTGATAACAGTGTTGTTTAGGCCTCAGCATATTTTGTGTTGCTTTTCAAATATGTTCATGGCTTCCATGGAACCGTGAGCACATCCATTCCCTGACAGCAACACGAGAAAGAAGAAGCTGTTGACGGGAATGGATGTGTCACATGGCTTGATGACATACATGAGATAACTCAATAACAATTTGCATCATAGGCCTCTAAAAGGAATTGCGGAATCTAATGTTGGCCTTCAGCCGGATGAACTTGAGGATTAGTATAGTAGCCTTAGAAGTAATAACAGTAGTAAATTGATCACAGTGTTGTTGAGGCCTCAGCATATTTTGTGTTGTTTTTCAAAATGTTCATGGCTGCCATGGAACCATGAGCACATCCATTCCCTGTCAGCAACACGAGAAAGAAGAAGCTGTTGACGGGAATGGATGTGTCTCATGGCTTGATGACATACATGAGATAACTCAATAACAATTTGCATCATAGGCCTCTAAAAGGAATTGCGGAATCTAATATTGGCCTTCAGCCGGATGAACTTGAGGATTAGTATAGTAGCCTTAGAAGTAATAACAGTAGTAAATTGATCACAGTGTTGTTGAGGCCTCAACATATTTTGTGTTGTTTTTCAAAATGTTCATGGCTGCCATGGAACCATGAGCACATCCATTCCTTGTCAGCAACACGAGAAAGAAGAAGCTTTGATAGGAATGGATGTGTCTCATGGCTTGATGACATACATGAGATAACTCAATAACAATTTGCATCATAGGCCTCTAAAAGGAATTACAGAATCTAATGTTGGCCTTCAGCCGGATGAACTTGAGGATTAGTATATAGTAGCCTTAAAAATAATAGCAGTAGTAAACTGATAACAGTGTTGTTTAGGCCTCAGCATATTTTGTGTTGCTTTTCAAATATGTTCATGGCTGCCATGGAACCGTGAGCACATCCATTCCCTATCAGCAACACGAGAAAGAAAAAGTTGTTGGCAGGAATGGATGTGTCTCACGGCTTGATGACATCCATGAGATAACTCAATAACAATTTGCATCATAGGCCTCTAAAAGGAATTGCAGAATCTAATGTTGGCCTTCAGCCGGATGAACTTGAGGATTAGTATATAGTAGCCTTAGAAGTAATAATAGTAGTGTTGGGGGAAAATATCTCATCTTCGGGGTTATTGCCAAAGCAGCATGAAGACAACCAGCTAGTTCGAAGATTGTCCGAAGACCTTCTTCGAAGATGCTCGGAACCCGGTTCGAAGCCCGAAGACAGACACTGGTTCGAAGTATGTCTTCGAACCAAAGCCTTTCAAGATCTTTTCTGCCAGCTAAGATGGAAGACTTATCTTCTATCCTATTAGATTAGTCTTTTACCATTTTAGCCCTATTAAGGAAACCGAATAGTTTCCTTAATGTCGGTTGTAATAGAGGGGTAAATAGGTCTTTTCCTTAATGTTTGGGCCTATAAATACCCCCCATTTCACCCTGTAATAGGGACTGATGACAAGTGATTCAATACACACTTTCGAACTATTCTAAGCTATTATCCTTTCGGAGGCTTAGAACAGTTTGCTTCGCAAACACTTCGTTTGTTAGTTTCTTTTCTACAGAAACCTGTTAGCGTAATCTTTTACGCCAACAGTTGGCGCCGTCCGTGGGGAACCTAGTTCAAAAAACTTCGTTCTCTACCAATTTCTTGCATCATGCCTCCTAAGCGGAGCGCACCTCGCAATCCCACTCGGAGGTCCTCTCGGATCTCCGGAGAGATACCCTTCGACACAGTCGAAGTCGGAGGGTCTTCGACTATTCCTCCACCTCAAACTCCGCAAGGGGCTTCTATCCCTCGAGGATACGAAACCTCTCCACCAACCCCTTCCATACTCCGACCGCCCGGAGCCACTCTGCCACCCTCCATTCCGATTCGAACTGATCATACCAGTTCTCAAGACCCGGAAGGTCCTTCCGGAGGAGATGAAGATAGCCTTGGAGACATGGCCACTCAAATGGCCGATCTTCAAGCCGAGGTAGCGAGGTGGCGACAAGAGGCTGCGAACAGGCTTCGCCCTCAACCCACCCCAGCTATCCCCGAAGTGCACGAAGACGACGATCTTGATTATCCCGAAGCCCCGGAGAACGCCTCTTATGACAATGAATCTCCGTTGCATCCCGAGCTTCAGAAGGTTCGCTTCGATCCGAAGTTCAAAGCTTCGAAGCTTTGCAAGTATGCCGGAGACGAAGATCCTAGTGAGTTTGCACGTTCTTATGCCCTAGCGATTGAGGCTAGTGGCGGAGACAGAGAAACTATGGCGAAGTGCTTCCCGTTAGCCCTTCAAGGAGTGGCGTTGAGATGGTTCTGGTCTTTAAAGCCAGGATCAATCGCTTCGTGGTCACAGTTGAAAAGGAAGTTTATAAGTAACTTTCAGGGCACCTTCGTGCCCCCCATGTCGACAGGAAGCCTTTTCCAAGTGAAACAGCTCCCCGGAGAAACATTGAGGCAGTACTTCAAGCGCTTCGCTCACACGAAGTCGCAAATTCGGGGGCTGTCCACATCCTCGGTGGTTGATGCGGCTCGAGAAGGCGTCAGTCATAAAGGTCTTCTGGATAAACTGCATCGGAAGAGCATCACCACAGTATCACAGCTGATGTCGTACTTCGAGGAGTACTCGAAGTCGGAAGAAGGTTGGCTTCGGAGGACTACTGCTACTTCGACAGTGTAGACAGAAGTTAAAGCAGAGGTGAAGACTTCGGCTCAGCCGCAAGAACCAGTCTCCGAAGTGCAACATGATAGAAGAAGAGGGCAAAAGCACCCTCGCTCTGAAGTCTTAAACATTGCACCCCCGCAGAAGTTTGCACCAAGAGCTCCACAGTCTGCGGGGAACAAGTCCAGCGGTTGGAGGCCACCAGGGAAAATGGCCGGCAAGGGCCAGACCCTTTTCTGCTGTATTCATGGAGAGAATCGAAGCCATGCAACTGACACCTGCAAGGCTATTCTTACCCTTCGGGGAGAATACTTGGAGAGAACTTCGGGTCGAGGTAGTACCGACCGAAGTCCAGCAGCAGCAGTGCGCTCGGAGCCGGTCCAGGCTGTGGCGCGGATAGAAAATTTTGATGCTGCAAGGCATCCTCCGGTGGCCAATGTTATGCCACCTCCGAAGCAAGAAGAAGGGCAAGATAGAGGGAAGAGAGTAGTTCTCCCTATCTCCGGAGGAGGTACCCTCGGAAGCATGTCCAAGAGACAGCGAAGAGAGTACGTTCGAGAAGTAGGCCACATTGGGACTTCGTCATCTGCAGCTGCAATGCCGGAGTGGTCTCATGTTCCAATATCTTTCTCTGCGGAGGATGCAGCTGGTATCAAGTTCCCGCATGCAGATCCATTGGTTATTACTGCTGATATTGCAGGAACAGAAGTCCGAAGGGTGCTAATTGACGGAGGTAGCTCGGCAGATATCATATTTGTACAAGCCTTCGATCAGTTATGCATTTCCCGGAAGCATCTCCTCCCAGCGGCTCGTCCTCTGCAAGGCTTCGCAGGACCTCCGCTAGATGCACTTGGCCAGATAGGCCTGGAAGTAACCTTCGGAGAAGGTTTACTAGCCCGAACTGAAGAAGTTATCTTTGATGTGGTGGATGCCCCGTATGCTTATAATGTCATCTTTGGGCGAGGCATGTTGAATCAGTTCGGAGCTGTGGCGCATCACAACTACTTGTGCATGAAGATGCCCACACAATCAGGAGTTCTGACAATCTTCGGAGATCAAGCCATAGCTCGGAGGGCAGAATATGGTCATGGTCCTCCTCTTGATCCGAGGCAAGTAAACAGTGTCCAAGATAATGGAGAAATTTTTTCAGCCTCCTCCGAAGCTTCGAAGAAGTCATTTCCAAGACCAAGTCCCGAAGGAGAGATTGCAACGAAGGTCATTGTCAAAGATGGTAAAGAATACACTTTTCAATTTGGTAAAGATTTACCTCCCGAAGTTGCAACTTCCTTGGAAAAGGTCGTAGAAGAAAATTTGGATGTCTTCGCTTGGTCTGACGAAGATATAACCGGAGTTGATCGGGATATTATTGAGCACAGCTTGCTTGTAAACCCGAAGGCCCGACCTGTTCGACAAGGGCTCCGGAAGATGTCCGCAGAGAGAGCTGCTCTAGCTAAGGACGAAGTTGAAAAACTGTTGAAGGCTGGGATTATCAGAGAAGTGGCCCATACAGAATGGTTAGCCAACCCAGTCTTCGTCAGGAAGAAGTCCTCCGGAAAGTGGCGCATGTGCATTGATTTCACATCTTTGAATAAAGCGTGCCCACGTGACCCCTACCCCATGCCCCGAATTGATCAACTAGTTGACTCCACTGCAGGTTCGGAGTTACTAAGCTTCCTCGACGCGTATTCCGGTTATCATCAAATATGGTTGAAGCGCGAAGATGAAATCAAGACGAGCTTTGTAACTCCTTCGGGAGTCTTCTGCTATGTAAGAATGCCTTTCGGCCTAAGAAATGCCGGGGCTACTTTTTCAAGATTAGTTGCTAAGGCTCTAGGTCATCAACTAGGTCGCAATGTGGAGGCCTATATGGATGATATTGTAATAAAGAGTGCTTTAAAGCACCAACATAGCCTAGACTTAGCAGAAACATTCAATAGCCTTCGGGCATGTGGAATCCGTCTTAACCCCGAAAAATGTATATTCGGAGCTAAGGCTGGAAAGTTGTTAGGGTACTTAGTTTCAAGCAGGGGAATTGAAGCTAGCCCTACTCAAATAACTGCGCTGCAGAAGATGGCTCCTCCGGAGAATGTAAAGCAAGTGCAAAAGCTGACCGGACGTCTGGCCGCACTTAGCAGGTTTTTATGAAGGTCTGCGGAGAGGAGCTTGCCAATCTTTAAAGCTTTGAAAGGGTCCGAAGATTTTGCATGGACACCGGAGTGTCAGAAAAGCTTCGAAGATATTAAAGATTATCTCAGCAATCTTGCTACACTTACGGTGCCTATTGCGGACGAAACCCTACTTTTGTATCTTGCAGCCACAGGCTCAGCTGTCAGCGCAGTCCTTGTCAGAGAAGCTGATATCAATGGGAAGTTGGTCCAAAATCCTGTCTATTTTGTATCCGAAGCATTGTCAGGAGCGAAGACAAGATACTCCGAACTTGAGAAGTTCGTTTATGCTCTGATAATGGCTTCGAGGAAGCTAAGACATTATTTTTTGGCTCACAATGTAATTGTACCAACTTCGTATCCTTTAGGAGATATGCTCTGAAGCAAAGATTCCACTGGAAGAATTGGAAAGTGGGCAGTAGAACTAGCACCCTTCGGCATATCTTTCCTGGCAAGGACAGCTATCAAATCTCAAGTCCTAGCAGACTTCGTAGCAGAGTGCACTCCACCTGCGAAGTTGACTCCGGAGAAATCAGATGATGGAGTTTGGACTATTTACTCCGATGGGGCTTTCCAAGCATCCGAAGCAGGCATTGGGGCAGTATTAATTTCACCATCAGGACAAAGAGCAATGTACTCCGCAAGACTCAACTTTAAGTCTACCAATAATATAGCGGAGTACGAAGGAATTTTATTGGGACTCCGGAAAGCACGTGCTTTAGGGGCTACAAGGATAATTATAAAAACAGATTCTCAGATAGTAGCAGGGCACGTAGACAAAAGTTTTCAAGTCCGACATCCACAGCTTGCAAAGTACTTGGAAGAAATTCGCAAGATCGAAGCACATTTCAAGGGTATTTCCATTCGGAGTATACCAAGAGCTGAAAACGTGCAAGCGGACATTTTAGCGAAGGCTGCTGCCGGAGCTGTGGATGTGCCTGACGAAGCTTTCTATGAGGAGCTCAATATACCTTCGGTGCCACAAGTTGCTTCTGCAGAGATTCTCTGCATTCCTAGTGCAGATTGGAAAGATTCAATCATAGAACTCTTGCAAGGAGGAACAAATTTGCCCGAAGAGGCCCAATTGTCAAGACTAAAGATCAGAGCAAGAAACTATCAGTTAATCAACGGTATATTATACAAGGCCGGAGTATGTTCCCCTCTACTCCGATGTATATCTCAAGCCGAAGTCCAAGAAATTCTTCGAGAAATTCACGAAGGCCTTTGTGGAAGTCATTTAGCCCCTAGAGCTCTGGCAGGAAAAACACTTCGCCAGGGGCTTTATTGGCCCACAATAACAGCTGATGCGGAGAGCTTGGTCCGCACTTGTCAAGGATGCCAGTGGATGGGTCGACGGAGTCATCGCCCACCAACAGCCCTTCAAGTCATTGCTCCGGTATGGCCTATGGCCAGATGGGGTATGGATCTAATTGGTCCCTTTCCGTTAGCAAAGGGAAATCTAAAGTTCGCAGTGGTAGCCATTGAATATTTTTCTAAGTGGGTAGAAGCAGAGCCTTTAACAGCTATCACTTCGAATAATGTACAGAAATTCTTCTGGAAAAACATTATTTGTCGGTTCGGAGTGCCTAGATATCTCACAGTTGATAATGGAACACAGTTTGACGCAGAACCCTTCAGGAAGTTTTGCGAAGACCTAGGCATTCAACTATGTTTTGCTACAGTGAGACATCCTCAGTCAAATGGAGCAGTTGAGCGAGCCAATGGAAATATCTTATCAGGGCTAAATCGAAGAATAGTAGGACTATCAAAGGGACTGTGGACAGAAGAGCTTCCGAAGATTCTGTGGTCCATTCGGACTACGCAAACAAGGTCCACAGGTTTTACTCCGTTCAGACTGCTATTCGGAGATGAAGCTATGACTCCAACGGAGCTCAAAGGGGGATCATTTCGCAGCACCGAACCAGACATCGAAGAAGAAAGACAAGCTTCGTTAGATTTGTCAGAAGAGACAAGGCTTCGAGCTGTAGCCAATTTATCAAAGTATCATCAGCAGACGAAGACTTGGTATGACCCGAAGGTTAAGCTCAGCGAGTTAAGGCCGGGTCATCTTGTTCTACGAAGCATTATAGCACCAGGGAAGTTAGGCAATAAATGGGAAGGTCCATATCTAATCGTCCGCTCGGGGCGCCCTGGTTCATTCAAATTAGCTAATTTAGAAGGTGAAGAGTTAGCACATACTTGGCATGCGGAGCACCTAAAGCGATACTTCGCATAAGGGCTCCTTGTAATCTGCTTGTAATCACCTCTAAATTAATAAAACATACACCCTGTGGTTTGCCCTTCCCCTTGACACTCCTAGTTTCCCGAGCGGACGCGCTGGGACGGAAGTCGATCGAGAGGGAAGTGTCATCAAGCTGGGATGTATTTCCGGACTTCGTACCCATAAAGTCGAAGCCTCCGGTGTGGTGGCTGAAATCCATTCGGAGCCCAAGCTGATACCTTGTAGGCATCCGTAAAAGAGCCAATACCACATTCTACGGAGTCCAAGCTTCGGCTGGTAGACTTCCGTAAAAAGAGCCGAAGGTGGCCAAAATCTGCGGAGTCCAAGCTGCAGCTTGCGGACATCCGTAAAAAGAGCCGAAGGTGGCCAAATTCTGCGAAGTCCAAGCTCCGGCTGGTAGACTTCTGCAAAAAAGAGCCCAAGTTGGCCAAATTCTGCGAAGTCCAAGCTCCGGCTGGTAGACTTCTGCAAAAATAGCCGAAGGTGGCTACAAATTCTGCGAAGTCCAAGCTCCGGCTGGTAGACTTCTGCAAAAAAGAGCCCAAAGTGGCCAAATTCTGCGAAGTCCAAGCTCCGCTGGTAGACTTCTGCAAAAAT